>OY982567.1:16621214-17060322 GCA_963859945.1 Euplagia quadripunctaria
TTAGAACATAAAATCCCCAGTAACTAGATACTGGTAACTACATAAAAAGAACTGCGTTAGCTGCTACTGGTCTTTTTATTTCAATCGCTTTTGTACAGAGAACCGCCAAACGACTCTGATTGTTAAATTTATTTTGTCGTAACTTCTTTTCGTAGGTAGCTTTGGATAGCGTCCAACATATTTTTGATACTTAATAAGTCGCACAAAAAAAAATGTGTTGATAAAAATATGTCGTAAGTCGCATTTGGCGAACAGTGGTTTCTTTTGATTCTGTTTATATACTTACTCCAAATAAGTTTACAACCGACAATTGTACAAATTTTATTGTGTCTAGTGGTGAGTTCAATATAACTTAGGAACCGTGTAAGATGAGGATTATCTACCAAAATTATAAATCTAATTCAAAATCATAACAAATAAATATCTTCTCCGTAATAAATATTTCACTTGTTCAATGACTTGTTGGATGAAAATCAATTTCTTCGTAACACCCAGCCAAAAAAAAAGCATGCTAAAAGGTTTTTCTCGGTGTGGTTTCCATTCGATTTTTCAGACTGGTCAGGTCTTGACAGTGGGCTGTTTCTATCGAACCCGTCTTCTTGAAGGAGAGCAAACTAACCTTCTTGTGGACAGTGAATTTGCGGATTATAGTTAGGAATGAAACTAAGTGGTTCTCGAAATGTCTGTCTTCAAATAGGGCTGATTTAGCAATATGCTATTGTTGTAATAAATTTTTTCAAGTGAGAAACTATGATTTTCGATGCCACTATCAATTCTAAAAATGCTGGGCACACGTGTCATTATGTGTTTCGTAACCGTCATTGTTAATGATCTTAGAGACCCTCACTTCAACTCTAAAAAGAACTTATCTTGTGATTTTATTTTGGAGAGCTTACTGTATTTTGGGACCCTCACTACTTAAAGACGTTTCCGGTTTGTCCTACCGGCAGCTCTGATAAAGTTTGTCGATTTACCACACAAACTGAATTACTTTTATTTTAATAATAAACAAGATAAACTAACCGTACTAATTGGTCTCCTTATCGTACTTATATGATTACATTGTAGTCAAACCATATAAGCGTTTAGTTCCTTTGATAGATATTAAATCTACCTGTATGTCGCAAACCAAATCAGAGTATTAACCGATATGAACATTTCTCCTCCTTTGAAGCTTGGATGTACCCTAAATGTTTCGTAATCCGCTGTGAGTACTTCTTTTATTTATTACTAGCTGTGCCCCGCGGTTTCACTCGCGTTAATTTGAGGAAAAACCTACTAAAATATATTCCATTACTTTAAGAGTATTACTTAAGATTATTACTTATTACATTTCTTTAAGAAGCTATTTTAAGAGTTTAACTATGGTAAAAAATGTCACGGGAACAGAAATAATAAAATAACGCTGGGTTGGGGCTGGGAATTTTGTTCACAATTCAATTCAGTTTTTACTTTCAGAATTATTGTGGTTAATGGTTATGCCACATTTAGTGAATGGGATATAGCACATTCACTAAATGTGGCATGTGTGGTTTATAAAAAAAACAAACTTTAACATTAAAAGAATTAGCGAAACAATACCTAATAGAACATTACTACAAAATCAAATTATGTACGTAGATAAATACCTGTTTTGAACGCTAATTACATATTTACTTAGTTAAGAAATAATAAAAATAAAAACTTATAAAAATCTCACCTTCGCAAATAATGCATTATTTTAGAACAAATTTAATTATCATCATACAACCTAAAAAGACAGACATATGCTGTTGCCGACTTTTTTTTAGAACTTTTAAAATGAAACAATTCCGTTCCGTTTCCGTTTCCGATGTTATATAGCCAATAGCTTTCCTCGATAAATGGACTATCTAACACAAAAATAATTTTTCAATTCGAATCAGTAGTTTTTGAGATTAGCGCGTTCAACCAAACAAACCAACGCTTCAGCTTTATAATATAAGTATAGATATAATTTATTTTTAATGTTGATAAATTTATTATTTTTAGTATGACATCAAATAATCAGAATTAACGTAGATCAGCATTACTGGTGTTGCAGTACCTTAAAACCTAAGATGTCACCTCCGACAAAAAGAAGTTAGGGGTTTGAATCCCACCCAACGAAAATAAAATCTAGTGTACTTGTTTACCCCTCAATACATATCTCTCTAGCTACTAGCTACTGTCAATATTATTTTATAATAATATTTAGATAGTCTGATAAAGTTACATAAAATAATAATTTTAGTTTCAAAAACTAAAAAACACGCTTTTATAGAAAATTCAACTAAAAAAATATTTTTTTTATCGGATTATTACATTGTCATCGGTCTTTGACAGGTGTGCAAAATTTGAATGAAATCTGGCCGTTTAAAGTGGGTCAAAATCGTGCCCAAAGGAGTCGGTTACAAACAAACATACAAGTGAAGCTAATATAAAGCGTGTAAAAATACTACCGGCCCGCCCCGATTTCGTCCGGATTAACTATTATTACAAAAGTAGTCTAAAATCGTAAGTTTTCAAAGGGTGTAGTGATTTCATAAATTGCCCTTCGGTGGCAAATAGAAGCATTAGATGGCCCTTTAAAGTTAACTAAAATAGATTGTGTATAATGAAGGGCCTTCATATCCGTAAACTCTGAATTGTCGCACTCTTTCTGTGCAATATTATAAAAGCTAGAAAACAAACCTACCGGCTGTGTCACTCACCCTGTTGACTCTCAAAAAGATGTTACGTCCATTGTCAGAACACCAACTCGTTAGCTTTATTCACCCCCGGGATTAGACAAAGTGGATAAAATACTTTCCAAAACTATTTTCAATTTGTGCAGTTTTTCGCAGTATTTATATCTCGTATTTTGTCATCACGTTTCGGAATACCCAGAAATTAATTAGTTCATGTGAGTACGCTGCTGTGGATTCAATATTTATGCACTAAATTCAACATGTTACGAGTGCACGTCCCTCTATACGATGCCAATTCACTTCGTGTCGGGTCTACTGGGACGCTGTTCATCTCGTAAATAAAAAAGTGACAACGACATGTAGGTACATTCGCGCATGCGGTACCAGAATATAAAAACTCTGAAATATATCCTCGGGTAGTGATATTGCTCACATCTAGGGACTCTGGTCAAAAGTGAACCGAAATGGAATTGCTGCGGATATATGAAAGTTCGCGTTGGCTTTCTATGTTTGGTCGTTAGTGTAAAACTTTGAAAAAATTATTATTTCGATATAGACTAACTTTAAACTTAATACTTTATACTAGCCGTGTTGACTGAAAAACAATCGAGTATCCTACCTAAAAAGTAATACTTTTTGGGGCCAACTTGAGTGTAACACTGATGTATGTTTTTTTTTATTTTTTCAAATGAAAGCGTCGTACATGAAAATGTACACAGTTACTGTCGATTGACTGTAATGTTTCTTGAACATGTCTGTTATGTTGTTATGTGTACACAGAAACGCACAATTTTTAGTATAATATCCTACGCCCGATCTGTTCAGTAAAGTGCTGGCCTCTCACAATGCGCAACACAGCATCCGGTCCTCCGCCTTCCACATCCAGTCCATCCCTGCTACCTTCTCCAGATCGTCAGTCCATCTGGCTGGGGGGCCTACTACCTTCCGTTTACGGATTCGCGGTCTCCACTCTAGGACCCGTCTGCTAGAACGACATACGTGGCCAGCCTATTACTACTTCAGCATACTTATCCTGCGAGCTATGTCGGTAACTTTGGTTCTTTGTCGGATAATCTCATTGCGAATTTTATCCTTCAAAGAGACTCCAAGCATAGCTCCATGTTCGCTGCGTGACTTTTAATTTGTGGACTAGCCTTAGTGTCCAAGTTTCGGCACTGTGTGTCATAACAGGTCCATTTACACATTGCCATGACGTAATTGTGGGATTGCTTTATTACCCCCTATTTTATACATGTAAGGACCACTTTCTAGTATCCTATCCCATCAAAATGCAAGAAGTATTCTTATTTAACTTTTAAATTGTTTTGAGAGCATGCTACTCAACCAAATACACAGGTGTTAAGATTTTATATTATTTTATGCGATATTTTTTTTTACCTACGTCTAAAAATTAAAAGTGGAAAAAATAGTAATAATAGTTATTACTATTTTTTCAACTTTAACACAAAACTTATATTAACAATATCATGGTAAACCTTGTAACTCCATGTCAGACCCGAAAACGAAGAAATTCATTTAATTAGAGAATGTATTTCCATGATTTAGCATTTAGATGTGCTCCAGATTGTTATATTTTAATAACACTAATATCACATCTGGCTCTTATTGAAGTTGTCTATGCAGAATTAGTCGCGCAGCTGCGAAGCTTGCATGTTATTTGCTTGTAGCTTCACTAAGCGGGGTTGGCGAGCTCCTTCTTAATAAGCCGATTTACTCACAGCCATTCAATTCAAAAGTTATATTATATGTATATCTATAGGTATATAGAACTTTACACCTTAGGCTGCGTTTTCACCAGAGATGTGCGATGTAGATGAGCAGTGCGAGGATGCGTAACGAAGCTTTGAAACGATGTGAGTGTTTCTACCATGGGCTATATAATAATGTGCTAGGCCGCTGAGCGGTGGCGAGCGGCGAGGATGTGTACAATACACATTGACCTCTAACAAACACCGTCCATCCCTCGCACACATCTCTCGCACACATCCCTCGCACACATATCTCGCACACATCCCTCGCACACATATCTCGCACACATCTATCGTCTATTTTATACGTACAAAAACCTCGCTCCGCTAAGCCGTTACCACAGGTGCTGCGCTGAGCAAGGCTAAGTAAATGAAGCGATTCTATTGGTTCTTAACAAACACATCCTCCTCGCTACGCATCCTCGCACGTCTGTGGTGTAAACGTAGCCTTAGTGTTTAAAGGGTTAAAACATAAAAAAAATTGTGTTCCACTGAGGTAAGTCTTTTGGAGTGCTTTTTAAAAATCGCAACATTTACTATATTACCGAATATATATATTTGAAATATAATTTTAGTAGTCCTACCTGCTTAATGCTCATTACAAAACGCTTTGTTAGAAAGGGGAGGGATATCGAGTATCCACGAGTAGGGGATAAAATATTGTTATCTCGGCTGCATATTTTAGCGATTGATCGCTCTTTTACGGTGGTAGATGCGATTATACGACGTCAATTTACTGCAATCTTGCCCTTTTTATATCTTTCGAGATAAAACTTTATTACCTTTACAGCATTTTTTTTCTTGATATTCGGGGATGATCTGATATAAAAATGAATTCGAAACATTTTGTTTCGTAAAGTTACAGGCACAGCTTGACTCTGTTATTGAGATTATATGTATCTTAGTGCGTCAAAAGATCGTTTACCAACTGCTGTCACACTTAAATGTTATAAAAGTTTAGGTGTCTTCTGTCAAATGAACTCCATTGGTAGTCTTTGAGGATAGTAAAATAAGTAAGTCGGTAGTACATGTGTTTCAATAATAAAACCAAAAAAAGTAAAAAGCAAAAATATTTTTTCTATTTTTTATTCACTGGTCTATTTAACATCGATTCGTGTATTAAACTTATTTGATTATTGACACAACTACATATGTCCTGCGGTGTCACCGGTACCAAAATTATTAAATATAGGTAGTCTGAGGTCCACTAGTCCGATCCTCTGCTAACTACACTTTTTGAAATTAATTTGCCACCTAGAAATTAATACATTAAATAAGTTGTAAAAAAATATCAGAGGTGCCTGCCTATCAGCAAGATCTCAATAATGTTCTTGAAGGTTTTCTGTTTCCAACAAATAAACAGGCATTTATCTCTGAAAATATTCAATCAAATAACATGTTGTAAACTATATAATGTTGTTACAAACATTCATAGAGTACTCCTTTAGACCTATAAGGAAACATATCTTGTGATAATTCTTTTAACATAAAGGTCCTTACTATGGTTAGACTATTAAAGTACAATCTAAAGTCTTAAAGACCTGTTAGAAAACTAATGCGATGATGAAGCAACAGAATCTTAGACTTACTAACTTACTAAAAACTGATATCTGCCAAACTAAAAAATAGCCTATTTCACTGATTACGTAGTTTATTACTAACTAGCAGCGCCCCACGGTTTCACCTGCGTAAGTCAGGATCCCGTGGGAATATCGGGATAAAAAGTAGCCTGTGCGTTAATCCAGGTTTCCAGCTATCTACATACCAAGTTTCATTGCAATCAATTTAGTGGTTTTTGCGTGAAAGAGTATCAAACATCCATCCATCCATCCAAACTTTCACATTTATAATATTAGTGGGATAACCGTCTATCAAAATCCCACACTTATATTCAACATGCAAACATACAAATCTTCCTTTTATTATAATATTTCAGATCCATACCTATACTACAGAGGTACCTACTACCTAAATGTAATATTTTAATTTTTTCAATCCATTGTTTTTTAAATTTCTTAGATCAGTTTAATTGTATTTGAAATACCATTAAAAGTTACCGTTTTATTAAAAGATTGTAGTCCCAATTGAATGCTGTTAATTTAATAATATGTTATGTGTGTTAAAATGTTATTCTAAATTGATTTATACGCCTCGTCAATTTAGACCTTAAAATTAAAACACAAAATGGAAGATCCGTTTAAGCTTTGCTTTAGTCGTTCTATTTGAAGAAATCCAACCATGATGTTAACTGGAAAAACAAAAAAATCATGATTATACTTACGTAAAACGCAAAACAGTTACGTTTCGAGAGCTACGAGTCACATTCTATAACAATTTACCTACGTCAATGTATCTAACTCAAACGCCGCCAACGCGTACAAATGCGCACATCAAAACATAACATATCTAATAAAATCAGAATTCAAGGATCTGTGTGTAAGCACTTGGTACATGACTGCCTGTGGCAGTTTAGCTTGGACAGCAGTTTGATAAGATGAGAAATAGTTATTTTGTCCTAGAGGACTCCACGAGGCGATTAATCATCCTTACTGCTGGAGCATGGATTGACCTGTGCACGTTGACGTCACTTTAACCTCTAGACTTTCGTCTTCATTCGTTTTCTATTTTATATATTTTTTATTCGTGTTAACTTTATGAACTTCAGCGTGATATTTGTGGTTAAAATAAATAAACAGTGTCGTTATAATTTATTGAATGTATTATGAATTGTTGATGGTCCAAATTCGATATGGATATCGCTAATAGCGATGGTTCCTTCAATGGTAATGTCTTCAATTGATTGATTTAGCTACATAATTATTTTGTTTAGCATGCCCTCTACTTTTCAGATATACATGTAGTAACATAATAGCATTGAACATGGAAGACTACAACTTAGAACTTTAGCCGAAATTATCAATGCCAAACAATACGAATATTTAAATAAAAAGTAAAGTAATAAAGGCATTTTAATCGTTTAAAAAATGTAGTGAAATATATGTATAGATATATCGCTATAATTATTCATTTTTAAATAATTTTATTATAAAATATCTAATCCCTGTAATAATTTATCTATGCTCAAAAGGGAAATGAAAAGTGGCAAGACTTAGATGGTAAAGAAGACTAATAAATTTGTAGCGACTAGATTGTTTATTTATGTTAGCCCTTAACCATTACGCCCGTATCTTTAACTGTTGTTTCTAA
This sequence comes from Euplagia quadripunctaria, assembly GCA_963859945.1. NCBI lineage: Eukaryota > Metazoa > Arthropoda > Insecta > Lepidoptera > Erebidae > Euplagia > Euplagia quadripunctaria. The sequence continues at coordinate 16,628,878 of OY982567.1, forward strand.
AACAAGTATTTTACAACCTCTTAACAACATTCATTTCATTGTGGAACGTTTGAGAGGGTATTGCTGTACGGAGCGAGCGGAAAATTAATCGGTTTGTTCCTTTGTGTTTTTACCACTGAAAAAGAAAAGTTAAGACAGAAGATAAGAGGTTTTAATTGTTAATTAAAATCTACATTTTTAAAAAAGAATTTACTTTAAATGCTGTTGCTATTGAACTCTTTCCTCAGTCTTAATCATTTTTCGCAATTCATAGTGATTAATTAGGATTGGTGGCACTTTCTACAATCTGCCATTTTTATCATTATGTCATCAGTACGTTTTATTTTCTCGGTCCAGTGTGATAGTAATCTGTTTTGTGTAACACCTAATTTCAAATTTCCACCATGCCACAAGACGGTCAGAACAAGCCGTAAAGTACTAACTTGCAAATCTTTTTTTTTTTTTTAAAGACAACTCCCGCATTAGGAATTACTCCTGTGTCGCGGGGGACTTTACAAACATAGAAACAACGGACACAAAGAACACCCAGACTCAGGTGGGAATCGAACCCACGACCTATAAGCATAGCGGTCAAAGCCACTAACCACTAGACCAACAGGCCAGTCAAAAAGTGACTAATACTTGAAGAAAGGATTAGTTAATTTTGTAATCCGTCCATAAGATCTTTGTTATTTCTTCCCACCATTACAGTCCACAACCATCTATGTATGTATTTTTTTAACTACCTTAAAGTCTATCGCTCTGCGAATCGGTAAATCAGATTTATTTTGTAATTTATTAGTATTACACCGATTAATTATTATTCGATCTTAGACTTCGAGTAAAAGGATAAAATCTGGTAAATTTTGATGTACAAATTTATTTTCTTTTGATGTGTTTGGTTGTAATTTTGCTTATGAGGAAGGTTGACTGGTAAAATCTGTTAGGAGAAAATGTAATATATCTCTTTTGGGACCGTTTATTTTATTAACCCTTTTAATTAATCTGAATATGTTTTATTTGCCTCTTCAAACAAATTACAGGGTGATTACAGCTTAATTATATAATTTGCGTCCTTAGTAGAAATGTATTTCGTTTAATTCTACTAAATTTGTATACCATATTTGATACCGAACTTTGTAAATTTGTAAAAATCCTAATGACGAAGCTTTTTTGTACAGCTACAAAAGTAAATTCAATTTACTACAAAAGTAGGTGAACATTTTCTATCTCATGATATTCAGCAATATGTTACGAGATAGTGTTTGTTTCATTTGCTTATATATAGATATCTAGATGTTGCCCGCGACTTCGTTCGCGTGGAAATTTAAATTGATCCCACGGGAACCGTACATTTTTCCAGGTAAAAAAGTAGCGTATGTCCTTTCTCAGGATATAATGTATCTCCTAGTCAAATTCATTACGATTCGTTCAGCCGTTTAGTCGTGAAAAGGTAACAAACAGACAGAGCTACTTTCGCATTTATAATAATTATTAGTATGGATATGTATCAGTGAATGGAATTAGATTATTGTAATATGAGAAATTATACTATAATTCATATATAATACGTATTGATTGATATTCTTTATTGCACACAAAAATAACATATCATATCCAACATATGAATTATCAGTTTTATTTTATAATTCGTTTAAAATCAATACTTTTGTAAAATTTATTATTATTATTAAGATCCGAATATGAACATTATTATGGTTCTCCATTTGCGTCGGTTACTGCTGTAGATTAGATGTTTTCGAAACGAAATTACCACTTTTGACATGTACTTTGACCCCTAAAACTCTCGCAGGTGTAGCTTTTGACGTGTTCGTGGCATTTATTGTTCCCATGCTTGCAATATGAGGCCCGACGAATTTTCGATGGGATCAATGTCGAGGCTTTTTGGTGAAAAAAGCATTTTGACAATTACTGCAAAAATAGGCTTTATAATGGTCCTTAATGAAGTTTATTGGCTTCTGCTCTTGAAACATGACTGGCGTCGTTGGTAATAAAACATCGTTATCTCATATTAATTAGTTTCCCAGGGCCACTATAGCACGATCAACCCCAGAATTTTACAAATATCCTGCTACTTGCCCGGCAATTTCCGACGACTGAAACGTTTTATTATCGAAAAATAAAACTGGGCTGAATTTAAAATTTAGATACAGATGTAGCGACTTCTACTTGCAATATAAACATACTTCAACTTTATCTAGCTAAGACAAACCGAAGTACGTAGTAACCGTAGCACCCCAATAACGCACGCTGCCTGGACTCACTGGCATCAACGGATGTCAGCCCCGAATCAGTGGGATTCGCGGAATACAGTTCCGACTCACTGGAACCAGCCAGCGGAATTGAGTTCTAACTCACTGGAAGTTAAGAAATTCAGTTCTGACTTACTGGAACTAGCAGCATTCAGTTCCGATGAATATGAACTACTCACTACTGACATTGTCACGCTTCAAAAGAGACCATTATATACAGCTGATTCATCATCACTATTGACCTCCAGCCTTGGAGAGAGAGGCAAAAACGTCATTTAACTTCAACCAGTGAAGGCAAACTGAACTACGCAGTCACTTCTGATTCTGCATCGCGCAATGAAAGTTATTACTCCGATCCATAAGCACACGTCTGTATCCCCGAAGAGGTAGGCAGAGGTGTACTAAACACTCATTTTAGGTTAATAATAATTTGGTCCCATGCACAGGGATCTTGCAGAAACTAACCAATGGTGATTATGCTAACGAATATAATTAATTAATTTAAGGTAGATTTGAAATATTCTTCACCGCGGCACTGAAACAAACACATCAAACATGCAAACTAATATTTGTCAAGCTAATTCCGTCGCTTGATGTTCACCTACTTATGGAATATTGATGTTAAGGAATGAATAATTTCTATAAGAAATTATATTCAAGTTTTCACTCATAAAACAGAACTGCTGATCTCTTGAAGATTCTCTAGTTAAGTTAAACCACTCCTTTTTTTAAGAGAGTCGAGTCTCAGTCGAGTAAGCAATAACAGGGGCTTTATTTTTATTGTTGCGACTTGATGGAAACGAATCAACTGACCGCACATGTTAAGCTATACTGCCCGTCTATAGGAAAGAACCCGGGAAAGGTTGTTGGCAGCTGCGCCTGCCCGTAGAAGGCCAAAAATGGTACGGTTATCGATAGGAAAACAGAACAAGATACTTTTCAACAATAAAAACGATTTAGTTAGTCTGCCTAAGAGATAAAGATTTATCGGGAAAAAATAATCTTAAAGTATTACATGGTGGTTCTAAATACATACACAAATACAACCAAGTAATTACAACTGGTAAAATTTTTTTTGTAAAAAAAACGGATTTAACATAATCTGCAGTATTTAGTTATATAAAACACATATCTTAATTTTTTAGAAGCCCGGTTATACGTCCACCATTTTCTGTTGCAAAATGAAAGAGTCCGGTAACCAACAGAATATATAATATCATTGCAAAATAAGCAGTAAACATTGACAATCCCCGAGGTCTTATAAGTAAAGCCGCGGGCTGAAGCCAGTATTTTAATATTAATGTATGTTTGTTAACTCCGTGTACAGGATTATACATTGCTACATTTTATGCATTAGAATCTTTCAAAATGTTTTCTAGCTGAGTCCGTAGAGACTTCGTTTAAAAAGGTCTTTGAAATTTTCTGTGAAGGTCAGTAGAAATTATGTTACGAGTAATAAAGTAGGTTCGATTTAAAAGCTACAGCTGTACTGTTTTTACCTAAAAAAGATATAGTATTTGCTTGGGACTCCAACTACACATGTCTAATGAAAGGTAATTTTGTTTTTTTAATCGAATAGAATTGAGTTATTTCTATAATTATATACTGTTAAAATACTACGTTTCTATAAACAGCGTGTTTATAGTATTCAAGCTCATTTGCACACAAGTACTACTAATTACACGTCTGCCCAAAAAAAGGAGTTTGAGTTTTTAATTCCACCATAACTTCTAAATGACTGAACAGATTTTGATGAGGGGTTTCGTTAGAATCCTTACATGATTCTGAGTAACACTGGCTAAAAATAAAAAAAATCAATATGACAGCTGTAATAATTAGTTTTAAGTCGAGGATAATCTTACTGACCAATAATATAAAATTGTATAAATATGTAATAAATTATTAAATAAAACAATATAATTAAACAATATAATTTTATTTCTATGATATTTATGATTTGATTCCATCTGAATGATATTTATGATAAGATTTAATTGTTAATTTGTTTATTATTATTACATATTGTTTAATTGTTTAATCTACTGCATGAATTTACTTAACAAATAATTTATAATAATATAATTAACAAATATATAAAAATTAGTTTATAATACTAGAATAATAAAATAATTTTGTATAATTTTACCGTATACCGTAAGCATGTGATACTTACTTTAATAAATAATATATTCATGTACGTCAATCTCTTGGTAAACCTGGCTATAAAGACCTCCTACAAGCCTAGTGTAGGAGGTTTTTGGAACAATCAGACTAAATGTTCTTAGGAAACTGTTATAATTTTATAGTGATATTGCTTATTTTAATATGAAGAACGTGTATTACTTTTTTCAAATAAATATATTATTATTATTATTAATTTGTTTTTTTTTCCTCCCTCTTTTGAAGGGGTAGATTTCACGTCATGCGGGCCTCAGCCAAGCATGACATGTTATATGAAGTATGTGGATGAAACGGAACATGATGTAAGAAATTTACGGGTGATACGGCAAGTGTTCAATATAGTGGCTTTTTGTGGTAAATGTAGGGAATGGGAGGGCATTTTCAAGATATTTTAGGTTTTGAGTGAGTGTTTTAGGTACTAAACCAGTTGAGGATAATACAATTGGTACTATGTGGACTACAGTTGCTTTCCATTGGGTTTTCAGTTCTATTGCAAGGTCTTGGTATTTGGAAAGCTTTTCGGAGATAGTGGATTAGAGGTTGTGACTGTTTGGGATGGCTATATCAATAATATACACCGTGTTTGTTGGGATGGTTATATCAATAATATACACCGTGATTGTGATTTTATCGTGCAGTTATGTCATATTATTATTATTATAATATTCAATTATAGCAAATTTCAAACCAAGTCACCATATCATTACATTATAGTAGGATTTTTGCCACTGTAATAGATTATGTAGATTGTAGATAACTGAAATTTATTCGTACTGCACTTTTAATAATATATACATTGTGTTTCAAGTAAAATGCATCTATAATTTTTAAAACCATAATGAATTTATACCTCTGGCTAGTATTCCTGGTAACCTTATTCAGCTTGAGGTAGGCAAACCCTCCTCTTCTGCTGAGAAACGCGTGCGAGCGACAAGCACCTGCCTTCTCTGATATTGTAATCACAGAATAGGCTGACCTTCCCGCCACAACCAGGTATGAGAAAATCAATTAGATAAAATGGTTGCAATCGTCCTCAAAGCCCGCAATACAGCCGTTTCCGCCAGGCCCGAAAGACAAAGTGCGGTTTGGTAGACCTTCGGTTTTTGCTAAACGGTGTCAGCTGGGTATTTTTTACAGGTGTTTTTTGTCTCATAGGTACGAAGATCCCGTAACCATTACCGTCGTCCAAAACCGGTCAGGGTAATGAATTGGCCAGGCAAATGTCTAAACTAGTCTGTAAAAACTATGACTTAAATAATTGTTTTTAAACTTTCGCGACTTTCATACATATTAGCCGTGTAATCGTAGTCACGAGTGGACTGAGCTTTTCAGTCAGTCCGGACGGTCAGTCCACTCGTGACAACGATCAGTGCAATTCGATCGAAACGTCGGGTAACCAAGAGGTACCTTTTAAATATTATCGCGGTTGTACCTTTTAAATATTATCGCGATTAAGTCCCGAATTACACGCCTAATATATGACTAAAATGAACAGAAATAGTGAACCAACCCCCTCTGTTTTCTACTTTGCAACATTCAATAACATTCATACTTCATGATAAACTTAAAATAAGTCCCCAAAATGGATAAGCGCTATTAATTTCTATATCTAAACGTGTTTAGGGAATAATCAGACACCTAAACGTTAAATGCTATCACTTATTTAATAGTTTCATGTCCTAACGACGTGATATACAAAACGTATAAAACAAGTAATTCTAAACGTACATCGAGTAGCTCTCTCCTAGTTTAATATCTTAGCTTATCTAGCAAACCATTGGAAGCATAGCGATAATCTCCGTATAATGTGTCAATAAAGAAAGGCGCTGTGAGTCCTTAGCGGGTAAGTGGTTTGAAAATACTAGGAGGCTTTTACTTTAACGGCTCGTATTATAAATAGAATGCTATGTGTGTTAGTATCAAGGTCTCTTCTGTGAAAATTTTAGATACTCAGCACATTAAGTGGAATTAATTGTTTTTCTATGTAAAAAAATATAAATGTACTACTTATAAAAAAAAGAACATTTACAAAATTATTAAATACTAGCAGTGCCCCGCGGTTTCACCCGCGTGAGCCCCGATCCCGTGGGAATATCGGGATAAAAAGTAGCATATGCGTCAATTCAGGTCAGCTATCTACATACCAAGTTTCATTGCAATCGGTTCAGTGGTTTTTGTGTGGAAGGGTAACAAACATTCATTCATCATATTATATATTACATAATTATTATATATTGATACATTATTTGTCGTTGTCAATCCTATCCTTTCATACGATAGAATTGGCTACCTGTGAGGATGACTCTGTTAGTAGTAGTGGTTAACGTAGATTTCTTCTATGGGTCCTCCCTCAGTCGAGGAGCAGAAATTTCACCAAACCTCTTGTAAACATTGTGAATGATGAACATTAGTTGCCATGACTACAACAGAGAGTGGAAGACCAGAAGGTAATATGCTTTTCTTAGAAGTGAAGTAAGAGCCTTACGCGTGACGCTGTACACTTCTTCTTTGGGTACACTGGTGAAATATTTTATCAAAAAAAAAATTGGACCCATATGTTATAGGATATGAGAAATGTTGAAAGTAAATTATATCTATCAGCATTAAATATATACTAGAGATCGCGTGGTGGTCGAATTTCGACCATGGTTTATTTCATTGGCCAATATTACTTGACCTGTCATTGTATAGACTTTTGTACCATGACAGGTCAAAATATATACTGGACACTCATAGTATGTACCCGTTTTGGCATTTTTTTAACTTTGTAGCAAATATTGTTCAAACATTTTAGCATTCGTCACTTCTTCTCTGTGTAAACTATAAGTGTGCGAAATTTCATACTCCTCCGTCCGCCCAATTTTCGTAAAAAGGGATCCAAAGTTTTCGCTTCACGTATTAATATATATATATTTATATAGTTTCTTTCGATCAGAAAGTGAAAAATAACCATTAGAAATAGACTGATAACTGTCCCGTCCCGTTCGAATGATATATTAGATTTCTGGCACAGTGATTGATTTGCTCTTTAAAAAAAGTGTAGGCGTTAATACTTTGAATCAATTGTTTTTATTAAAGGAAATCTTATTGGCATACAGTGAAAGTTATTCCGCTCGTTCTTAAGTATCAGATAACATAGATTATGAAATTATTTACATTACTTTTACAAGGAAACAATGTTTTAAACCACAATTATAAATTATTATTAATCCATTTTGAGATCATGCAGTATCATTTTAGTATTTGTCTGTCTACTTATTTCAATATAATAGTTTCCAAAGTTAAAATTGGTAACATATAGAGTTAGGTCAGTTAATACAAAGTTTAAGTTAAAAATGAATCTTCTGATGCGCTTTATATGAAGTATGAAATTGAATGGAGTTGATGTGACTGTATTTTTTTTATAAAAATATTATTCATCTAATAGTTAACATGTATCGAAGAATAAGGAAGTCGATGTAACATGGGTATTAACTAAAAAGGTATTTCGAAAAGGATAGTTACATTTCCAGGTAGACCAAGAAATATAATATTACGTACATAGTTCTCACACTGACACACAGTGCAGTACAGTACTCCCTTTTAGTGACCCTTGTCACCAAAGGAACTCAAGAATAACAATATTTTAGCTTTAATTTTCATAAAAGAAAAGATAGCAATGTTGTCCTTATAGTACTTTTTAATATAATTATAATGGGAACAAACCCATTAAAAATAACAATAATGTACAAAGAAAGTATACTCTACGCGGTTGTATCTTCGTTCAGAGTCACAACCAATATCTTAAACCAGGCTAAGGTAAGTAAGATCCTAAAAACTATATAGTTAAGTGATAACATAAATTATGTGTAGGCATATGTGTGCGTTGCCGGTAATTTGGCAACTGCGGCTCTTGTTTTTGTAGGTATTCTCCTCTATCTGGATAATCTTTGCTCAAAATCTTTCTCTTCTCTCGCTTTCTGCATATTGTATAAAATAAGTATAAACTTTTCCTTGATACCACTTCTATATAACCTAGAATTCCAAAATGTATTACCAACAATTTTGAGTTGATTCTAAGTAGGTATATAATTCAAATTGTTTCAGAATGGTCACTAAATGCTTTTTGCTTTTCAGCGTTGAATTGATACCATTCTGGAAGATTTTCTTTTCATTCTTGATATACTGCCAATGAGCCGCCACAAGATACGTCTAAAGATGTTTGCTGGATCGGCCGCTTGGTTGTCTGTGTCAGGTCAAACCCTTTTTGCGATAGTTGAAAGTAACGTGCTTGATCTGAGTAAATTAGGGAATAAAAAAATATTTATCATTATATGTATTCTCAGTCGCGGGTCGTGCACTATTGCACAAAGGTAATTTAAGTAATTAAAAATTACTTTCGTCTTTAAATGCCATAATTTAATTGAGTTTCATTCCGAATACATCTTCACTAAATATTCACGAAATAACATACTTACTCAAAGTCATTTAAACTATTATGAAAATGTTGCCCTCTAGGAAAACTTATTTCATAGAAAAAATATTACTTAAAGCGATTGATAAACGCTGTACATATTAAGTAACAAACAACACAACGATAGGCCTGTTGGGTCTAGTCAATGAAATAAAACGAGACATTCAAAACAGTCGAAATTCGACTGCTCTCCGATCTGAGTATAAATTAAAACACTACATGTTTCTAGGCGATACAAATATAATATAACGCTTATATTAAAATCATTATACTGTTGTGATGTATATGAAATTTGACATTGGTGTAGGACTTTTGTACCAAAAAATGCTAATGACCAGGTTTAGGTTAAAAATAGTTTGGAATATATAAATATTCTAAACCTTAAAAGTGCATCACCTGACATCGACGCGGCATAACGCTTTATTTCTTGATAAAGGACCTGAAACAAGTGAGGCATACCCGAGATAGGTACACACGTGGGTAAAACCGTATATCTTAAAAATATATAAAAGTAGTTTGAATCTACTCGCGATGGCCTAATTTATGGTAATATTGAGGTTCCTCACATCAACCAAACTTCAATATTCGAACAATAATTTTGCCGATGAAAATTGGCCACAAATCGAAATATTATCTCGTTACAGTATTTGGACAAGCATCAACGAGCCCGAAGTGTAATGGATTGTTGTTTCTATAACTGAACAAATCATACCTTTAATTGAAAAATAACACAGAAAAGGTATTGAATAAAATGTTTATATATTTAAAAACTTTATGCACATTTGTACAAAGGCGGACTTAATCCCTAGGGCATTCTGTACCAGTCAATCTTGGGGTGATATAGAACTGCTAGAAGGTAAGTGCAAAGATAACTTTTATATATAGATCTTTATGTGTAGGCACAATTCACATTCATGTTATTTTGAATTTTTGCTGCCATGATACCAATTTTAAGATGATGAGAATAAATTGATTTGACATATTGACCGGGCGAATACAGACTAGAAAGCACAACTTGGCACGTCCACCCAGTAGGTAGACAAATTACCTGGTTCAAATGGCACGGAACCCTCAGAAAACGGCGTGACCGCTCCTTGTAGAAATCTGTTGATGAGTTGATGATGATTGATGAGTTGAGAGTTGTCAGCAACTTATGACTACTCCCACTATACACTCAATCATTACACCTGCGTCATCATATAGGGATGCTGCTGTATATAATGCAAAGGAAAACTGGAAAACACCTTAAAAATATGATATGTCTGTTTTATTATAAAATTCCGAAAGCCTAAACCTTCACTAGGTATTTCTTTCTTCTTTCTTTCTAGGTATTATTTTCTTCACTTTTACACATTTCATGCGCAAACATGTAAAGTATGTTAGTATTTTGGTGGAAAGTTTTATTAAAGCTCTCTTTTCGTATGAAGAGGTAAAAAAACTGAGAGATGTATTATTTTTATATTAATATTTTTATCGGTAGAGCAATCTCCACTATTTTCTTTCTACTGCCATTCTTTGAACCTTCAACTTCGCTAGTTTCTTATTCTTTCCTTATAATTTCATTCTAACACGATGAAGTGTGTACATATTATAGCCGCTTTCGTGTTATTTATAGTTCTCAACAGCTATCCTTCCTCGTCATTCATCAGAAGCATTTCCACATTTACTTTCTCCGTCAAACTAACCTTTCCTATTCTCCTCCAAGATCATATTTTAAAACCAGTACAGTTATTTTATTTGACTCTAAATCACTAAAGTACTGCAGGGCTTTGTTGTTAATCCTAGCAAGCTCTCATCAAGCAGTTTACGTGAAAAATGTCTCCAACTTGTATAATGTTCTACTCATAATATGTTGTAATCTATATAGAATACGAAAAGAACAACTCCTTGAAGCACATTAAAATCATTTTAGTAAGACATTTTTAGAAGAAACATAAATATGAACGAACATCAGGAAGAATAAATATGTTTTAAAAAAATTATTTGTACTAGAGATCGCGTGGTGGTCGAATTTCGACCATGGTTTATTTCATTGACCAATATTACTTGACCTGTCATTGTATAGACTTTTGTACCATGACAGGTCAAAATACATACTGGGCACTGATAGCTGTATGTACCCGATTTTGAATTTTTTTTAACTTTGTAGCAAATATTGTTCAAACATTTTAGCATTCGTCACTTCTTCTCTGTGTAAACTATAAGTGTGCGAAATTTTATACTCCTCCGTCCGCCCAATTTTCGTAAAAAGGGATCCAAAGTTTTCGCTTCACGTATTAATATATAGATATACATGGAGAAGATCTTTAAAATCTTAACAACAAAATTTTTCATGTATAAATCAACGGCCTATATAATTGCGTCAGAGAGTAATTACTAGAGGCGTAACTTGTCTTTGGACAAGAGTACCTAATTTCTATGTACATATTTTTGGCTTATGATATCAGACCTACGATTTTTATTAAGTTTGAAATTCTAAGAAGTAAAATTTGCGGGTATCAGGGTTAGACGTTATATAAAAATTTGAACTAGCACAAAGGAGTGCTAGTTTTTGGATATGCATTACAGAATATTGTTAAAACTAATATTAATTGCAACCAGAAAGTACAACTTAGATAGTCTTTCTGCAACTTACACTCTTTCTTCTTTAAAGAGCACCATTATAATCATAAAGGCCTAATTCGAAAAATTGGAAAATTAACTTCATGACTTAAATTGACTTCAATCGACCGTAATCATGGACTAATACTAAAACGGGGGACAGGGACATACAATATACAAAGATTTACTATTAACGACTGTCGAAAAATATATTGAATGAAATAACAATAGACATACGTATGAATAATCTATAATTCGGTTTCCTCAAAAAACGTTTCTTTTTTAAATTAAGTCTACCATTTTAAAGGTGCGAATTATGTTCATAGGTCATAGGATCGGATAGGTCATAGGAATGCGAATGAATTATTATTAATGTAATAATTCATTCATTACCATCAGGTGACCCGTCTACTCGTTTGCCACCTATACCATAAAAAAAAGAAATAGTCATTAACTACCTACTAATGAAAGTGAGCCATTGATATCTCAGTTGATATGCAGCACGCAGGTATTCCCCGCACACGGCCTAACAACCAATGAAATTCATCGCTTGGTGTAAAGCAAGCGGGGTGCGGGGATTCTGAAAAACTTATTATGATCTTCGATATCACACTCCAAGTTTAACTGCATACACAATGTTACTGACGCATCGTACAACTTTCTATTTTTTAGTAAACTACGCACTCCAATTTTTTTTTCTTTCTATTCAACGAAGCTAATAATTTCTTCTTCAGTAAGTCCCAAACAGATAAAATTGCTCCACACAACATTAATCCATAGCAGGCACGGCTATTCAGCACCACCCTTTCAAAACAACTGCATAAATGTGCGGTGAAGAATAGAAATAGAATTCCAACATCCCGCATGCGGGCCCCATCGACTAATGAAATGAAAACCGTTACTGTATGCGGGCCCTATGCCATGCTTAAACGTATCCCGTATTCGGGCCCCATCGACTAATGAAAATGGTTTCCGCATGCGTGAACAAAAATCTCTCGCACTTCGAAGGCGAGATCTAACGACCAATGAAAATGAGTGTTTGAGAGAAATTAAAGCAAACTGTAAGTGTTTATTAATATTGAAATAGGGGTTCTTCAGTGTTTTACAAAATAAGCGCGTATGTTTTCTATAATTCTTATTATGTAGGAATGTATCTTAGATACGTTAAATACCTTTGCAAGCTTATATTTTTTTTACTTATCACGATGACGTGACACAAAAACGGTTATTTAACTGATTCATAAAATAATGAATGAGGTGCTTCCGTAATTTTAATTGAATAAAGTTATTTTGATTGATTCGGTTCCGGTGCGACCCATTTATACTAATGATTGCCCACCTAGGCTTTTGGTTAATTCATTTCGGAATCCGTTGACGTAATAAAAATGTCATCGAATAATTTCGAAAGGGCTGCTTTTCTAAAGGGATTACTTATACAGAAACGACTGTGATTTTTGAGAGAAATAAAATATCTTTTAGACCCTTTTTTATGTAAACATCTCATCCAGTAGAAATAAATTGGTGCTACAAGATATTTTTACGTTATTTTGTGTTTTACTGACTTGAATTATATACAATTGTGTTGTTTTGTCAAGCGTCAAAACAACACAAAATGTCATCAAACATCCTTAAGTTTCGAACTCATCACACCATATGCAATCATATTTTTGTGGAAAGCGTTCTAATTATGATGTTGAAGTGTATAAGAGATATGCCATGTTATACCATGTTGAAGTATACAACATTATCTAAGTTTATGGTTAATTGATGACATTTTAAGTACAGTAAAAGTAAATCATTTTTGTTATGAAAATAATATAATAAATAATAATAACTTGTGCACTCCGGATGTATTGCAGGTAATAAATACCCCAAACTTGATTTCCTTTTCTTTATTATTTTGCAAAATAATTTTTTGCATCTCCACAACTATTTGTAGTGATATTTCCAAATATTGGATGAGAACGTTACAATATAAAGTATGCAGTCATCCAATTCGGTTCGGTTTAAAAAAAAAATTTATTTAGACTTATACGAAATCGTATAAATTTCTATGTCGCTCTAATGAGCTCGGTTAGACGAAGCGCGCGACGAATCATATTATATATATTACTGGCGACTCGCCCCGGCTTCGCACGGGTGCAATGATGATACTAAATATACTACAGAATGTCTTTATATACAACATTCACAGCTTTTTTGTCATTAGACAATACAAACATGTTTTCTTCAGAGGTTACTCTTGAAAGAGCAACATATAATTGGCCATGTGAAAAACACTCAACGCTCAAATCTAAACCTGCAACCGCCGCAATCGCTATGTCCCTGCATTTTAAATCTGTAATATCTTCAAAAATATTCATTGAAATTACATCGTGTAAAGGGCCATTTTGATCTATATTAAATGCACAATGTATTTAAGGTACTTAAATGGATAAGGATTAATGCTGTATTGCTTAAAATTGCTTCGTAAATAAGTCATTATTTCTCGTAAAAAGTAAAGGATAAAAAATGGTTATTGTGGGTTATCCCTAAGAGATAGACATATACTATTGTGGACTTTTTTGTAGAACTTTTTAAGGTGTACAATACTGTGCTACATTATTTTGATCTATCTCGTAGGGTTCAGCCAGCGTTTGCAATGTAAACGCAAAAAAAATATGTTTATTTACGACATCACATTAGAAACCTCTAAAGTTATCAGTGTTTTTCTATTATATTATGCATGTATTATACATATAAACCTTCTTCTTGAATCACTCTTTCTATTAAAAAAAACCGCATCAAATTCCGTTGCGTAGTTTTAAAAATCTAAGCATACATAGGGACAGACGGACAGCAGGAAGCGACTTTGGCCAATGTAGATTCTATTTACAAGGCAACAACATATAAAATTAACACGTTAAAGTTAGACAAACAATTACTTACAATGTTGTTAAGAACTTTTTAACTCTTAATCGGTAATAAATTGTAGTTTTCTCACAAATATGGTTCCAGGTATCAGGGATTCATGCCATTATTGACGAGGAAAACCCTAAGTTATTATAACAAATTCACTAATTTTCAACACACTTTTATCAGCTTCACTTGTAACTAAGTAACGAAGTATGTAAACAAACCTACTTCTAATTGTCGTATGGAAATAAAAATTTGTTTGAATATGTAGTTTGGATGAAAATACTATAATGTTCCTTGTTATAATATAATTGAGAAATAAAACAGCAAAAGGCTGATAGTTGCTTTCAAATTATAGGTTTATTGCTTATGAAATCTCGTACACTGAAGTCAGTGAAGTGTGATGAGCCTAGCACAGTGGAATTTTGTAACCATATGTGACAAAGTACACTGAACAAGGTGCGGTCCTGCGTGAAATTGCTTCTTTGCTGCACCACATAGCCATGTATTACCTAACTCCAATGCTCGGAATATGAACAGAAAATCTTACGATATCACATACTATGCAAATTATTGTTTTTTAATAGTGGCAAAGTGTATGACAATTTTTTTTTTTGGTAAGTTCTGTTTTATTAGCAAAGGATATACATGATTTAAAGAATACTATGTTATTCCTTAAGTATGGTATGAAAATATTTACCCTTCTTCATTAACACAGTTGCTTACACAATTTACTTTTTTTTGTGTATTTGAGTCATACGTTTTCCGATAGTTCTTGTACTTCATATCTGTTACTATTTATTTGGTTTTGTCTTCAGGTTCTTTGAAGGCCCGTAGTCACATCCGTTATCGGTTTAACGTTGTTGACACACAGCCACCAATCTTCACCATGGCTTGATCAACCCGGTTTTTGTAATTGCTTCGTGGAGTGTTCTGCTTTCTACCACCAAGAGACACCTCTGAAAAGTATACCGCGCATCATCCAGTCATAACCGATAACCGATGTAAAGCAAGGAGGGCCTTAACACCTTCTTTTTTTTTCTTTTCTTTTACGCGGGGAATGCTTTTCGCACCATACCCTCCGTCGGGGATACGAAGGGCGTGTGTGGGACTCCCGGCGAACCGGTCTACCCACTAAACCACCGCGGCGGCCTACCTCGGCAGTCGGAAAGAGCTCCAGGAACGCATCGGCGGCTTCTGGAGTCCCCCCCTGCCGTACCTCATGACTGAGATACATCCCGGGGTGACCACAGTCACCCTCGTGGCAGGTCGATGTCACGCCCCTCACCGCTTTACACAGTAAGACGCGGAAAACCGACCCGCAGTGGACAATATGCTTTGACCATCAGATGGAGAGGAGCATTTGAAGTTGATAAAAGTATACCTAACCAGTACAATGATACAAACGCGATTAACTCCATATTCTTCTTTTCCTTTTTTTTTTTTACTTTACCATTGAATATTAGTTTTACTATCTTAAATGACTTTTCGTAATACTTTTCAAACTACACAAAATTTTAGCTGACGACGCAAAAATGGCGGACTGTTGAAAAATCAACAAATCATTTTATTTTATATTTATTTCAAGGGTACCATTAAAAAAAACTGTTAAAATGCGTAGACAAGTATACCACCATTATATAAAAAAATATTTCAGTTAGAAATACCTTCATAAATCGTCACAAAGTTAATTTGTACACCCTATGTACACGTGACACGTGGTGCACCTGCAATCGATGCACATACGTATGTTCACGAAACACGCAACGGGTTAAACCCATAAAAGTCTATAATAATAATGTCAGTAGATGACAAAAACAATCGCCAATTGAAGATCGATGACACTGAGTGAAACATTCAGTCTCAAGGGAGATACAATACATCATAGATCCGATCATCGAGCATTTCAGTAGCAATTTATTTAGTTTTATTACAGAAATTGACTTTTATTAGTTACTCATCGGATTTTACTTAAAACTATAAATTGTTAAGAATAAGGAAAATAGCATTGTAGAAGAAATGAGTGTGTTTGATATTTAATACTCATTGGGTTTTAATGTGATATGTATTTATAGAATTATTTATCATTTTTGTTGTTTACGAATGAACTGAAGTCCTCATGTCCTTAAAGTACCGAAATCTTTTTGAAAATATTCCGCCTTATTATAAAACTTGGGTTAACATAAAATAGTTAAAAAAAGTTATGTTCTGTCAATATGCAATAATAACATTGATCTAATCTACCGTCAATTTATCCTAAAATACGAAACCACCTTACCAAAATATGGCAAAAATTCAGAAAGAAAAGTTATTCTTATTTATATACAGACCATTCCTGTCTCTAAATATATATGGTTGTTTTTCAAAAAATACTTAAGGTTTCAACACAATAAGATCGATTATTAAATGTATTATTGAGTTACATCAGTAAAATTCATTAAAGCACCTTGAATAACGCGTTGGTTATATCACTATATTGTTTTTAAAATATATAGTTATATTTGATAATGTTGGGCACAGAATCACTAACCTAACCTAACGCCAGGACCATCTTTGTTTATTTTGCTGCCACTGAAGCCCCATACTTCTCAGACTCTCAGACAATATGTTAAACCGAAAATTTCTAAGTAATATATAGTTTTTCTAAGTTATCTTAATAGTAGACAAAACTACTACGAAAAATTTGGCAGTAATTGCCCGCATATTGTAGTACAATACGAATGCATTTAAGTATAGTTAAGCATAGTTGGTAAGCTTTAATTTAGTGGGTTTTTACTATGAAAGGTGAAACCAGACGAATAGTCTACGTCAAAAAAAGAATACATGTTCGCATTAGGGTAATTTAAATAAATTCACAAAAATATGATGTTTCATCCACTCTTGCTCTGATCGAAACGTATTGAAAAATGAAGCTAAAATGAACACAAGCTCTTTAGTTATATTATAGCGTAGTATTATATTTTAACAGGGTTAAACCAATTTGAGACACATGCTCCTCACAATTAACAATAAATATATTATGTTAGTTCTTAGATTTTTTATACTAATGATATAGAAATTTAGAAGTACTTGTGTATTATAAGAGGAGAAATAAATAAATAATTATTAATTTTGATTATCTTTAAGAATAAGCCTTTACAAATGATGGAATGCAATTAGTTGTGTCCTACAAATATTTGAAATTGTTGGAGTACCTGCTATGGTAAGTTATGCGTAAAATAATAATTTAAAAAGTCTGATATATATATATCGAATGTACCAAGATAGTAATTCAAATCATACCAGTTCGGGGGATTGTTAGGACGGCAAGAAATGAAGGGCCAACTTAGATTTATCGTAGACTCTAACCATTAATAAATTAGGTACAAAGATACGATTACAAAATGTTCCGTTGTACGGTTAGCAAAGTTGTTGAGTAATTATGAAAAACGCAGCAACTAGGATCCCTTCTATCATACTCTGTAATTGATACTTGGTATATCGCCATGAGTTTTTCATATTCGCCATTAGTTGAATTTGCTGCCCCATTCTGTTCCCTAAAACGGATATATGAATAGTGTCATATTTTAACAGTGCGATTGTATAGTATTTATATTAACACTTATAAAATTATTATTCACTGTTGTCACAAAAAGTAATAAAAAAACGAACTAAATACCTCTTTTCAACCTGACCATGGCAAATTGTTTTGGCCAAGCGGTACGGCAGCGGTAGAACCTAAACGGCTTGATGAATTTTGACATGTGAGGTGTCATTTGAGTCGTCATAATAGTGAGAGTTTACAAGATGTGTGAATGGGACAGTTAATAAATAAACTTTGTTGAATATGTAGGGAGCTTGCACAGCAATTTCAAAATATAAACCACTACTATGAACCATTAAGTGGTTTACTAGATAAAGCCGTTTTCAATTACGCACGAGTAGGTACTACTAGTACCTATAGGTACGGGCGGCGGCGGCGACCGAGGCTTGGTCACTGGATAGTGACCAAGCCTCGGTCGCGGTACTGACTCGTGCATTTAACTAAAACCACTGAGTAAATAATAGTAGGTAAATGCTTTAAATTTACCCTCAAGAGTCTAGATCATAATGATAACTAGAAAGTTAAAAGTAAATGAAATTAAACATACATAAAAAATATATACAGCCGGACATAGAAACTCCTCCTTCTTTGAAATCGGTTAATAAAAGAAATAAAAAACTCGACTGCATTACATAAATAAAAATGGATAAGATCACATAAGTGTTTTTATTTCATAGAGTACAAAACATATTATTTGCTTTTCAGTTATCAAATTACTATTTATGTAATGCAATACGGATTCATATATTTTGTGATAGTGATAGTGAAAACTTCTTTAAGCACGTTGGGCACTTTTGGGACGGGGAAAAAGCACCGAATTCGCGTGACCGCCACGCTCAGATATATGTACACAGATGTGTGTATTTTCACTTCTGACGTGCATTCCTACGAGTGACAGTTTTTTTAAATGGGTAATTTAATTTACTACTGTTTAACAATTTTATTTCTTCTACAAACATTGTGTCGTCCTTCCTTGCACGAGGTATTTTCGTGTATACTTTTCTTTCGTTAATCACTTCGTATTTCAGTTGTATCTTATTAATGTATTCTTCAATATTTATCTATCACATTTAAATCCATCCTATTCTTTCCTCTGATGGGCTAATTTCACCTCTTTTACTAGCAACATACATCTCATTCTCTGTTGCATAAGACGCTCGACCGGCAGAGGACGGTCTACCGCTTTTGGTTAATAAGTTGTACATATTATTTAATGAACTTCATAAACGCGCGTATTATCTCCTATTCAGTAGAGGTTCAAAATATAACAACGAGGTTATATGTATAATGAATTTTAAGAATTGACTCTGAACTAGGTACAATAAACTGCGTTTTTGCATGGCAGAATATACTTAGCCAAATTTAAAGGTGGCTGGCAGACATGTCAGTGACAGCGATAGAATTATATTAACCCTTTTATGATACGGAATGGATTTATAAAGATATTCTTCAGTGAAACTGGACCCGAACAATTTGGCGGTAGCATAATTCTGTTGCTCGGGAACGACGCTATTAGAGAAAAATCTAAAGCAATATCCATATTAAATATCTCGAAGGCGGTTGCCGAACGTCAAAATATCTTTATCCTTGTTTTTGATTAGATCTTAAGAGTATTATAAAGAAGTTTGTCCTGGACCTTGACTAAATTGTTTTATCATCTGAATTAACTAGGCAGTCAGGGCTATTGTCAACGCAGATTACCGAAATTAAACTGGCATACTCAAACACAACTCGATAATTACTTGTCAATAATTTCACTGCAAACACACTGATTTATTTCTCGCACATGTCCATTATTCCAAATGGGCAGATAGTTTCCTAATTACAGGTAGGCATAGCGTTAACCATTGGGCTTTAGAAAGAGCTTAAAACAGGAAAACAAATGTATCTTACCTGCAAGTGCCAAATTATAACGATAATTAAAACAGACACAATATTATTAATTCTTAACATATCGTACAAATAGTAAAAGCTTTTAAACTATTGGTATAATCAAAGTTTTTTTTGGGAAATCTATAATAATAATAATAATTCAAAATACTTTTTTCCAAAAATAAATATGTAAGGAATTTTTTTTCAAATCAATAAGTTTCAAAATCCGTGTTGATAAAAAATAAGAATTACTCTTATAACGATTAAGTATTCTCATGTTATAATAAGCAGATTAGTAGGTTCATTGATATTTTGTTACGTAACTGTATTAGTAATAAACTTTGACATATCGCTTTTAGGGGTTTCGTGATATTAGGAGCAAAAAACAAAATTAATTCACTCATAACTTCGTAAAATTTTGTTACTCATTGCAAATTTAAGTTGTTTTGTATACCTAATTTGGAAAACAGGTATATGACAGTAAGCGAAGGTATCCCGTTACCGGTGTTTATGAAATGCACTGCTTTACTATGTCACTTGTATATTGTCAGCCCTATCAATGGAGGTCCTGCAACTCTATTTACCATCGGAGAATCAGCAAGGACTACACGGGTAGTGTTAAGGGGTTTCCATTCTAAGCTAGAGACCTCGAACAGGCGCGTACGCAGTTCAAACTCAAGCAGGTTCTTCCTATTTTGTTGCTATTGTCTAAACAAGCGGGTTTCACAAACAAAATACTCTACAAGCCAAGTAATGCCATCATTTATTTTGTTACTTCGCATTCTAGAATGAAGTCAATGGCAAATGAATATCAATGTTCTATTTTAATTCTAACGATAGCAGATAGAAATTCATACGTGAACCGTATATAAATAAATCTGAATGAAACCGCACTGTTGGTACAGGCAAGAGAAAACACGAGGGTTGATCAACAATAATGCCATTTGTACATTAGTATTATATAAAGGGAGAAAGTCCTTACACATATATAAAGTAAACGTATACATACACGACGATTTATTAAAAGAGGTCAGGTTAGTGAAAACGTCTGAAATATTGAGGATGTCAGGTAAATTTATAGGGATAATATGTTGAAGGTACGAGGAGCTCAATTTCCGAGAGAGTTTACTGTGATTTTTTTTTATCTTTCTAAGAAAAATAGATAGCAAAGAATGTTTGAACGTCAAAAAAGTTAGTGCGATTTCAGCGCACCGCCACCGCCGCCAAACGACTAACTCAGCTATTTCTCGTTCACAAGTTCCGCCCGTGTTACGTATCTTACTAGTACACCTTGTACATCGCTATCTTTGTAATAATAGTCGATCCTCAGTGAATAAGATTATTTTACGAAAGAATAATATGATATCACCAATTTATTTGGCCATTCGTGTCCCTGATTGTATAAATTTATTTATTTGGGTAAATAGTTGATATTAATTAACATGCCAGGCGGTATGCAACACGAGCACCTGCATATACGGACAAATATAAAATAGACAAATATTTGCGTATTCGTAATTTGATTTGCACCTTCGATAATAATCAATGTATTTTAGGCATTTAGTGCTTTTACACTTCTCTATTTTACGACGTCGCATTGAGGTTATGTCGTTGTTTGCCAATATATCACTAGTTACTGTAGTACGACTAGACGCCATATTGTTCTGTAAGAATCTTTTCATTATTAAAATTCATGACGCCATATTTGTCTTATTTAGAGGCTTTTGAAACACCAAAAATACAAAAAAATGACTTTTAATATCGTTATTTGTGATTTTAATCCCTTTGACATCCGTCAAATCGGACAAGCAGACGATAATTGCTTTGCAAAGTTTTAATAACATGCTGTCTTAATATCGCATGTGTTTGCCAAGTAAAGTACCACCATGACAAGGGTGGTCCTTGTCATAGTGGAACTTTACTTTCTTATTTGTTTTGCAGTTCAACGTACTTTGCACTTCAATTTAAAATCATTCTTAATTCGTTCTCGTCTATTACAAATAACTGTATTTGATAAATTTATTTTTTCACTTTCAAAAAGTGTATTTCTGTCTTAAGGTAGAAAAATTATATTACTTCATAAAACATACATACACAATCACCTATACACTTACTAGCAGTTAAACACACAATCTCTCTTTAAAAATCATAATTCTAATACAAAAACTTAAAAAACTTCTAAGCAATTAATCTTTTGAATATGACTCACTATACGTAGGAGCCATCGATAAGCACTGCCTTATATCACCAAAGCGTCTCGCGATTAGTCTCGCGGTTTATTTTTTGCATGATGGTGTATGAAATCTTCTTATTTCCAGGCATCTTAGTTCCAGGTTAAAACACAAAATGCTGACAGATCTAGGGATACCACAACTCAAATACACAAATACAGAAAGCGTAACGTCAAAGCGGACTACCTTGTTTACGGTTACAAACATCCGAAAACTAATAATACAAACCACTTTCAATCACCCTTGATTTGATGTATCGGACGCTAATAAAACATTATGTCACCATCTAACCTAAACCATAGACTTGGAAAAATCGAAATAATACAATTTATTTTACTGCTACTAACTTTCTGTTAGAACACATTCTTCATTGCAGAAAGCGATCAACTGCTCATAAAAGTTTATATGAAAACAAATTCTCTGGCAGCTCGTAAACGGGACACCATAAAAATGTAGGCGTGATCTTCCGTCGATATGGCACAGCTGATGAGAGCGATTATGTTTATGGAACACGTATTCCCTCAGGACGATGTCCTGAGTCTCTGAAGCTCGAGCCGCCCCCGAGTAAGCCAATGTATCATTTTTATGACCTCAACCAAAGTGAATTTGCAGGCTGAGATAACTTGAACGTGTTAGTAATTTACATCTAATGTGGCTGACCGTAATTTACGAGAAACAACTTTCCCAAAAAATTTCGTTCTGGACATGCAATTATTTTTATCCTTTATCGGACCTCTGATAATGGTTTCAGATAAGTATTGAAATAGCTTAATCATCGCGTTGAATATCTTCAATCTTTTAAATATTTCAGCGATCATGTAAATGTATGTTATTAAATGTATATATTTTTTTAAATGTAATATTAAATGTAATGTATATTAATTTGTGTCTTACGATTGCTCGATCGATATTTGCAGGAAAATTTAGACAAATATTGAAGCTCAAGAGAGCTACAGTTTTTTACGTCATCTTAAGATTCTAATAAATTTTATTATTCTTTATCAATTGTTAATAACTCAATAAGGATAAATTTGAGTTTAAATTTTAATTAGCTTTTCATTTAAGTTCGAAGGCAATCATTGCATACACTTCAATTAGTATGGAAAATAATTACAACCGTTGAAGTTTGTAAAAGAATTGTTAATTACTAGGAAAACTGTTCGGTATTTAGTTCCGCATTCTGTTGATTTTAATTTCAAATTACTCACCTTGTATCTATTGGAATTGTTAAATTTTAACAGGAGCACGAATTCACTTGTACATTTTCATTTAGATGTGCAAGGCTCACAAACAATTAAATTTATGGTACTCATAGTTACAGTTTTGGCTTTGAAATAAATGTTTCTTTTTTAAGTAAGTACAATTTTGGTACACAAATTAAAAAGTATGATATGATTTGTAAATTTCTGCTTAAGCACTCTAAACTACATTTAAAATCAATTATTTAAATTGAGTTTTTAGCAGATTCCATTTCCACATACATACATACATTCAATTGAGTATTATATTGATATTGGTCTAGCTAGACCAATATCAATTTAATACTCAATTGAATGTAGATTTATAATTACCTATCTCCTTTTATCTATTGTTTTGTGCCAGAACCAACTAACACATTAGGCTTTATAAGTCACCACTTATATATCTACCGTCTTGACCACCGTCAAGACGGTAGATAATATGAATCAAAGATGAGACAAACAAACTTCACAATGTAGTATAGCCATCGAGATATTATGTACTAATAACTCAGTGAGTATAGCAGCATAGCGTAGATATCAGAAATATGTTCATGTGACGTATAGATATGTGACACCAATGCGTTGGAATGACCAAGTCAAAACTGCACTCAATGGTCCCTTCCACGAATGTACAAGAAGAACTACGGGTACGGGAGGAATGGCGACGGATTGTTGTAAAGTTTGCCACCATCCCTGATGTGACGACCACTATCACTCTGACAAGAGTGTAAAGACTAAGAAGATAGATGTGTAATATATTTTTTTAAATCACAATTTATTGATATTAAATATACGTATAGGAAACAATGAATGATAACTCTTAGGTATTCAAAATTACCGAATGATATAAAACACCTATAAATAGATTATAATTATGATTGGATATTATGATTTGGATATTGAAGTTGGTGTTGGTGTGATAAAAATGATCACAATATAATTATTGAAATTGAATCGAATTAGGCTCGCATCGATTACTCATCGGGCATGTAGTAAACGAATCGATCGACTCTGAATCAATTCTGGTGAGGTGGATTCGAGATACGACGACATAATGACGAGATGATAACACGAAAATGTACACAAAGTGTTCTCTATATGTTATACTATATAAGCGAAGATGCCTTTAGTCAATTTGTAATATTTGTGAGGTGGAAAGTGGAGCAATACTTTTGGACACAAAATATATGATCATCATCGAAGACTTTCTACACGTACGCAATTCCGTCGATATCCAAGTTGCGCCATATTATTGATAGCTGACCCTTACAACTTCATCTGCGTTTGTAAATTTTTTCACCTTAAAGGCCGGCAACGCACTTGTGACTCTTAATTTGCAGATGCCCATGGGCTGCGGTAGTCATTTACCATCAGGTGACCCGCCTGCTCGTTTGCCCCCTGTACCACAAAAAGAAAAATATATATTTCTAATCCTCAATATAAAATACAAATAATGTATACACAAATAAGAAAGTAAAGCTTACCTAT
The DNA here is from genome assembly GCA_963859945.1 of Euplagia quadripunctaria. Taxonomy (NCBI): domain Eukaryota; kingdom Metazoa; phylum Arthropoda; class Insecta; order Lepidoptera; family Erebidae; genus Euplagia; species Euplagia quadripunctaria. The sequence goes on from OY982567.1 coordinate 16,653,675, forward strand.
TCCATGTATAGGTTTATGTAACTTGATAAATTTCCTCTGGGCTGAAGTTTCAAATAACATCCACTTAATTAAAGTTAATCTGGAATGGTGTTGCGCCCGACGACACGATTCCATTAGCAGGCTACAGTAAACTGGCTTTAGCTGACTGTATCTAGGTCGTGTTATTGAAGTTGAACTGTTTATATTACGAACCACAGCAATTAAATTTCAAGGATGCATTCACGGCAATTGCATCTGTTGAGTCCGTAAGTTGAAAAGTCCGTTGGGAAAAAAGTTGTGTGGAATTACCGACGCCTTGATTGCCTAGAACGGTTACCACTTGACTTCACTGGTTGAAAAACGTACTAATTGAGGTAAAGGCGTGATAAACAAGAATAGGTTTAAATCCTAAGCTGGAGCTGCTTGAAATCCTAGCTAACGTTTTGTGGTCTTACGAATATAATAATAATTTCTAATATCCCATCCTATCCCAGACTGCTGAGCTAGAGGTCGGTGGGTGGTAGGTCGGTTCGATGCCTTCTCAGGACAAATAATATTGTGAAGAGTACGATCGTTTGTTGTGTGTCGAAGTGTTATTTATGTAAAATATGTATGTAATTAGTCTTACTAATATTACAAAGGCGTAAGTTTGTGAAGATGGATGGATAGGTGGATGTTTGTTACTATATTACGCAAAAACGGCTGAACGGATCTCAGTGAAATTTGGCACAGAGATAGACTATAGTCACTATATGTATAGCACATAGGCAATATTCTATCCCGGAAAATGTACGCTTCCCGTGGGATAGATTTCACTATCATTACCATGCGAAAGTAGTCGCGGACAACAGCTAGTAATATATAAGTACCTATGTTAACCAGCAATCTGGTTACCATAGTGCAGACTCTGCCGAGTTTGGGATCAGACGGCCGTGTGTGCAGTGTCTCAAGTTATTATTAATGAAAATTTATTTATTTATTATTATACAATTACAATTATTAGATATCGAAATTTACCGAGGCCACGGTCATCGAGTATCGGGATCAACCTAAGTAATCGGATGTTGATGGTTTTAGAGAGAGTAAATATGTATATACCTTACTATATCTATCGTCTCAAGGACATTACCTACTATATCACCTATTGACATCAAAACATTTATACCCCAGCCTCTTGATATTATAATATTTATTTTATTATTAGCTTTTTCTGGCTCGCGTTAATATTTTGTCTATTATTTGTTGCAAGTTCGAACCCCACCCAGTGCACTACCGACGTGAACCCACTCCTAACACAAGCGTTGAACTTAGCTGGAGGGGTTAACAAGAATACTAGTAATGTGTGATCCACGTTACTGGTATTCCTAAAAAAAAATGGTAGTGAATGGTACCCCTGACTCTGTCACTTATGCCGGTTTCTAGTAAGGTCACCTAAACTTTATGGGAAGTGCTATAGGGTTGTCAACGCACAAATTTTATCATTGCACCTACATTGGGCACCAGCAACTCAAGAGTCACAAGTGCATTGCCAGGCTTTGAGGTGCGAGTAGAAAAAGGATGGGGAGAAGGGGGCAGGGAAGGGTTAGGGCCTCACACACTCGGTGAAACACAATGAATCCGTTACTTAACTACCGGTTTCCTATGAGAGCGTGGTATCACTCCGGTTGAGCCGGCCTATACGTGCCGAAGCATGGCTCTCTCACTTATGTGTAAAAAAAAGATATCGAAGAGTAACGATGCGAGTAACAAATGCGACCACAAATCCATTTTTCAGTGTTGCCATTATGAAATATATCTCTTGCGAATAAAAACTAAAGTAAGTAACTTTAACTAACCTTCCTACTGACTCACAAAAGGAATGTAATTGAATAAAGATAATTACAGAAATTTTAAATTAGTTTCAGTAATGCTTTAAATAAAATATTTTTATGAAATCATTTTGTAATGAATCCCGAAGATAAATATCAAATTTCGAAAAAAAAGTTCTTGAAGATGAAGCAAGTATTATTTGCCTAAATTGTGTTAATAATATAATTAATGTCACAATTATTATTATAGTTCATGTTGGGCTTTTGATGAAAATAAGCTAAATATTTCTTCAAACGTAAACTGTATTTTTTAAAGGTTATGTTCACATATAAATATTATATCACTTATAAATATTAAGTCTGTAGCTAGCGACAACCAGTAGAAAAAAGGTTAGATTCTTGGGCAGTGTGGCGGTATAAAGGCGTCATGACAGCTCGTTGACTGGTGTCATTGTCAGTGTTTTTTTTTTTTTCATTGTCTTTGTTTTTCGTGACATTCGAAGAACATCACACTTTACATGCCATACATAATGAACGATATGTTATTTTATTTAAATCACAAGTAAGTATGATTGTGATGAATTCTGAACGACTTTATCAAATTTAGACGGGTCTACACACAAAACATATCATTTATTTCCTTCCACTTTCACTTTTTTTTTTAAAATTTGAATTGGATCTACCTTTACAAAAGTAATGTTTTTCGACGGTTACAATTGACTACTTTTGACTAACAGTTTCTTTTTATATGTCAATGATGAAATTTTCGTTCAGAAAAAAAAATGTTGAATTCTATACATTAATTAAGTTTTCGATTTTAATCTAATCTAAAGCGATGTAAAAAGCCGTTCATTTTTGTAATGAAAACTTATGCTTAATTGTATTTGCAATAAATAATGATAGTAATGATCAAATGAAAGATGATACACACTAGACTCGCCACTTGAGTCCTCAGTAACTTTATTAATAATCCATCTTTAATATATTAAACGAGGGTAATATAAGTTCTTGTTCAGTATTTTTACTAAAATTAACTTAACATTTTTCTTAAATCGATTAAAACTTTCTCTATAAAATCGATTGTTATTTTTTATCGAATCGGAAACGTATTAGGCCATTATTAATTAAATACTTATCAAACTGTCAAAAGAAAATAAATAAACAGAGTATAGTGTAACATAAATTTTGGTCGATACACTGTCTTGCTGCGTAAAAAAAACAATGGCAAGAATAATTTAAACCGATAATTTACATCTAAACCGCTATTTAAAAAGACGATTTGAGTTCCTTCATGGTACCCATTACGATCATTCCCGGTGCATTCAACAACTTTTTTTGACAATCTTTTATTTAAAAATATGGTCAAGCAACACTATCTATCTCTGTAATATCATTTTCTCTTTCTTATTCTATTATTACATAACTAAAATCATAATTACTTTCGAATATACTACGAATATGTAATCTCTACTAACTAGCTATATATGTATTTATCTATATGTGTAAATTATTGTCTGTATATTCAATAGTACGCCATCAACTAGTATGTTTTTATTTAAAATTTCTGTAATTATTTCCATCTATTGGTTGTCTGGTAGAGATCGCTTTTAGCGATAAGACCGCCCATTGTACTCTAACATTTTACATGACATTTGTTTCAAATGTATGTTATGAATGGTGTACAATAAAGAATATTCTATCTATCTATCTAATCAATAGGATTTTAACGCTCTTTCATGATTTAACATTAACTAAGGTGCCTTGAGCATTATAGTATGTGTCCTATAACACAGACCATGTAGAAGATTACGAACAACAGTGTCCTGTCCACGCTTGTGTGAAATAAACCTTCATAGTGATTTCTTGGTAGAAATCTATAGTCACTCTACTCCATTTTGATAGTTTGACGATGCAGTGCGTTCATGAACGATGCAGTGCGTTCATGGGTTACCAAATCTTTCATCGAATGTTCGTAGCAATAAAATGATGAATTTTCTCTTCAACAAGAAGATATTTATTTCTATAGAAGCCAATCGTAAACCAAACTACTTACTTTTATCAAGCAATTTTTTAACTCTCATGGACGTGTAGTCATCTTTTTAAAATAAATACAACTGGAATAAAAGTCAACAAAAAAGGCACGCGAACAAGTCCCCTAATCCCTAATTTTCAAACTAGATAATGAATGAAATAGTTTTTAATTTCATACATTGTTAAAGCGCTACGATGGACGAATGGCTAACAGTGAGTGGTGCAGTTTTTATACTAAACCCCGATCAAAACCTAGCCATGAAATATAAATTTTGCGTTTATTAAAATTAATTTCGTTAGTTAACGGTTAAAGTTAACACTCTATTGCAAACATTAACAATTAAGAGACCCTTTAAAAATGTAAACGATGTTCATTTTAACCCCCGACGCAAAAAGAGGGGTGTTATAAGTTTGATGTGTCTGTGTGTCTGTCTGTGGCATCGTAGCTCCAAAACAAATGGACCGATTTAAGTGCAGTTTTTTGTTTGAAAGGTGACTTGATCGAAAGCGTTCTTAGATATAATTCAAGAAAATCTGTTAAGCCGTTCGAAAATCATCAGCTCTTTCTAACTTGCTTTAACAAAATTAATCTCGGTACGCATTTGCCTCTCCTACTAATATGATGTTTTATATACAGGTCTGTAATATATGCAGGTTTATCGTGGGAGAGCCATGCTTCGGCACGTATGGGCCGGCTTGACCGGAGTGATACCACGGCCTCACAAAAACCGGCAGTGAAGCACTGCTTACATTGCTTTTCACCGAGTGAGTGAGGTTACCAAAGGCCCGAACCCTTCCCTCTCCCCCTCTTCCCGTCTGCCTCCTCTTCTTTTACTCCCACCTTAAAGGTCGGCATTGCACTTGTGACTCTTGAGTTGCAAGTGCCCATGGGTGGCGGTATTGATTTACGATCAGATGACCCGTCTGCTCGTTTGCCCTCTATGCCATAAAAAAAAATCGATCGATTGAGGATAAACATAACAATGTGTAATGTTATGCCAATTATAGTGAATTTATATATTTCAAATAAAACGTAGAGATAAAATAAACCCATTACGGAGCATCAACAACCGGTTATATTTTACTACGCCACAGTCCTCCCTAGTGAACAATTAATGAGCAATGCTGCTGATGAATATAATTTGAATCCGGTTCAACTGATTGCTGAACATTGTGCACGTAAATTTGACTTCTTCAATAATTATCTTTTTGCATCACTGTTGGGTATTAACAGCTCAACAGGGGGCTACTTAGTGGCCTCAGAGCTGGACTTATATTTAAAGCATATACAGATATTCCAACCTACTGGATTTATTGACATAATATGTGATCTTTCATCCACTTTATTGAGTTTAGGTTCAAGATTTTTTAATTTTTACAATTTTCATCAAATTAGCATAAATTGTGAATACATTTATTCCTCTATATTTCGGCAAAGTACTAACAAATTTAAACATAATCCCTATGCGTATATCTGTACTTAAGATAAAATTGTAACAGGTCCAATTCCGTATTTAAATGAAACTTGGCATGATTTGAGTTCATACTACAAGGTAGGACATAAGATACTTTTTATCCTAAAATTCCGGACGGTTTTTCGGTGAGAGGGGGGGTAAAAGTGAAAATGTGTACTTAGTTGTAATTGATTAACCCGTGGTCCGGTTTCAATTATTCTTTTTTTTGTTGGAAAGGAGGTGCTTTGTAAATTGTCATTTTTTTTTCTTCTATAACTACATATAATAAAACTATGATAGGTCCAACTCTGTACATTGAAGATTTTTTGAATTTTTTTTTTGTAATGGATACTGAAGTCAAAACGATATTTTTTTCATTTTTGTCTGTCTGTCTGTTTGTATCTTGGCCGTGCATCATGCTAAAACTACTGAAAGAATTCAAATAAAACTTGGCACGATTTGAGTTCATACTACGAGTTAGGACATTGGATTCTTTTTATTTATCTACCGAAATTCAGGACGGTTTCTTTGAAAGGGGATAAAAGTCAAAATGTGTACTTAGTTGTACTTCACTAAAACGCAGTCCGATTATTCTTTCTTTTGTATCTATAATATGTATAATAAATCTGTAGAGGTGTTTGATCGCATCACCTACAAGCACGAAATAATCGTGGAAACGAGTAGACGGGTCACCTGATAGTGACTGACTACCGTCGCCCATGGACACCTGCAACTAAAGAGTCACAAATGCGTTGCCGGCCCTTAAGATGGAAGTACGCACTTTTCTTGAAGGTTTAAAGTTCGTATCAGTCCGGAAATACCGCAGGCGACAATTTGTTCTAGAGATTGGTTGTGCGAGGCAAAAAACTGGTACTGGGGTGCTCCTGCATAGATATGAAAAAAGTATTCCATATGCGGCCGAATCTGCGCCTTATAAAGTTGTAGGCGGTGGGCCGGGGTGAAATGTGTCTCGACCTGTTCCAAGCTTCTTCGAGGCTAATTTGGCCTTACCCTCCAAGTGACCGTGAAACTGGACTTCACTCGATATATCGACGCCAAGGATTCCAATGCTGGCTGTGGCAGTTTTATGCTAAGCATTGTGTATAATTTGGTGTAACATTTAGTATTTGATTTATAGCAATCAGTTCTTTCCATCCATAGGAAAAATACTATTTTTTAAGGAAAATGTATCATTATGTTTATATATATATATCATAATTTCGTGTATAGGCAATCAAAACAACCTTTATTGTACGCTCCAGTTTTTTTTCACCGTTAATACAGTATACAAAGTCCTGCCTTGAGAATAAATGAAGAGGTGCAATGCCTATTACAGGCGACATATTGCTGTTTTCCAACATAAACGCGAACGAAGTCTCGGTCACATCTAATTATTTATAAAATGTTTAATGAATAGACTAGGCGTAACTTTTTTATAAAACAACCGTGAATTCAGTTTACGACGACTGTTCATCAGAATATCAATGGCTATTTCTTATTCACTTCATTTTACTCCGCACAAATTCTCTGAAACTACTTGATATTTTGTAAAAAAGTTGCAATTCGATTTGCCTTTTGCCAGATCGTTTACAATTGAGTAGAATTCACTGGAATAACAAATGAACTGTCTGACCTTTGCAATCAATATTTCGACTGTGAAAACAGTTCAGTCCGCACAGCCAAAGAGAAATCGGCAAGCATGAAATATCTAGGGCAATATTTCTAAACGATTCAAATACTAAATTGATGGATTTTGCACCTAGAAAATGTATCATGTATTATTGTACTCGTATGTATTAAACATGTAGTAAAATTGGTCTTACAAATGTATAATTGTAGAAAATTGTGGGTAATTACTTTGATTGAGGGGAAACAGCGGAGACTGAATAAGCGATATACGTGCTGAGTAAGGATACAATCTAATCACATATTGTAATTAAATAACAGATTATGTGCCAGAATTCGAGTAGCCTGACTGGATATGAACCTTTCAAAAGACGTTTTCTGTTATTTTTTATAATCAAACTGAACACAAAAAATCACGACACTAATTGTTTTTTCGTAAAACTTTCTCTAGTAAGTATTTGCCGTTTTTTCGTTTCATTTTCAACAGACTTGATAATCAACTACCACATTGAAAACTGTCTCGGAAAACTATTAACGTTGTATCGTCAAACATTCTGAAAACAAGTTTATTTTTAAATTTTAATACCTATGTATAAAATAAGCAAAGAAAAAACAGTACCTGATACACCTGAAACAGTAGCTGATTTCCTTTTTTTGTTTGTTTTGTAGCTATTGACGAGATTGAGAGTTTTTTTGCCTACCTTCAACGAAGCTTTTAGGCTTATAGGTTATCAATACTTTAATAAACTGCCATTACCACTACTTATTAGTAATTGTATACAATAGGTATTTATATCAAATAAAAACAACAAAATACATCTAAATTAATTTCCTTAGAGGGCTTTATGGATAGAATTTTAGCCTCTGAATTACGGAAGCACTTTTCGCACTATACTCTTAGATGACCACTTAAACTGATTACTAAAATTTTCATTTCTTCGAACAGTAAGAGCTCGAGGGGAGAAGAATGGAAAGTGTCCGGTCAAATGGCTACGTATGTAGTTATAAACTAAGTGTCACAGTTAACAGATAAAGTTGTTTCGATTAAAACTAAGAATATTCAGTGTGTTGTATACTGAAAATTCTTTGTTTTAATCGAACAAACGTTTTTCTTCATATTTTAATGTCAATTTCCTACACTTGCTAATATTGGCAGAAAGTGAAATCATGTATCAAAATTTACTTAGATTTTGATGAGGAATCATTTTTATATTCGGGCTCAACTTTTTATTCAGTGTTCTTAAATTAAATGTCACTTTCACACGACAAGGGTTGTGAAGACGGTAGGTAACCTAAAACGATAATAATTTCGGAATTTATCAAATGTGTACATATGTAGCTAATTTACGCACCTATTTACATTGTCACATACTTTTATATTTCCGTCATAAAATATTTAAAAGGTTTCTTTTTTCGTTTATGTGCCATTAAGGTCGTTTATATAGCAAATATCACTTGTGAGACCTATCTAAATAATTAATGAAAAAAATGGAATAATCTTTTGCTTTGGAAAGTAGTTTACCATCACAAGTACAGCCGTGTGGTGCCCAGTCACACATATCTGTTACTATCAAAGCATTGATTTTTAACTGACTGGTTAAATAAAAACTATTAATTTAATTCTGTATTTTACCTGGCAGAATAGGGAAACGTCATCGTACCTGACTGTTTTGGGTGTAAAATTGGGTTTTATATAAAAAATTTATCCCTTCCTATTAACCGATTGATCTGGTATTTGTTAAACACCTTTATTTCTGATGAGAATACAATGATGTGTACTCAGCATCATTGTAAATCCAAGTTCTCCGCTACCACAGAATTTCTGATTACATTTTTTTACAACCTGAGAGGGTGGTATGGATATGAAATGAAAGGGCTTAACTAGTATAATACAATACACCATAAAAATTCAAAAATCCATACGTTAAGTAACTAAGTAAAAGACGAAAAACCTAAAAATTATATAAGTAAAAAGATTTTTTTAGTTAAACGGTAAAGTATATAAGTATAAAGTATTTATTGTAAAGTAACAAAAATAATGCAGATACTGTCCTAAAAGCTAAATAATAATTCAGAAATAAAATCGTGGGGCGTTGCAAACATTACATATTTACTCAGATTACGCTACGCCCCACGATTCTATTTCCGAATTATTGACCATGGTCTAAGACAAAACAGTAATTATATTTATATTACGAACTGAACTTTCATTAAACCCTAAGCTCATAGAAAGGGTTTTCAGTCACGTAAACACGTGCTCCGCGGTACATTAAATAATCCCCAGACTTTCGGTAGTCTAAAGTGTGCTTACTTCTAATACCAAGAAGGATTTTCAAGATTTCTGTGTTCCGCATACGAACTAGTTAAAGTTTGTTTGTTCGAAATGTTCGAAAATATTTTAAGCAGCGTCTCATTAAACATATTCATGTGTCTTTCAGAAAGTTTTGCTCGATTACTTGATTTGTAAAGTAGTACATAGGTATAATATAATATTTTAGAAGGCTTGATACTAAAACTGTATTATAAAGCGACCTTATTCAGAGTATTTTAGAATACTGTAGTTAATATGGAGCCCATACTATGCTGTGTACTTTCTAAGATTAAAGAAACGTGGAGAGACAAGTTATTATCGCAAGCGTCTCTTCAATGTGTCGATTGTATTTAGAATTTGGTGTTGATGTTCTTCCAATAGCTTGATGCAGCAATTTTTAGAGAGATCGAAAAGATCTTTCAAGACTTCCTCAATACATAACTATTTAGATCGCTATTAGCTTGCACACGATTTCTTCTATTGGTGACACAAGATTTCCTATTATACTTGTAGATGTTCATAGGTTCTTTGCGTTCTATAATTTCGGATAACGAATAAATAATTTTTGCATAGCCTCACAGTCTGACAGTGGCAGCCGGTATTTAGAGATGGAAAGACAGGAGAAAATAACAAACAATGACAATATAATGGAAAGGTTTTAGTATCGGGCCTAGAGTAAGAAACGTGCGACGAAAAATACCATAAATAAAAAATACCTTTGAAACATATTTTCGTATTTATTTGTCTTACTTTCAAATAAACACTTTAGGAAATTTAAATATATTCTACTTATAATTTAATTACTGTGTTCAAGGTAAACGATATCAAATGTTGAGATTACTTAAAATTTTAAATATGATAAAGCTATTACAGAGGAATATAAACTTTATATTCAGTGTTTACATGTAGTATAAATTATGTTATTAACAACTTTAAACTTATGCTTGCTGAGAAGTTTTAATCTCATTAAACTAAGACAGTATAATACGTTTGTGTAGTAAAAATAACATAAGTCTGCTCTTTGTGGAAGTTTTTAATATAGACATACGTTAAGCAATGGATATTCCTTTCTTAGAGATATCATCATCAACAGAATTGTAACAAAGTCATAAAAACAAAGAGGTAAAAATAGAAGAGATAGAATAGACTAGACTAGTTAGTTACATTTAAATCAACTAGATTTGAAAAAGCTAATGAAATATTTTTTAGAATATCAAATGGCAATCAAATTCCAATAATTCCATGATGGCATCTGTTTCACTTGCTATAGAGTCATTAAAACTGATTTAATAAAAAAAGAAGGGCTCGACAATCACCACGTAGTGTTTCTTGTGTATGTAATGTATGTTACGAGCTACAAATAACTTTGCCTTTAATCAATCCCTAACGACCTATGCCACTAGTATCTCGGGAGGTTCAACAATATATGATTCCACTGGTAATAAGCAGAACAGGCCGTCCTTAAAGGCATTAGTCTAGAGAAGTTTAATTATCCCTAAACCAAATATAGCAACTTTTTTGATAGTCTACCTAATTATAAAAAATAAAACAAATAAAATGACAGAATAGGGACTTAAATTAAATATTCGGCAGGTCGCCAGTGAGCGTGTGACGCTCCTAGTATAGCAAACGCCCACAGCCTACATTAACCGCTTTTCATAACTGCACTTGTTTGCCGTCTCAGTAATAAATGTTCATAATTTTTTGCAATTGATTCATACGTATAATTTCAGAGATATATAGCTACATACTAGAAAAGGAGATGCTTCATTCTGTATCTAATACATCGCATGTACTTGCTATATTATTTTACATCTTTTTTTACAAACCAATGAGACAGCAAGTAAAATAACACCTACGTTTTAAAAAGATAATGACAACTTTTTTTCTCTTTGTAAAGGTTTAATATTACTGAAAAAATATAAGTATAATACTCTTAATTACTCAAGTGAAAACATTTTTAATATTAATTAAAGGAACGCTGTGGATGTCGGACGAAGAGTTTAATCAAAGGCTCACCGATAAATACCTACTAATTAATTTTATTTCCTTTCTCTAATTAAAAATTCCTTTACCAATCTACAGATTTTTTATTTGGTTAAAGGCCCTCAGCGCTAGTAAATAAAGAAGAAAATATTCTAAGAATGAACTGAAAATTAGCCTTTTTAATTGCTTCGAAAATATATTTTGATAGGTTTGAAAGAAGAATTATTACCATATTGAGAATTGGAATTTTACACAGATTTCTGTCATGTTATTCCTATTGCGCCATGACAGTTGACATATCGGCTATATGATTAAATGATTGAGCTTTTAGTAACGCTAATTGAAAAGTCCGTGTATGTTAAACCTTTAATGTATTGTACACACTACGACATTGAACACAACATATTCGTATTTGAAATAAATACATTATCTGTAGTCCATTATAACCTTAAAAATAGTTTATTCAAAATGAGGAATTAAACACGTTACTTTCTTTCGCACACTGCAATCCATCCGATAAAACCTACACTAATATGAAGAGATCAAATCGTGATAAATGCTTTAGTTGGTTATTAAGTTTGGTTCCAAAATGCAAAGTTCGATTACAAGTCTTAAGACATTGCGACTGTGCCACTTTATATTATTAACATTACAACAATGTACGACTCAGAAAGTCCTTGTAAATATTATGAGTTTGGCGGTAATAAAACTGATATAGCCAGTCAGTAAATTTATTTATTATTAATTTTATATGAATAGGACGACGAAATTAGAACTATTAATAACAATAACAGTGACAGCCGACAGAACTGACGATCGCTGAATTATGATTTGAGTGCAACCCCCGTACGCATTTTTTTTATAAAGAATACTAGCAGCGTGTGTCACACACCACTAATATTCTTGTTAACCCCTCCGGCTGAACATGTTTGTGTTAGGAGTGGGTTCACGTAGGCAGTGTTTTGGGTGTGATTCGAACTTGCAACGACTTGATCGCAAGCCCGAAGCCTTAGCTTCTACGCTAACACCGCTTGAATTTATAACATAAAAGTATAATATCGCGAAGAAACCTGCATAGTTCTCCGCAACGTTCTCGAAATTTGCAAACTACGGCCATGGAACACTATTAATCATGTTGTACTATGACCTATCCTCGACCAATACCCAAGACCTATACGGTATAATACTCAAACAGTACGTAGGATTACTAAGGATCTCTAACCGCTATCAATTATTCCGACAAATTAGAATCCATTACAGTTTTTCCATCGAATCGGAGTTATGGCAAATCATGATAAATGACCACCCATATCCGTTTAACGACGTCGGGTACTTGTGTTTCGATATCGGAGAAGCCTTATAGTTATATCTACTTTTTTATGATAAACGTGCTCAGGAAAATACTTCAAATTGGTGAAAACAATTTCGTGTGTTTCGCACCACATCTTCTATTCTTTGTAATCAAAGGAACCCACCTCGACACAGAACAATTAAGTTACAATGCGTTCTACAAAGACATTGCCACTATTAAACAGCACGAAGCAGATTCAATTATACAAGTTACAATTACATTAATGCCCGGTTTTATAATCAAGAAACGATTCGTTTTGCTTACGGACAGTAAAATTTTCGTTGAAAATTCAAAGAAATTTTACCGTTCGTACCGTACTCAAAACTAAGATAATTATCATTCAAACACATCCTGGACTGGATAAAACGTAGAATTAAAGAAATCTATTTAATTACATAATAAAAGGCCTTATTGCATGATAATAGTAACAACTTGCACTGGAAGTTGCGCTACATATGACAAGTAGGTACTATCTTAAATATTACTTAAACTAAACTATATGTACTAAAAGAATACACATTAATGAGACGCCGCAACACACTCATCGAACAGAATATCGGCTGATATCAGCTGTTCAGCCACTTGACTTAGATTGTGGCCTACTAACCTGTCTGACCTGACTTATTTTCAGAGTGGTATCTATTTTCCAATCGTTAGAGCAAATCCTAGGTTAAAAACCTTATATACAAATGATTATCTTTGACTAGAAATATACTCTTTTGTACTATTCGTATTAATGGATTTAGGAACTTTTTTTTTTCTGGTTGAAACCCCCACGGGTCATCACCTCACCATGGCTATTGGTGAAGTGGTATGTTGGAATCGAACCGTCTAAAACCACACGGTGTTCCGTCACAAGTGAGTCTATCGCAAGGGACTCGGGTATACCCTAGGAAGGAAGTCCCCGAGAAATGGATTTAGAAACCTAGACAAGTCTTAAGTTTCGGCTTTGTACAGTCAAAAGCCATTCTAAAGCAAAGTGACTACAGTATTCCATAAGAGGTAAAATTTATCATGGCCTACGAAAGCGAACATGAATAAAGACCATGTATTTTTTTAGTATACATGTTTGTAGCATTACAGATCACAAAATATAAATATAAAATGTACATTTTGAAATAGGTAAGATCAGCCTGTTCTTGACGGCTGTTATTATTATAACGATATGCTTACGTAATGGGGTCCGTTTTCAAGATCACGCATATATTTCCGAACGGATCTATGAAATATGTATCTAAGAACCGTGCAAAAATTCCGGTAAGGCTACGTTATGGACTGGAAGAAATTCTCTGTAATAAAAAGTAAAATATATTATGTATATTGATTGTGTTTTAACACTGTCTTGTAACAAAAAGAAAGTTTAAGTAGGATGGCTTAGATCTTTTGAGAAACTATCTTTAGAGGAAATGTAAGTACGGCTGGTCATAAAACAATCTTTTTTTATATATGAGAACCTCAAGGAACTGCTCCGTCTAGAACACTAAGAAGCCATTATAACGGACTCAAACCGATTAAAACCATAGGGTTTTGCTGACATAGACTTATTAACCGGTGGAACACACGCAAGTGACTAAGCCTTTGCATAACGGGGTAACTTAATTGTTGAACCTGATAATACTTCTACCATAAACACTGGATAGTACATACAATGATATTACATATATAATTATGATAATACACTGTTAGCCTACCCGGCTAGAATTTTACTTATATGGTCCCCGTTTTGTAACGGTTTGATAGAATGAGTGTGGAATAGAAACAACAACTCAACTTAATGCATTTCTACACCCTCTTTCATTTACCTACAGAATATGTACCAAAATAAATGAATAACCTGTTATAGTTAACAAAATAACTTTATTGTTTTACTCACTCATCATGCAACTGGTTAAATCTTAAACATGAGACGAACGTGTTCGAATGAACGAAAATATTTGAACAGTGACCTTGCAGTCTCCAGAAAGTGTTGAGAAACGCGAAATGCGGTTATCAGCTGACCGAGAGCGCTACGCACCATCAAGCCAGTCCGAAACATTTCAATAGTGCACAATGGCAAACCGTAACAGTCGTAGAAGCACACAAAAAGACAGTACTTTGGGAGGCATAAGGCAACATAGTTAGGATAGGATAGGATAGTTATTTTTTTCAAAAATTCTTATTGTAACTGCATGCTAGAGTCATGCCCTTTCAGTGATTTAAGTAACTGTTCCTTTTTCAAATACACATACAGATACAGTCATAATATTAACATTATTTCAATACACACAGTAACACTTTAAAACGATACAACGACTAGCTCCTTTTACAGTTTAAAAAACCCCGGTTTTAACGTGAAACATTTTTCGCTTGTATTAATCAAAAGCCAGTCGACCTTAATGCACTTACCGTAACCACTTTATACAACACGTGTTCAGTTTTTCAAACATTAAACGTAGCTACAAAAATTCTGGTAAAAAGGGGCTGACGATTTTCTAGTTGAGTTAAAAAGGTAATGAAAGTATTAACTTTAGTACAAGTCGATGATTAGTCATAACCTCCTGTAATTTCCTGTTTGTTTTTCTTTACAAGGACTCTGCTTTGTGCCAAGTAAATTTAATTTAAAAATATAATATGGCTTACAATAATTTATTGTATAATATAAATTATGTAAATCCACTACAATGCCACTGAATTATGCCACTTGTGACTTTAGAAACTAAATTTAAAAATCATCCAATGAAACATTTTTTTTTAAATACTAGTAATGTGGGTCACAGAGGGGCTTTTTAACACTTTGACACCCCTCCGTGCCTCGGAGAGCACGTTAAACCGTCGGTCCCGGGTGCCATACAAACATCTGTGGTATTCGTTACTGGTAGTTGGACCCTTAAAAAGTCCGACAGCCTGGTCAAACTACAGAACTTCGATATCGCCTAGTACTTGGGTTGTGGAGGTCTGATGGCAGTCGCTTCACGTAAAATATCAAAGTTCGGCCGTATCGTAGTTAGACTGAAAGCCGACCCCAACTTAGTTGGGAACAGGCGAGGAGGATGATGACTAGTAATGTGTGTCTCACAGTATCGTTAACCCCTTCCGCTAATCTGTTAGAAGTAGGTTCTCGATGGTAGAGCACTGAGGTTTTTAATCCCGCAACGAAATCTTAGCCATTACACTAGGGCCGCTTAACGTTGATGACTACGCATTACGATGATTTCGAATACCGTAATGAGACCAACCTCAAATTTAACTAAATGCCAACGAAAACCAAAGTTGCGTCGCAACTAGACATCGCTGGAAAATTCTATAAATTTAATGTAAAATTTTCTGGTCGGCTTTTTAAGACTACTTGGTAAGTAATAAATTAGATAAGGGTTCGTTTACATGATATATTTACACCGTTTGCCTTATTTGCTCATATCAAATACGAGTAATGTCTTGATATTGTAACAATTTACACATTAAACGATTTCTCTATAACATTAAAGGGAGTTTAAATAATGTTGCGTTCTAATTTATTCCATCGATAAAACCACTCAGCTTTTTAATAAACACGCATGAATTACTCTCCTTCGCGAGGTCCTGAATAAATAAATGGAGGGCCATCCCGCACCGTTCCTTCAGTCCCTTTGTACGGACATACTTCCTGGCATGCGTAATGGGATACCCTAACAAAATGGCCGTATATAACTTGTGCTAAATAAAAATCAGAAGAATGAGCCAGGGGTAAATAACTTTAGTGGAGTTCCTGCTCGCCGGAGCAGGAACTCCGCATTGTGTAAAAATATTTAAAAAACTTAACTAATTTTAAGTGAATAACGGTTTTGAAAAAGCTCAAAGATTTTGAATGTTTAGTAAGTATAGTTAGGTATTACTCCTTCATGCTACAGCAGTCTGACGGATTTAAAAGAAATTAAAGAAGTCAACTAAACACGTACCACAAAATAAAATATTACAGAAAAAACTCTTCTTCGCCCAAATGAAATGCGCAAGGGCATGAGTTACAATTTAAAATCTCTTCCAATACATTGCTAATATTATTTATGTCAATGATTTTGCTGCATTAGTTAATAATTATTATTTACGTTTACATACCTTCACCATAGAGATGTGATCAGCGCTACATAGCCTTAAGGCGGTCACATTCGTGCAGAGCCGGCGATCCCTTCAAACTCGCACAGTTTAATTTCTGTTACACAAATGTAGAATGGAAACGTATTTAATTTCATTCCTTGAATGTTTCAAAATACATTTGTTTTTTCTATGTACTAACGGGAGTGAGTAACTTTCTTGCTTCTTAAAAATACTTATTTCTAGTGTAATTGAGTTGAATGTATTTTTATTATTGTACATAATATAAAAACAAAATATGTGTAATTTTATAGATAGATGACTTTGAACATCATTTCAACAATGGAATAGTCCCAAGCGCCCTTCATCCAACAAAATACCTTCTACTTTAACAGTTTCACTTTTTTGTCAATGTTACTTCGAGGTGTAATCTAACACATTTTACTTCAGAAATACGTTGAGCACTAACACTCAAGCACACGTTAAATATGAATAAATAAAGACAACATTCAGATATACTGAATCTATAATTTGTTCGCAGAAACTAACTGCACCAGCTTTCAACATCTAATGTTGCCAAAGTATTCCAAACATCCATTAAGGGGTCTCACCTGGCCTTGTCCTGAATGTGTTAGCGTTGGCTGCTAGTCTAACCTGATGTGGCTAATTACTAGTATTTGCTTGGAGCTGAACTCAAAGCATTACGTAAAATTAGAGTAGAAACTGCTAAATAAAGGCAATCTGTTTGATTTTCAGTTGTACCGCTTCATTTGCGAGGTACGCAAAATCAAATTTGTTTAAAATAACATCTTAATTTTGTTCATAAAATGAAAGATTACGGTAACTTGTCGTGGTAGGAAATAAAATGAAGTTATTACGGGTTTTATAACTATTTTATCTTATGTGTTTTCTTTACAAGGACTCTGCTTTGTGCTATGTAAATTTAATTTAAAAATATAATATGGCTTACAATAATTTATTGTATTATAAATTATGTAAATCCACTACAATGCCACTGAATTATACCACTTGTAACTTTAGAAACTAAATTTAAATATCATCCAATGAAACATTTTTTTTTAATACTAGTAATGTGGGTCACAGAGGGGCTCGTGGCCCGTGGCTCGTGGCGTGGTAATATGCTAACCTACTCAGTTACCACTTAGGTAACTGAGTAGGTTAGCATATTACAAAGTTAAGTAAAACTAGCCAGGTCAATCTAGGATGGGTGACCATTCTTAACACTTTGAGACCCCTCCGTGCCTCGGAGAGCACGTTAAACCGTCGGTCCCGGGTGCCATACCAACATCTGTGGTATTCGTTACTGGTAGTTGGACCCTTAAAAAGTCCGACAGCCTGGTCAAACTACAGAACTTCGATATCGCCTAGTACTTGGGTTGTGGAGGTCTGATGGCAGTCGCTTCACGTAAAATATCAAAGTTCGGCCGTATCGTAGTTAGACTGAAAGCCGACCCCAACTTAGTTGGGAACAGGCGAGGAGGATGATGATTAGTAATGTGGGTCACACATTATTGTTAACCCCTTCCGCTAATCTGTTAGAAGTAGGTTCTCGATGGTAGACCACTGAGGTTTTTAATCCCGCAACGAAGTCTTAGCCATTACACTAGGGCCGCTTAACGCTGATGACTACGCATTACGATGATTTCGAATAACGTAATGAGACCAACCTCAAATTTAACTAAATGCCAACGAAAACCAAAGTTGCGTCGCAACTAGACATCGCTGGAAAATTCTATAAATTTAATGTAAAATTTTCTGGTCGGCTTTTTAAGACTACTTGGTAAGTAATAAATTAGATAAGGGTTCGTTTACATGATATATTTACACCGTTTGCCTTATTTGCTCATATCAAATACGAGTAATGTCTTGATATTGTAACAATTTACACATTAAACGATTTCTCTATAACATTAAAGGGAGTTTATATAATGTTGCGTTCTAATTTATTCCATCGATAAAACCACTCAGCTTTTTAATAAACACGCATGAATTACTCTTCTTCGCGAGTTCCTGAATAAATAAATGGAGGGCCATCCCGCACCGTTCCTTCAGTCCCTTTGTACGGACATACTTCCTGGCATGCGTAATGGGATACCCTAACAAAATGGCCGTATATAACTTGTGCTAAATAAAAATCAGAAGAATGGGCCAGGGGTAAATAACTTTAGTGGAGTTCCTGCTCGCCGGAGCAGGAACTCCGCATTGTGTAAAAATATTTAAAAAACTTAGCTAATTTTAAGTGAATAACGGTTTTGAAAAAGCTCAAAGATTTTGAATGTTTAGTAGGTATAGTTAGATATTACTCCTTCATGCTACAGCAGTCTGACGGATTTAAAAGAAATTAAAGAAGTCAATTAAACACGTACCACAAAATAAAATATTACAGAAAAAACTCTTCTTCGCCCAAATGAAATGCGCAAGGGCATGAGTTACAATTTAAAATCTCTTCCAATACATTGCTAATATTATTTATGTCAATGATTTTGCTGCATTAGTTAATAATTATTATTTACGTTTACATACCTTCACCATAGAGATGTGATCAGCGCTACATAGCCTTAAGGCGGTCACATTCGTGCAGAGCCGGCGATCCCTTCAAACTCGCACAGTTTAATTTCTGTTACACAAATGTAGAATGGAAACGTATTTAATTTCATTCCTTGAATGTTTCAAAATACATTTGTTTTTTCTATGTACTAACGGGAGTGAGTAACTTTCTTGCTTCTTAAAAATACTTATTTCTAGTGTAATTGAGTTGAATGTATTTTTATTATTGTACATAATATAAAAACAAAATATATGTAATTTTATAGATAGATGACTTTGAAAATCATTTCAACAATGGAATAGTCCCAAGCGCCCCTCATCCAACAAAATACCTTCTACTTTAACAGTTTCACTTTTTATCAATGTTACTTCGAGGTGTAATCTAACACATTTTACTTCAGAAATACGTTGAGCACTAACACTCAAGCACACGTTAAATATGAATAAATAAAGACAACATTCAGATATACTGAATCTATAATTGTTCGCAGAAACTAACTGCACCAGCTTTCAACATCTAATGTTGCCAAAGTATTCCAAACATCCATTAAGGGGTCTCACCTGGCCTTGTCCTGAATGTATTAGCGTTGGCTGCTAGTCTAACCTGATGTGGCTAATTACTAGTATTTGCTTGGAGCTGAACTCAAAGCATTACGTAAAATTAGAGTAGAAACTGCTAAATAAAGGCAATCTGTTGGATTTTCAGTTGTACCGCTTCATTTGCGAGGTACGCAAAATCAAATTTGTTTAAAATAACATCTTAATTTTGTTTATAAAATGAAAGATTACGGTAACTTGTCGTGGTAGGAAATAAAATGAAGTTATTACGGGTTTTATAACTATTTTATCTTATGTGTTTGTGTTAATCGCATTTAGCTCTGGATAGCGAAAACGGCCTTGGCAGTTTTGGTATTTCTAAGAGAGACATGCCATTAGGCCCACGGTCCGGCCAAAATCTGTTTCACCGGTGGATGGTTCTACAAAATAAAAATAAAATGGAACTTATTAATTTTCGTTATTCTTAGCCATTTTAAGCCGCACCACTGTAGACATTCTAAATAGCTCTCTTTTTTAATTTGCTTAAAATTACATAATGCACCCGCTACTGATAAGGTACCTGTACTATTATGTATTCAGTGCATAAGGTGAAGTTGATTACAAGATTACTTAATTGCTTTATAAGAGTGTTTTAATATTGTTAAATATATACAACGAACATTAAGGAATATGTTATTGGTATTAATTTTATATTTTGTCATTAAGTGTTTTTAGACCTAAAAAAACAGGAGAAGTGGGATTATGACTCGCGCACCGAGGGTTCCGTCACCGAACAAACTTGTATGTTGATAGTGTGTCCAGGTCGGAAATAATTCTCGAAGATATTTGAAAGACAAACTTAGCTTTGCAGTTTTAAAAATATTCTCCCATACATAGATTGACAACAAAATCAACGTTCCAACCGCAAAATATATGTTTGTAATCACAAAAACTTTTTTATGTGATACAACAACAAATTAACGACTTTCGAATTTTTTCCTTTACTTGTGCTGTAGATACTTTGCTTCTTACCAAATTTCAGGATACCAGGTCAATGGTAAGTATCCTATATGTTTTGAAGTACCTATGAAACGTTCAAATTTGGTCAAATCTAAGGCTCAAATTACCGTATCTTTTTTTTTTTTTTCTTAGGAAAAGACAACTCCCTCACGACACCCTCCTGTGTCGCGGGGGACTTTACAAACATAGAAACAACGGACACAAAGAACACCCAGACTCAGGTGGGAATCGAACCCACGACCTATAAGCATAGCGGTTAGGGTCACTAGACCAACAGGCCAGCTTTTAATTGCATTGACTTAGAAGCTTGATTTTTTACAGCTCCAAGAGACTGCAGACTCCAGCTCGAATCGAATATTTGTCTATCGAAGGTGTGGAGCTAGTGCGTCATCCTCCTTACAGTCCCAACCTGTCACCTTGTGACTTTTATGTATTTCCAAAAATAAATGATAAACTTAGAGGACTTTGTTTTATGAACCCTGAGCATCTTCAGGGTGGCTGCGTTTGAAATAGGCGTGGAAGAGATACGTAAAGAAGAGTGGGCTCACTGCTTCAGTCAGTGGTTCCATGGCATGCGACGGTGCTTAGAAAGGAACGGAGACTACTTCAAAAAGCAATAAAAATATATGGTATATACAGCGGTCACACTGAAAGTACGGCGCTACATAAGTTTTATCGTATGCAAACAGTATAAGCTCTAAGTAATATAAAAAAAAAACAAATTTGGGGACAAGGGATCTTCGAATTTTAACTTAATTTTGTAAATTAAAATGGCGGATTTCTCTCGTTATGACATTTGTGAAATTATTTTGTAAAAATTTAAGCATGGTTTAACTTAACAAAAATTTTGTTAGTACAATAGAACGGTAGTATATTCAATTCAATCACAGTTTTAACTTGGAGGATGATGCAAGGTCCGGCTCTCCGATAGAAGTGACTACCGATAAGAACATTAATGCCGCGTTCAAATAAACAAGAAACGATGCGTTTTGCTTACGGACGGTAAAATTTTCATTGAAAATTCAACGAAATTTTACCGTCCGTAAGCAAAACGAATCGTTTCTTGTTTATTGGAACGCGGCATAAGACTGTTCGAAAATTAGACCGAGGTGTAACATATCGAGGAAACCTTGAAGTTAAGTGAATCAACTGTTCATCGGATTCTTCACGACCGTTTGAAAGTACGAAAACTTTGTTCACACACCGCACTTGATGACTGACGCGTTGAAGGAGCAGCACTTGACTTGGTCTCGTGGTATGTTGAAGACTTCCGATCTAACTACGTGAACTCGAATCTTAAAAAATGTACAAACTGTATATCGAGCCAACAAAACCACAGACTATTTGAACTAAACTGGAATGCAATTGCTGTGAACTTATAGTCTGGATTTAGCGCCATGCGACTTTGCACTATTCCCGTATGCCGATACTGGAGCAATGTGTCCAGTACCTGATTAACACGATCCTGTATTAATGCCAGTGGAGACAAGTTCGAAAAAAAAATACTACAAATTTTTGTAGTGCTCTAGTATATATTTTTTAAATTGATAAATATAATAGGCATTTGTATTCCAACTCATTTAATGGAAAGGAAAGATGAAGTCGAAGATGGTACAATTCTTTTCAAGAGAAACCTATGCAATCTACTCTTGAACGTTCCAGGAATTTGATTGTCTAGAAAAATAGACGCAGGTAGTTCATTCTAGATTTTGGCGACTCGAACAGAAATGACCTGTCAAAGCGTTTAGTTCATTAATTAAAGTCTTAAACCTGATATTTCGCTAGTTCCTATAGTTCGCAAGTTGCTTAGACATCATGTTTAAGTATGGTACATAATATATGAGAGGAAGTATAATAAGTCAGGGTTTCAAAACAGTCCTTGTTGCTCTTTTTAAGCCCTTTCAACTATGTACATAATCGAACAAATATCTAAAATAAATTTCGCCGGTATAGAATCATTTAAATACATGAAAATACCGTATCTCCTCAAATCAACATTTACACTACATGACTTTATAATTCTAATCAGTCCATAATTTTCCTGTTCATTGAAGCGTAATGAAATATAAATTATTAATAATAAACTTTAGTTAAATGAAGTTCGATTTTATCATTGTATCAGTGCAAAGTGTTTTTTTTAACAGATTAATGCAGAATCTGCGTAATCATTAAAGTTTTTATTAAACCACTAAAGTAACTTACAAAATTGTTTTGTGTAATGACTGCACTCTTGTTTCAATTTCTATTTCAATTAAGTTGCATACCTGATTATATTATAATATAATTGTATTTGTCCTGTCCTAATCTTAGGACTATCGTTTGTCGTTGCGGTTTAGATTAGTAAAGTAACTTTTGTACCAAAAACTATGTATGTATAAATATCAAGTAGAAGTTCTTTCTAATAGCAAACATATTATCTTTTTTATTTTACAGTCTTTTACAGATTATTTTTGATTGCTTTGTCTCTTTGTCGCTATTGGTCATTGTTTAAAAAGAAAATACTAAAAACTAAAATTAAAAATACGTTTAAAGTTTTCACAATATTATAATGTTGTATTAAATATCCCTTTTTATTTGGTTTATTGTTTTAAACTTGCTGTATTTGTCATCTAGAAAAGTATCATACAGCCCAATGAAACTCAGTAAGAAATAATTGTCAGGACAATTGAATTGATCCGCAGCGCTGTGGTTTGCAAACAAAATTAGCCCGTGTGGTCAATGCAAATACCGTGCTGATTCTATCCTAATGAGTTTATAGCTCAAAGTCCAAAACGGCGTACCACATATAAAATATTGATCAACCGAGACTCATTAATACCACGTAAAACAAGCACTCCAATTAACGTTCACAATTTGTGCCAGAAGTTAAGCGATCAATAAACTTTACTCCCCATTCGGCACTTAGCGGGAATTTCACTAACGCCTATATTTTTACCTCCAGTGACGGTGTTAAAAGAGGTGTACTAAAAAAATGAAGTTGTTTCCTGTTAATCTGTTTTTTTTTTGTGTTCACATAAAGTGAAAGCAGATGTAATGGTTTTGTTAGAATAACTTTTGGAAATAACTAATTGTTATCACTTAGATGAACCTTAACATTAACTGCTTTAGTAATGTTAACAAGTCTCGTTTTCCTCTCTAGAGAAAAATGGAAAACTAGAGAATAATAATCGCAGTATTCTTTATTTTTGTAGACTTGTTAGCTTCCTTTTTTGATATCCCTACTATCAGTATGATCCCATTAACTACATATAAACACCCCTTGCAAGTTACCGATCCTATACCTATCTTCACCGTAGAAGAATCAAAAGTAAGTGACAAATTAATTAATATACAATTATTTTTTTCGTGTATGTCGACCATATAAAACGAAGCCAAGAAGACATTTCTCTAAAGGAATAATTAAAACGTGTGGCCTAGGTGTGCATTAAAAATTAGGTTGTCCTGCACTCTATTTTATATTTGATTTTATTTTTATTTCGATAAAGTTTTAACTTTTAACGTTTTAACAATGTAAAGTACAATATGAGTCGAATAGATTTTTAAGCAGGATATAAAATTTTCTTAAATGGCTTTTTATTTTCTTATTTTTTAAATTATTTTTAGGGTTTCGTTCCTTAAAAGGAACCCTTATAGGATCACTTTGTTGTCTGTCCGTCAAGATCCTTTTTCTCAGGAACCCGTAGACGCATCAAGTTGAAATTAACATCAAATACTAATGTCAGCGGTCCCTTTAAGCTGTAAAAAAACAAGTTTCTAAGTCAAAGCAATCAAAAGATACGGTCATTTAAGCCTTAGATTTGACTAAATTTAAACATTTCACAGGTAAATCAAAACCTAAAGGTATTCCTATTAACCTAGAATTATAAAATTTGGTAAGAAACAAGATCTCACAGCACAAGTAAAGGAAAGTCCAGAATGTCGTGAATTTGAAATTACATCTGTCTATTTGTCTGTGTGTCCATCAATACCTTTTTCCTCAGGAAGTCGTGAAGGTATCAAGTTTAAATAAACATCGAATATTTGAAGCTGTAATAAAATTGAGCTTCGTAAATCGATGTATGGGAGAGTATTTTTAGAACTGCAAAGTTAAGTTTGCCTTTCGGAGAAGACGTACTATCTACATACAAGTTTGTTTGGTTACGGAATCTTCGGAGCGCGAGTCAGACTTGCACATGTCCGGTTTTTTTTATTCAGGCCTGCATTGAGGCATCAATTCTGAGAAGGAGAGTTGCCTAGTGTAGTGTTAATTCTATTCGGTGACGTTTCAATCGGTATAAAATTAAAAGAGAGATGGTTGTGACAATATCTCCAACCTCTAAAAAATTGGTACTTAATGGGAATGGGACACTCGAAACTGCAGTTATAAAAGGAAAAATCAATTTGCTAAGTGGACTTACCACAGATGACAAATATCGCAATTGTTTTTTAAATCTGTTCCTTTTTTAATGCCGGTTCAAAATCCTTACGATCTACGGGTATACCAAAAAATGTTAATTTACTTATCAAACCTACTGCTACAATCATCTAGTTTGTCATTGAGTAATAATAACCGCTCCCGTAGTTCGTATCAAAAAGCTCTTCAGTTTTATTAATATTTAATTCTCGGTGCGGATTTGTATTGTAACTGTGGTAAAGCCATTCTGATTTTCTAACATGCGCTCTAAAATTGGTAAAGGTTTTTAGATATTCTGACTTTGAAACCAGACCCGTAGCATGTATCGGTAAGCCAGACCATTACACTCACTCGTATCAGTCAATACCCCAA
This sequence comes from Euplagia quadripunctaria, assembly GCA_963859945.1. NCBI lineage: Eukaryota > Metazoa > Arthropoda > Insecta > Lepidoptera > Erebidae > Euplagia > Euplagia quadripunctaria. The sequence continues at coordinate 16,679,158 of OY982567.1, forward strand.
AAATCACTGATCGACTTTGATAAAATCTCTACTGTTTCCTATGTTGAAGTAACCGTTAGCAAAGAAAAAAAGAATGGTGCATCACTAGATTCTAGTTTCGGAAAAAAAAACGTGGAAAAACGTACATACATATAGACATAGGTACATACAGACACACCCCTTTTAAAAGTTTGTATATTTGTACGAAAGCCCTAATAGATTTCCATTTGTAAATATTTTGCAGTTCTAATAATATTACATACACACATATCGAATTAATAACTTTATTTTTTTGATGTTGGGTAATAAAAAGAGACAAGGAATAACTCTGCACGGTTAAGGTCGATAGAAACACAGCGCTTCGTATCAAATTGTAGATGTTTCGAACACGAACAGGGATATTACTCATCGCAACGCGGAAGTGTAGACAGGGACATCCGCGATTGCAGCGCAGTCGTGTTTGTCAATGTTCCAGTGATTTATCACCAGTGGTCGGTGCCAAAACTGCACACATGTGTTTACCTTTACGACACTTTACGATTTACTTTTAACGGCACGCACCACGGATATTGATTTAAATAGATACGTAAGATAAAGAACTAAGAAATTGGGGAATGAATATTGTCATCAATAGTAATAAATATAAAAACAAAACTGTCAACCGTAGGACTGCACGACAGAAGTGAAAACACACACATACATCTGTATAATATAATGTATCTAAACGTGACGGTCAAGGGAGTTCAGTGCTTTTTCCCCATACCAAAAGTACAGAACGTGTCTAAAGAACTTTCCACTTCAAAAAAAAGAAAAGAGAAACCGTAAGTCTTGTCTTTCTTAGTTTCTCGGTGTTTTGGTGTTCGATACCCAGACGTTCTGAGATAATCTTGATTCACAAAAATACTTTTGGCACTAATGAATCCCACGAATATTAAATTACCGGCGAGATTCTCATTAAATATGAAAAATTGTGGTGAGGCTCGTGAGGTAACCGAGTAGGCTAGCACATTACAAACGTTAAGTAATACTAGCCTGGTCGGCCTTTGGATGGGTAATTCTTTTCACATTGAGAGCCCTCAGTGCCTCGGAGAGCACGTTAAGCCGTCGGTCCCAGTTGTAATACGAACATCTGAGGCTTGCGTTACGGGTAGTTGGAACCCTAAAAAGTTCGATAACCAGGTTTAACTACAGAACTTCGATATCGCCTAGAACTTCGGTTGTGGAGGTCTGATGGCACTCGCTTCTCTTAAAATATCGAAATTTGTCCGTATTGTAGTTAGACAGAAACCGGCTCCAACTTAGTTGGGAAAAAGGCGCGGAGGATGATGAAATACTGAAAGAATGTACATGTCTATGAGAGTATGAATATTATAGTTAGTTATTTTATAATCAATAGTCTAATGTGGCTGATATTTTTGATTTGCCCTGCATACGCCTTGCTATCTAGGCCCAAACAAAGCCGAGCTTTTACTATGGTTTCTAGAACAAGGACAATACAATACAATACAATCTTCTTTATTGTACACCATAAATTAATTTACAATATTAAAAAAATAACAAGTCATTGTACAAACGGTGGTCTTATCTCTAGTTGCGATTTCTTACAGACAAACTTTAGATGGACAGTTGCAATGAATTTGTGTTAGGGCAGTTAACAGGTGCACGAATTCAGCTAAGTAAATTATTGAAATTATATTAATCTAAGACGAATAATACACAATAATTAAATATAAGTACTTATACCTTACATAGAAAGTTGTTAACACATTTACAGTCAAACAAAAATAAATATACCTACATATATACAGACATATATACATGTACATACATATAATAAATACATACCAATATTAACTAAATATCCTGTATTGTAAGCAAAATTATAAGTTAATATTACTGTTTTTACTACTATTAAAGAGAATATTACTATGATGATAGATAGTAATCAGAGATCAGTTTTTTCAGAGGATAGGTGTAAGCAAACAACTTGGATTATCTTGTTTTGTAAAATGTATAAGTATGTAACTTATTCGTTAAAGAAAAAACACAAAAATCTAAAATAACTCTGTACTTCCTCAAAATATTTAAATTCACAAATTTTTCGAAAACAATAATTGTTATTTTTTATTTATTTCATTGGAACATAAAACAGTTACACATTGCTTCGTACAATAATAAATGTTAATTTAACAATATTAGGTAAACGTGTAACACAGACTTATGTGCGCAAAATAATACAGAAGTTAAAGAGAAGTGAATTGAATTGAGAGTTTAAATTAAAGGTATTTATAACAAATTTATATTATTTTTAACATATTCATTTCTATACACAATAGCGCACTTCAGATATCCATTGAACTTAATATCTGTGACGTGTACCTATAGTTACGGTGTGTGCCGTGAACTATTGACGTTTATGGCCGTTGTAAAGCCACTGACTTGCTACGTTTTATATTCTTTTTGGTCTCACATGTGTTTGAAACATAAACTTAGTACCTATACTCATGAACAGGGTGAAGTGTGTCATTGTATTTTATTATAGTTAGCGTAGCATTTGAATGACACAATAAAGTCATATGTAAGTACTATATTATGATACTACATGAAGACAAACCTATCTTAAAAATAATATACTAAATGCTGAGTTACTTGACCAAGACAAAGTACAATTTATATGTAAGTAATTTAGACATAATGTATTATAACTATTAAATTCAACGTACCAACGACTTACAACTGTCAAATAAGAAGCTTCACTCCTAAAATTATTTTGCGGACGTTTTGAGCAGTCCTAAGGAGAAAGGAAGAAATTAGAAGCCATAAAAAATAGCCGCCATTAAATCTGTTGATGTTAATATTTTAACGAAAAAGTTTAACCTAGAAAATCAATTATTATATTACATGTGGGTCGCACTGAAAGTTTTTAGAATAGGTAAGAAAAGTAGCTATGAAAAATTTATTTAAATTTCGGAATAGGAACTCTTTGGGAATCTGTAAATGTTTAATGATTTCAAATGTGATTAGTTTTTACAAATTGGCGGCAATTTAAAAAGTGTCTATCGTGCATCGAAATGGATTCGACTAGAGAAAATTTTCGCTCAGTGTACGACTTTCGTTGCGGTCTTATTTAACAATAATGTTACGATAGACTTCGATTGGGATTTCATTACGAAGCACCATCTTGTGCCACTGTTTGCAACAAACTGGTTTAATGAGTTTAAACGTGGTCGAAGCAAACTCACTGATTATTCTCGAGAAGGACGTCCTTCTACGGCAACTCCTGAAGATAACGTGAGTGCTGTGCGGTTAATAATAGAAGGATGACATATCAACAGATTCGGTCAGCTTTAAGCTTTAGTATATTCAAGTACAAAAAGTCTTACATGAACATTTAGGCGTCAGAAAGCTTTGTACTAGATGGATACCTCATAATTTGACGGAAGATTAAAAACGCCCTCGTTTGGATTGGTGCCACTCAATGCCTGAAAAGTATGACGGAGGTGACTTGAATGCTGTATATGATATCGTCACAGGTGATGAAAGCTGGATATTATATTGTACCGAACCCGAAACTGAAGATTTGCCGCAGAACTAAAGAAGGGCAGAAGTCCAGGGAAAAAGATGATTGCCTCATTCTTTTGACGGATGGGTTATTTCGCAACAGTAATTCTAGGAGATAAAAGGACTGTTACTGCAAATTGGTATGTCAGTCATTGTCTACCACTTGTCTTGGACAATGTTACGACAGCAGCGAGCCCAAGAAGCAGGATCCTCCTCCAGCACAACAACGCTCCAGCTCACTTAGTTAGGAGCTAGTGAGTCATCTTCCTTACAGTCCCGACGTGGCACCTTGTGACTTTTATTTATTTCCAAAAATAAAAGACAAACTTAGAGGAATTCGTTTTATGAACCCTGAAGATGCCGTGGTCGCGTTTGAAAAAGGCATGAAAGAAATCCTTAAAGACGAGTGGGCTCACTGCCTCAATCATTGGTTCCATCGCATGCGACGGTGCTTAGAAAGGAACGGAGACTACTTCGAAAAAAAAGAAAAATATTAACAGACTTCTACATCATTCCGTTTTTTATTTTCTAAAAACTTTCAGTGTGACCCCTGTAAATAAATGTTTTACAATAAGCATTTTTTTCACATAAAAAATGCCTCAACTGTTATACAACTATTTTAGTTACTCAAAATAAATACTACAAAAGTCTTCCACTGGAGCATAGTTGGCTGCTTGCAATGTATAACAGCCCGTTCGAGTGTAAATCTTCCAAAGTGTGCTCAGTCTAGTCAAGACTTATTAATAAGAGCACATTTAAAATTAATCATGCGTGACTAAGAACGGAGAACAAAATTATTATTGTAATAGGCACAGTAAAGGGCCTAAGTGAATGAGTGATTCTAAAATTTAATTTATTTTGGGGTTCCGATCTGCAAATGGAAAATACAATTCACAATAATTATTTGTTTTTTTTTTGTTTTGATATCTTTTTTCATAAACAAAAGCTGTTTGTACAATACAGTTGGCATTTAAACCTAGTGGTTAGATTTAATTAAAATAAAACCTTCATTGTTTAAGATTTTTCCACAATAACAATGTCTACTACTTAATTATTTTAACATTTTGTCAACACGACTGTCGACGTGGTTATAACGCAACAGATACAAGAGAGAATATAATAAATAGGATAAGAATAATATTCTGAGTTCTAGCACACATAGGTACAAAAGTCAACATGTAGTAAATCTATTGTCTATGCCTACACGATACACATTTAGACTTTGCGTGCTGGCACTCGTACAGTATCAGAATACACATTCTAGCTGCATGACAATAGCCCAATAAATTCAACTTTTGAATATACGGACATATAACCTATTGATTTAAATCGCTGCTGCACGAACAAACATCTTTACACATGACATTTTTTTTGATACGTTCATAAAGTCTCTTTCCACGGACCAGGTGAGAAAGGATGGAGAGAATTTGAAAATTCTCGTATATTGTTCTTTTTAATTTTAGGTACTGGTGACATTTTTGTGTTCTAAGTTTAAAATAACAATCTATATTATAAGTTATTTCAGAATCTTAATAGGTACGGAACAATGTAGGCACCATCATCTCGCATTGACGGCTTTGCCTGAATAAATTCTATTTAAAGGCGTTCGGGCGTCTTCGATTCAATGATCCAAGTTAGCTCATATTTCTTCTCTTATAAAATTCAAGTTTGTTAATGAAAGACCCTTGTAACTTTAATCCTTGTAAAGTAAGAATTTCGTTTTGAAACAATATTACCTTGTGCTCAAGAGAAACTATAGAAATTTACTTGTCATTCAATAAGGCCGCTTTTTATGTAAGTACCCCATTGAGACTTTTAATTAATATTTTACCAGGAGGCGTAATACGTACTTGGAAAATCGGTGATTGTACTTGTTATTCTTCAAAATGATAGTTGTTTATTATTTATGTATTTAAACTTTATGCACATAAAGTAGAGAGGCGAACTTTATGCCTAAGGCATTCTTTGCCAGTCACCTTCGGGCGATGCAGAGAAAACAGGAAGTGGATGCATTAAAAATATTATACCTTATTAAATATGCTAAGTAAATAATATCAGACAAAAAACTGTCAGTTGTAGGATTGCACGTCAGAAGTGAAAACACATACACACATCTGTACATATGTATCTGAGCGTGAAGGTCACGCGAGTTCAGTGCTTTTTCCCCATACCAAAAATGCCCAACGTGCTTATAGAAAATAAAATATTTTCACTTCAAAAATACCTAAATAAAGTACACACATAAACATACCTACAAATATGTACACACATATAATATCTATAAGTACCTACTTATAAATGACCCGACTTTTATGAAATTTTGCATACCTACTGGAAGCATTTCGGGCCAACTTGAGAGATAGGACAGTTTTTATCACAATTTATTATTTACATTACAACATTTTTTTTTGCAAATTACGGAGCCACAGCAACGCGTGGCCGGGTAGGGTAGCTAGTGTACGTGTATACTTAAACATAACATATAAACATAAAAATATATAACGATTTAAATGATAAACTATGGGTAAGTTAATTCTACCAATTGGCAGGTTAATTCTACCAATTATTCGAAAAGATACTCCCTAACATTAACTTTAAATGAGTAGCGATTGGTGTTAAGGGGAGTTTAAGACCTTTCTAAGTTTATTCTAAAGAACCTAATCTTTTAGGACTCCTTAAAGGATTTGTGTGTGCATAAAAAATAATTATTGCTAGTTGCACTGACACAAAACTACACTAAACATTGCGAAAGAAAGTAAAGTCCTACAAAGAAAAAAAAATATTACAATTCTTGAATATATACATTAGAATTTTGTGTATGTTATATGCTCTCTGTCAACAGTATATGTCTATCGCACACTAAACACTGAGTAGAGAGAGGGGGAAGCGTATGTCCGAAATACGGCTACGCTGTGGGTTAGAGTGAGAGAGGAGGAGCCTGCCTACCGCTGCCGTATGCGTGAGAGAAAGGGAAGCCAGACTGGCGCCGTAACGCGTTACGTAACGAAGCGGTTTACCCTCCAATAAGAAGTTATCACTTCAACTATCATTAAGGATAGATAAATAATAACATCGAAATTTTAGTAAAATATAATATGTTTATGTAAATGTTTCGTGCCCAGTTTAATACTGTGTTTTGTAAACCTTACGACTATCTCATGATAGGAAGCTTCTAATACAGTTTGATATTTCTTCTGTGAAAAATATTATGGTATCTCGTTAAGCTCTCATTATACATCCAAACCCCCTGCTGTTGGCGAGCAGTGCAATTGTAGAAATTACCCTTTGGATTCATCTTAAGTAATTCTTCAAGAATCAAATCATAGATAAAAAGAAGGAAAACATATTCTATTATATTTTAATATCTTTTTTAATTATAACCTAAATTAAGATTATTTTAAATTATTATCCTTTTCTGAGATTAGCTCGAATAAACAGACAGACAGACAAAAGATTTCAATGTTATTTATTTGTTATAAGCACCGTGTAAACATATATTATATGTATATTTAGTAAAAATAGTAATGTCTATAGTATAAAACATAGTCGCTTCTCACTGTTATTTCATTTACCATCACTAGGCCTTCCTCGTTGATTTTTTTTTCTGTCCTGCTGGTGTTTATCATGCGCCTCCAGCACCGCATTTCAAATGCTGCTAACCTATCTCTGTCTGTTTAGGTTGACGTCCACGTTTCGCAGCCATAGTGCAATGCTCCATATGTACGTCTTAATGCCCCGTTTCTTTATTTTGATGTTGATTTTGGCTTTGAACAGATAGTTTTACGGTTAAAGGCTTGTTTGGAGATTGCGAATCTTTCTACAATATCAGAAGAACACATTGAGTCATGCGTTATTTGGCTACCTAAATATTTAAAACATCACATCTCATGTATTCCCATTTTATGTGAAATTACAGATGTAAAATAATAAGAGATTCCATTCATTTTGTTCGTAATTCGTACATGAAATCATAAAATACTTACGTATTGATCCAAATTTTATAAATTAGCTGTAGATACGTATCGAGGCAGTGCGTCATTAAAGACGATAACTCATAAATTAGGTATATTTAAACATCGAATATCAAAAGTTTTATTATCACCTGGTGGCAGCCATAACAGCCGTAAGGTACGGACTAGTGATTAAAAACTCATCATTTGCTACGGGTGCGTCATAAAATCGTTTTAGATGTTTATTTTATAATGATAAATAATGTTAGGGTGAATTTTTGTTGCGTTAACAAGCCGCTGTTAAACATGTAGAGCAAGTATGACACGATCCGTATATTCGGTATTACAGTTTAACTCCCTTGTTTTCCTTTTTATAAACCGATGTCCACACAACGATTTCACACACAATTTAACTAGATATTCAATCGTATCGTTTCGTGTGAACGCAAATCGTCGAATTGATAGTCATTAGGTGGTCAAGACCGCCTGACTTGACCGCATCACATCAAATCGGTTCGTGTGGTCGCTAATCGGCCAATTTTATCATTTAGCCTGCCTGCAGGCGGCATACTGAGCGGATGTTTTCTGATTTTTTTTAAAGGATGTGTGTATTTACGCATTATTAAGGCGTTTTTTTTTTAGTTCGGTGGTTATATTTATGAGATGATTTATAGTATTAGATCAATACCGGTAGCTTCAAAAACAAAAAAGATTAGGTACGTATGCAGTAACCTTTCTTACATACGTCCGTCTAGCACAGAAAATTAAACCAAATGAAAATTGGCGATTTAGTCATTACGTGTGGATGCAAAATCTGTTCGTCTGCCAATTCAGCAAATATGCCGTTTTATAGCTCGTCAGTATGAACTCAACCCCAGGTGGGTGGTAAGCTAGATTGAGGTTAAAAGGTGCTAAAATTTCGATTTTATCATTTTTCTATCCTTAAAAGATGTTTTTTTTTAATTTGTAGTACTTTACTTTATTTAGCAATGTTTACAGAGTACTTTGGTTAAACTAGAAGTAATCCCTAAGTCAACTAAAAATGTAAAAATACTTTTCTTTCTTGTTATCTTAATTTTAATAAATTTGAGCTTTAAGAAGCATAGATAGAACAATATTGTTCAATCCTTGTATAAGATTATCTAAATTTCAAGCAACACTGCACTGAAACAGGTAGGCCGAAAATAAGGTATGATTAAATAACCAAAAAGACTGAATATACTTCGTTGTGCCAAGGGTGTGAATCAGTGAATGGTTATGAAAACCGTACCTTTACTAACAAGTATAAGGCTGGCCTGATGGTAAGCAGTAACCCACGCTCAAAAGCACTTTTAACACCAGCGGTATTATTTTTATATTGCCAACTCTAAAAACTTATTTCTTTATAGTTCTAACTACTCCACCCCCCAGCTAAAAAACAACATAGTTCCTAAAGTAGGCGGTTAGAATTGAAAAAAAAATTGCTAAGTTCTACCTCCTTCTTGCTACTTGTATTGTGTATAAAGGCATATCATTTTCTTTCAGGTATAAAAGCAGCTAAACTTGACTCTGTAAGTCAACTTTACTTGCATTTATTTGAAGATATAACAATAGAGCTTTTTATTCCTTTCCGCGGCGACTACAAACGCCATTTCTTGGGAATTCAATTTATAGCGACAGGATAAAAAGAAAATTTAATAAATTAAATACCCTCAACCTTCAGTGGAACCTTTTTAATAAATATTTTATTTATACCTACTTTTAACTTTTTTAGACGAATAGCTTATTTAAAATGGATAGATTGATTATAAACACATTATTCTATAGATTGCAAGATAGAATTAGCAGGAATATTTTAAAATTGTATCAATAATATTGCATATTTTTTGAGAGTAACGACTAGTAAGACTTCAATTATTTTTTTATACGGCTTTTTAACTCTGTATCACTAAACAGTATAATAATTTTCGTAAGTATAATGGTAGTAAATTTTACTAAAGTTTTTTGAAGGAACGCATATATTTATTCGTCAATGATTTTTTATATAGGATATGAATATAATATTTTGAAATTCCATAATGATTGCGGAAGATACTTTAGACAAGATCTGCTAGAAAATTAACTTTTGTCAGTTAAAAAAATGTCTTATTTGGGGAATGCACCCACCACACTCGAATCATTTTCAGTTGACACGGTGACTTTTTAAGCTACTGCGTTATCCGTTCAGCCAAGTGCATAACCTCTTTAATTTGAAAAATTGATGAAGCATATTATATAGTCAAAACATGCACTAATCAGGACTGTCATAGCGATGTTAGCCATCCAAGCATCGAATTCGTTTTGCTATTTGCAAACAATAAGGCACCGGTTTTATTAAAAAAAATATAGGTACTTATACAATATTATACAATTCATATTTCAAAGAAAGTTTAATTAAAACTAACCTTTTGTAAAACGAATAGAATGGGTCCGCATTGTCGTTGGTACGGTAACTGGTAATTTCCCGAGAATACTAGCGCTTAACCACGCCGTGTGGCCACGATCAAGATTTTTTTGAGCCTAAATCATCTAGTCACTTGGAGTATGGACTGACCTGTTGGTCTAGTGGTTAGTGACCCTGACCGCTATGCTTATAGGTCGTGGTTTCGATTCCCACCTGAGGGTGTTCTTTGTGTCCGTTGTTTCTATGTTTGTAAAGTCCCCGCGACACAGGAGTAATTCCGAATGCGGGAGTTGTCTTTTAAAAAAAAAAAAAGAAAAAAAAAGTATCGTTCAATGTTTACTTCGTTTCTTTTATGCACTACATCGGCAGTTCATAGACAGGGAGGGTAGACTTTGAATGGTTCATTAATTACCGTGTCTTGTTAAGTCCGAGTGTTACAGTAGGGAGAATATTTAGAATTTTAGGCGCATTATGGTACACCATGTGATTTTATTTGGTTTGACAACGACGACATAAGGACACTCACTCACTCACTAAAATTATGGGGACTGGTGACGGCATGGAGAAAAAAAGGGAGAATGATTACAGTTATGATCTTACTTTCTTGAAAACAGGACAGATCACTCTTAAATCTGATTGATGGCAAACAATCACATAGAGACTGACTGACTGATGATACTCGATTACCTAAAAACAATCGTTCCAGCAGTGATGTCATCTATCAGTTAAGGTTTTCATTCATGTGGCAACCCTATCCATCACCTGGATAATAGTACTTCAATAGTAATATTGTCTATTGTCTTTTATGGCCAAATAGCTTTTCCAAATTCATTAATTTCCAATTTCTCTTGTTTGCATTCTTTTTTAAATAACCTGTAACCAGAAAAGTTAGTATTCATGAAACATATTTTTCGCTACATTATATGCTTTCAATGAAATCAACTTTAATGTTATATTTTTTGCCAGTTTTTCCCTTTACTAAAATCTCGCAGATTCTTTGACATCGAAGACAGTTATGCAATTATTCTAACTTAGGTAAAGAATTAATGATCATTCATCAAAAATCGTGTAATTCAACAGACTGGAAGCAGGTTGATGTTTACTTGACAAGGAAATTGTAAAAAAAATTACAAGAAGTTCCGCGTCATGCAAAATTACTAATATCTTAATTGGGAATTAAAGGAATTTTTGTTACCACAAATTCATTTAACTAACATAAAATCAGAGAACATGGATTATGAACGTTCAATTAGAGGGAGTTCGAGTTACAAGTATGTGATGCGACCCGACTCTCGAGCTATTGCTTATAGTCTTGGTTACATATACTAAAAAAAATCCCATCTTTATTTCCCAAAGTGCCCAGTTGACGGCAATAGGCTTGCCCCTATTACGTAAGTGGTATCAAATTATAGTGGCAAAATGTGGGTTTAATATGCGTCTGGCCACCCCTGCGGGAATACAGGCGTATGTATGTTGTCACCACATCAAAAACTCTTATTTATTTTATTAAAAACAGGGGCAAACTAGATGATAAAACAGTTTACTATTTAATAAAAATAATGAGTTAATAGACATTATTATGACTAGGTGTACCGGTAAAGCAATGCTATTGGTCGGTTGATAAATATTGTTGAATAGTGGGGTTGTAAAAGGCTAGGAATGTATTATAAGTTGATAACAGTATACGGATGGAAGATGTTGTACACAAACATGTCAAATACATGCAACGATCTCTTTAGTGAGTCGAGAAAAAAATTGTACCCATATATTTCGAGATAAGCACCACTACAAACATCCCATACTCCATAATCGTAAAGAGATCTCCGATTCTCAATGAAGCATTTGACAGTAAATCGTTCTTCTATTCCGGTTCTTTTCATTCAAATAATATGATATGAGGAGATAAAAAATAAATATATCACACACCTCATTAAATCAAATACTCGACGATAAAAATCAGAAGGCGTGAATACATGTGCACGCACAACAAGATTTACATAAGCGAGTCGAATGTTGCGAGTGTACGCCTCAACAAATTTATATCTGTGTAGGTGTACTTCGTATACATTTGTTGCCATTTTTGTAGATATTTGTAACTAGAAGGTAGAAAGAGACATAGATTTTCTTAAAAATACTTACGAAATAAATCTGTTTTCTTCCATTGTTTTGTTTCCAATGACACATAAACAATGCTAACAAGTTGGTAAGCATTATTTGCTTCTACACATAATTTGAAGACGAGCTAAAACAGGTGAATTATATAAGATTACATTTTAGTTCATTTATAAGGTATATGGATTCAATTCATAGATTCATACATGATATGAGTTCATGTCCATCAGATTACGTGTATCGGTTGCTTATTTATTATTTAATGGGTGCTGGAATTATTTATTTTCATTGGCAGTTGATAGATAGAGGTTATGTGATTATAATGGTATGATAATGAATGAAACCAGTGTTAATTATTTTCATACCGTTTTCTAATTTCGAAATTTGAACGTAAATTTGCCTGCTCTTAAAACTTTTTGGCTATTTAATTAAGGTGTACAAACAGAGTATAATAGACACCCAAGCCAAAACTACGAGAAAAAATGTGAAAAAATGTGCACAGCAATATTCATTACGCTTTATACAAAGTGTAACATCAAAAAAGCATTATTTTTTCATATTTCACCCTGCAGCGTACAAAAAAACGTACCCGTTGACCTTTGAAAATATAACGTAGGTAAATAAAATAAAGTGTGTCCTTTTTTGGGTAACATAATCCTTAATTAAGCCGTACCGAACCTGGCGGTTCATATAATCGCGTTTGTCATTTCTAATTTACCGTATTCAGATCAGGTTACAAAATGTGTTTCGAAGTAACCACGACCACACTGTTTGGTTTACAAAACAAATTATTTTTAAATGAAATACATATGCTAATATGTTTCCTGTACCTTTTGCTTTCAAAGGGTTTTAACTTAGATTATATATAGGTCCAGATACCGTGACTAGTACAAAAGTCACCGTTTACTTTGAAGCCACTTTTTGGTGCTGTGTGAGTGAACCGTCTACGTCTACGTATAATGTTTGTGTTTGTGTGCATTGACGGTTTTACTACCAGTGCATAGAGGTTACCCCAAAATTCAGGGACTTTTTATTAAACATATTTTTTTTTTTGATGTAAGTAATATTAAATAGATACATTTTGAATGTTTTTAAATCAGTTACAAATATTCGTTTATTTCATTTTTTCGTTTTTTTCATTTAATTCGTTTAGTTAAAAAGACAAATGTAAAATAAAACTACTTAGTAGGAACTATTTATTTATAACAATGTTTTTTGGTTTGTTTTCAAGACGTTTTTTTAGAATAACCTCCTTAAGAATCGATTTTCATATAAGGCCGTATGAAAAAAATATGAGAATAAAAGCACTTTTGAGTAATAAAATGAAATGCAACTTTATTCACAGGAACAGAGTAACAAAAGGTATTTTGATAAAATAAAGTAAATGTTTTGCCTTGGTTTGTAGGACGAGACGATAAATAAAAAAATATTAATTTTTAAATCGTCGTATCAGTTTGTTTTGGGATTAACTAAAAAACCAGTTGGTTTGTAGGTAGTTGCAAGGCTGGCAGGCAAATATAAAAAATAACATATATTATTTTTGCTAACATTTTGTAGATACTTACTACATAACATAACACTCCTTAAATAATATTATTTTTGAACACGATACAATTAAAATGCAATAGAAAAATCAAGATAAATACCATGAAAAATTATGACAATAATGTAATTTTTTTTTTAATATAGCAAAATGTCAATGTACTTACTAAAATTTAAATCTTGAATAGATTCACAGAACCATGAGAGTTTAGGTGAGAATATATTTTATTATTTACAATCTCTGAAATTGTAAAATTTTTCTAAATACTTGTCTTTTAGATGGTAAACTTTGTAACATATTTTCAATTTTCGCTACATGAAAAAGTCTAATTTTAATGTATCCCTCCACTATTAGTTTCACGATATTATCAGCAGTCTGGTTACCATAGCACAGGCTCTGCCTAGTTTGGGATCAGACGGCCGTGTGTGCGATGTGTGGAGTTATTATAATTATTATAAAAAAAATCAAAAAATTATGTAATCTAAAAATAAATAAAGTTTGGAAACACATTGCTGCTTTACAACATTACAACCCCTAAAAAAAAAAAAAGATTTTTAAAACAAATAAATACGTTTTATGTATAAGTGATACAGTGATGCACAACTTTTTTTTAATAGTGTATTTGTGGGCAGTGACTTTTCGTACCGTACCTCCTACGTAGCAAGCGAAAAAAAAATTAATGAGCACACAACTTCTCACACAAAAATATACTAAAGAATGTATATAGAAACTTTTCATAACAATTCTTTTTAACAGATTATTAAGGTATAAGGTTGCAATTTACTGATATTTACTCATACATTTATGCATTTGTTTATAATAACTATTATTTCATACCCAATACCTTTGTAGGCACAGCCCCTGATCGAATTCTCTGACGACGACCACTTTTTTTTATGTAAATGTCCTTAACATCGAAGTGCGCCGAACATATATATGTTTTTGATTTAGGTTTCCACGAAAAAATCATTTCTAGTTCGTCTTATTATTTTCGTCCAACGGTTAGCAACTACAGGATTAGTTGGAAATCTATAAAAGTAAAGATATTGCATTTATTCTTATTTTAAAATTTATATCATTGAAAACCACATACCTTTATCATATAAATAGGTATTGTTTTAAGGTAACAATGTTTCGTTTGTCTCGTAACCACGACTGAGTACGAACTAAATTTTTAACTCGATCGTATCGTATCATATCAGGAAACCGGTGCATTTTATCCCAATATTATTGAATTTTAAACCATCAAATCAAATCAGCCACTCAAACTATACTGATATATATATATATATATATATTTTTTTTTTTTATAAAGTATCAAGAAACTAGCAAAATTTTACAAGTCCTAAGTGCTCTATACCTGTGTTCGTTAGGAGTAGTAATAATAAGTTATAATACGAGTACAATCCCACTGCTAAAGTATCGTTTGACGGACACATTGAACTCCGGGTGCTAGAGTTTAGAAATTAAGAATATTTGAAGGATTCCAGTTTCGCGAACATTAACATTAAGCATATTTCTCGTCTTTCTATAAATAACAAGTTTGGCAAAGAAAAATATATATATACTGCTAGAATGCGTTATGGGTAAATGAAATTCACGTCCTGGCAACATCTCTAGTAATGGCGTCGTAATTTTATTAATTTGAAATTTTGTTCTATTGTTTATAAATACATTAGGAAATAGAATACTTCATATGAAATGTGATGTTCGGACACTTAAGATTTTTTTTTGTATAATTTTTACAGAATTTGACAGCACAAGCAGGCATTTTTAAATATTATAAGTAGCGACTCGAGACGTACTTCAGCGGCGAACGTTCGCTCGCGTGTGACGAGTGAGACGCTTGTATTTATATTAGACGCTTGTATTTTTTGGCTTCAGTTTTGAGGCACGGATTAGGCATCTGGACCTATATATAATCTAAGGGTTTTAACATTTAAATTTATAGGAAAATGTTTATACACAAGGAATATTTCCTTTATTAGTACTGTGTGTCAATAAAGTCGGTTAGTTTTTATGTATTTTATAATTAATAAAATGAAATGCTATATTATTAATAGCAGTAAAAGCCGAATGGTGAAAATTTATAAACAGAGTAAGGGTACTTAGTTGTTTTACACCACCAGCTGTTCGCATTCGCACGTCAACGTCATTTTTAAACAGTCTATTTAAAAAGGTTCAAAAATGACATTGGCTGTTTCATACCCTGGTGTCAAATATGCAATTCAAAAAAGTTAATTGTGTGCATGCGCGCTTGTGTGTGTGCGACTCACACCGTGGTGCGGACAGCTCGTGATGTGAAACAATGAAGTACCCGTAAACGTGTGTTTCAAAGGTCAATAAGTACCAAATTAATTTACTTGTAATATTTCCTAATAGTTGTTTAAAAGTAAATAAACATTATGGTAAAGTGTGTCCTATTTGTTGTGCCTACTAATTACGCAGGTACTTACGAATAATTTGGAGTGTTTTATGTTAAGCTTTGTATTTTAAATGTAAGAAAAGATATATCCGTGAAAATGCTGCATGGGCCGTAAATATCGTAGTAACGAAGTTCCAACAGCCCACAAATTTTATGCTCCGATTACCTCATTTGCAGGTATTTATGTATGATGAGACAGAGTTGCAACTGCAGTATAGTAGCTCTTGGGTGCCTCAACGAATACTTAAAGCGACAATTGTAACGAATGGTCAGAGCAGTCAAATATCTATCTGGTCTTAAAATAATATATTGCTATCCCTTTTAGGGTGCTAAGGTCACGGTCAATCAAGTATTTAGCAAAAAAAATTGGTGAAGCTACCTAATTCGTACATTCTATGGAAAAAATATACTCTGCCATCAATTAATTGTCAACTGAGAAAAAAAATATCTTTTGCAACTAATACAAAATACTGTTGGCGTCGCCAAAGATTACTTTTTGTATGTCTATATACAAATTTTGGCAAAAAAGAAAAATTGTAGTACATCTCTGAGAATTCATAGTGAGTGTCTACACTTTTCTCAAATTTATTCGACCCCAGTGGAAGTAGATTCGCCTGACTACCAGCGTTTACATGAAGCGACAGTCGTCTAGCCTACGTAAACTAGTTGTCGGTATTATTCAAGTTTCCGTCCGGTAAGGATTGTAGTATATTTTCGCTGACAACTGGGACCGACGTCATACACCATCTGTAAAGTTTGCTAGAGCTTTTATTTGGCAAATGTGAGCTATCCATTCAACGTCTAGATTTCACTGTGTTATTTTAGTTTGAAGCCATGTTATTGTCTAGGACGTAGTTTACGCAAAATTAATAACTCTCAAACCTATATCAAAATGAATATCATTAAATATCAAGTACATTTTCAAGTTAACAAAATATTCTTCAATTAACTAAATGTATTCTCCGTTTATGTTTGAACCATAAATGCAAATGCTAAGTTTAATTAAGTACCGTTGAAATAACATTTACACTTAACGCTTACGAGTAGGTTGTAACTTTGAATACGAAGTAAATAAAATAAGAAAGTTTATTTAAATACCTAGTTATTTTAATCTCTGCTCAACGTCGCGACCTTTTATATAAAGATCCAGTAAGCCTTTACGTGAATAGAGTGAAGTCAGAATATGTCCAAATTGTCTAATACGCTCGGCCAGGCCGGACCATTACGTTTCACAAATAGACCATTAGGTCCCAATCCCTTTGCTATTTCAAAAGGATGAAGGGTTAATTTACGGGCTCAAAATTTAAATCTACGACCAACTTGTTTAATAGCAACCTTCGGGTTAATTCTGTTGTTAAACTGTATTATTATGAAGCGCTCTTACACGTTTACTTTCGCCGGTACAATACTCCGGCGTTTTCAACTTGTAAATTGCCAGTACAAATAAACTTTCCTAGCACTTACGAATGATTTGGAGCGTTTTATGATTGTAGCTTTGTATTTTAAATGTAATAAAAGATATGCCCATGTAAGAATATTGGGTGGGCCGTAAATGTTCCAACTGCCCACACATTTTATGTTCTTTTGTAGGTTTTTATATATGGTGAGCGCCCCACAGAGTTGCGGTTTGTCCTGGGTGCTTTGGCAAACATTTTAAAGCGACAATTGTAACAAGAATTCAGATCAGTCAAACATCTTGTCTGGTCTTAAAATAATATATTGTTATCCCTACCAGGTTGCTAAGGTTACTCAATGCACGGTTAATCAATTATTTAGCAAAAAATTAGTTGAAGCTAACTTCAATATACTTATTTTATACAAGGACGAGGCAAATTGAATTTGAAATGTAATACATGTATCGGAATAATGGTTGCGGAGCCAATAAAAGTAACATGTTAGGTGAGCTGTATAAAATATGGATCAATAAACAAAGCGGTTAGAACTTCAATTTAACTAGAAACAACGGGGTCGGTGGTTGCTTCGACCGAGTGGTGGAACTGTTTCCCCGCGTCAGTTGTCCACAATTAATAATAGAGGTCCGCAAGTTGAATGCCACATGTTGTTGCATGGTCTCCTCTTGGCTTGCATGTTGAATACAAATGAGCTTATTTATGTAAATGTGCGTCGCCTGCGCGCCAGAGGATGACGCTCCGGTTTGAGTAATCCCCGACATCGTAAGTGATTGATGCCGGAGCCGTTGACATTCCGCTTTGCTGGCGATCACGGCTTGCTTATGTAACATACTTTTTATTATGATTACACGTTTGCCAATATTTTGTGCACTCCTCTCAGTTTTCAGATTTCTGTTTTTTTAGGCAACATTTTTGTATACTGATACAAAGAAGTTCTTCACTTTTGAATAACATTTAAAAGGGAAACTTCACGCTTCAATATTGACTGAACTCATGCAAATAATATTGAAGCAAGGAAGAGTAAGTAAAGAGTTCTAACAAATATAAGCAGCTTGAGTAAGACCTGTAAGCTATGTACACTTTTGATTCACAACACGTAATGCGTCTTAATTACAAAAACATGCTCTTATTTGTATAAAATTTAGGTTTTATTCACAAAAATACTAAAGCTAATTAATAAACTTATTTATAATTGTTTGTTATCTCTTTATTTCACATTTCATAAGTAATATATTTTTTTATTTTAAATGTTTTATCTAGATCGTTTTGTTTGTAAGACAATTTGATTTTCGTTACAAAAGAGACAATGTTTGACCAAGGGGTCAGAGTATTAAAAACTTAACACAATGCTACATGGATTAACACGCGACGCACACGCGCACTAAATTGTACACGAGTAAGCTTTTACAAAGTTTGAAAATAAAATAATTAATATTAAGGAGTGGAGACCTGATGTCCCGCAATACACACAAGTCAAGCTTATACACTAGGCACCTACAATAATATTTCGAAATAATTCTATTAAAATAATCTATACTCTTCTTACTATTGATTTTTTAAATGCATGTCAATGTAACTCATCATAAACCATCAAATAAAATAAAATTAAAAATATATATATTTTTTTGTTCATATATATATATTTTGTTTAACGGTCATCAATCATCAAAGCTTAAAATGAGAAGTCAGACGTATTTTTTATTTATCAGCGAACGAAACATTAAAACAGAGTATTTAGTGTAAACCATAAAGTGAAAAGAGAGATGAGATCACAAAAAAATCTTGTAAGTATCTTAGTGCGCGATTTTTACTAACACTTATATCTATGATTTTGAAGAATATTTTAAAGAAAGATAAACATTTTCTTATGCTTGCTTTACTTGCGCACTAGAGAACGAAAAAGATCTCCATTAATGCCCGATCTTCACACAATGAGAGTACGCATGTTCTCAGTAGGAAACACACTTTGAAATTTCTTTGTACAGCGAATACGTTAAATAAGGGCAGATCTGGAGACTGTTTAATTTAAAAAATGAAAAACTTTTCGAAGAAACTACTTTAAAATAAGTTTTAAATGTAAAATATTAATTTAATCTATGAAATACGTATGGCATAGAAGTTCAGAGAATATATACAAAGGTCAATATAGAAAATACACAACGTAACGTAATAAATATAATAAAGCACAAATGGCGCAGCGGTTTGAGTTTTCAAAGAGAAATTCAAATATCTTTAATTCATAAAATTTATTTCAAAATTGTTTGAAAACATCTTTTTTTAACTCGAACAAGATCAACACATTTACCTAGCCATTTCATATTATGGTGTTTAATCGATTCGATCCCCACGCGGGAGAAAATTTATTTAATACACACTTAACTGTTTTGATTCTGGGAGTACTTTGAGTCCGTTAATAAAATTATGTCAGTTGTCTCTAAAATAACAAGTGTACCTACATTAGTAATTACTGTTGGTTCTACGTGGGTGTACGTTCATACATAATCTTATTAAAATTACAATACATACAACTTAATAACATACAGCGCATAGTACACCATTTTTATAGTGGGAAACTCAGTCACATGGCGTAGGTTTTTGAAAATAAAAATTACGGCACGGAAGTTAAGTTTGCTGTCGACGATAATACCTAAGTACTTGACGGTATCAGTACCATAGCAGTAAAATCAAAACTAATATAAATAAAAAAATTAAAATAAACCCCGACTCAAAAATCCCTTGAACGATAAGAAAAGAGCTGATAATCTTCGAACGGCTGAATAAGAATTCTTGAATTATAGCTAATATCTCGATCGAGAAAATCTAGCTAAATCTCGATAAAGTCACCTTTCAAACACAAAAACCTAAATTGAAATCGGTCCACCTGTTTATGAGTTATGATACCACAGACAGAAACATAGATAAACACATGCAAACACATACAAACACACAGATATACGCGTTAAACTTATAACACACCTTGGTTTTACGTCGGAGGTTAAACATCTGAGTCCAGTAGTCATATATTATATTATCTATTCAAATTTTGCACAATAAAAAATAACGGGCAATTTAGTTAATTTACAAAACAAATTGGACCAACTAGCTCAGGTGAGAGGTTAACAGTAAGATTAGATTTGCATACGTAATAAGTATGTATTATTCGTGAGGTAGGTGAGGTACTATTTCGTGAATAAGGACAAGAGTCAAACGACTTAGCGTGCTGTGGATTCCCAAAGGACACTATAATATTTGGTGAAGGGGTGACTGCAAGGCGTTGCTTTGGCGCCTGGTAGCATTGTAAATCTTGGTGCGATATCCTACTATTACTCACGGGTGCTAAGGCTGAAATATTATACAGATCTGTACATGTTTCCTACAATTTATTGTATATTTAAGTAATGCCAACTGCGATTTCCTTAGAGTAATGTTAAGTATTGTAAATATTTAACAGTCTAAATGACTCCAGGGCTTTGGCGTCTACTGGGGCTCTTCAGATCGTGACAGGCTACGTCTACCGTTGCGCTAGGGACCGTGCCCATTCCAGATGTCTTAATAAAAGCTGTTCCCGGATCCCTTCTATTTTGGCCGCAGTACGGCACACCGTGTGGTTTTAGTCGGTTCCATTCCGACACAACACCGACACCGACAACCAATTCCACCGAAAACCCCGGTGGGGGTGACGGCCCGAAGGGGTGTCCACATGCACAAAAAAAAGGGCCGTGCTTATGCAGACAGAAGCCCTTTTTGTGCTCTCCAGCACTCACTGCATCGAGATGATATGACGTTTGGTCTTAATTGGTTTTGTGTCTTTTTTAAACTAGCAATAACCGTGGCTTTGTTTAAATTCACTCCTTGTATTCTTCTTGCTAATTATATAATCAAGTTATTGTAAACAATATCTCGTATACGCATTATGACCTAGTGAATCAGGAATTTAATAAAACGGTGTGTATGTCACGTAAGGATCGTTCAGTAAATAATAAAGTTTTAATCCCTATCACAAGTCGGAATTAAACGAGCATTCCAATTAGTGCTGGATTCTCATTAAATTCCAGATTCTTGGCTCAGACTTTGATATCGGAGCTACGTGATCAAGATTTACTTCATTTCATTTCAACTTCAATTATTAGATCCATAACGATCGCATTTTATACAAATAATATGTTTACATTGTCCCACAAATCGATTGTTACTGTCTAAAATTTATTGAGATATTATATTAGATATCGTGACAATAGAAGCATAACAAATACATATGTCAAAGCATGTACACGTAGAGCTTCTATTTCTTGATAAAAATACCATCTATTGGAATTCGTTTATTATCCTTGAATTGTCGCAATATTCTCAAACCAATTCTTTTTTCAATAGATGAAATATTCCATTCAACAAAACGGCGTTATCAAATATGAATTTCGAAATTCGAACGTAAGCAAGGTTTCAAACAAAAAGAAAGTCGACGGCAATTCTATTAAAGTTTCCTAAGAGTTTGTAAGTGTTGGAAAAATTTGTGGTGGAAATGGCCAGCGTTAGTTCCGGATAGGAGGTAAGGTGTGTGCCCACGTTCATGAATAACACAGGAGTGTCGCCGCCTTTGCCGTGTTCCCATTTGCAATAACGGCAAATTCTTTTTTACAGGTTTCTTGATTTGTAGACTGTGTTTGATTGTGTGTGTTGTAAATAAATAAAGCTTCATTTAATACTTATGTTAAACATTTCATTAATGTTTAGCATATTTTAATTAAGAGTGACTGAGAGAAAAATTTAAACAATCTTATAAAGCTGCAAGCTGCTTATGAATACAAATATGTAAACTGAGACCACACTATACATTTACTTCTCAGCATTGCAGGTAAAATATTGAAATACATCTAAGTGAAATGGAAAAAATATTTGTTTCGAAACTGAATGCATGCCATCAGAACTTGTGCAAAACTTTAATTCTAAGATTATGTAGATGTATTTACTCAAGACAGAGCGCATCCTTATAAGCTGCTTTGTCATTCAACATAGCTTGTGCAGTTTCATTTCAGTCGCAAGAAACTTTAGGAAATAGCACTTCTGAAGTATTCATCATCAAAATATGAGAGTAGCTAAAACACAGTTGCCTTTGCAAAGAATAAGTTTAAATTTGGCAAGAAGACGACAAATTTTCATTGCATCTCGGCGGAGGCAGGTGCGCGCACCGTGAATAAAGAAAAACTCGTCGCTTTTACTTAGAATATTTTTATAAAGGAAATGTATCGCGAACGTCAGAAAATCACTGCTCACTCCGAGTAAATGTAGCTAACGTTTAATATATCAGATTATACCATTTGCTGTGGCTGCTACTATTAGACATACTAATAAAGCTGGAGTAAAGAAGACTCAGTTTTATTCTTAGAGCATAATTGATCATTTGAGCTAAGACTGAAAGATCATTAATCACGTGAAGTGTTACATACTGACTGAATTGACTGACGTGTATTTCACGTAATTAATGTTAATGTTTCACACAATTTTATTTTCATATTTTATATGAAAACAAGAATCGAAAAGAAGTCAGATCTGTAATATCATAATTACGATGCCTTAAGAAAAAAAAAGCTGTCAGTCGTAGGACTGCACGTCAGACATGAAAACACATTTTTTTAAAGATGAATCAATAAGGAGCTGACAAAACTCAATGTTTAAATTAGCGCCCCCTAGTGGATCTATACCATATAATACATATAAATGCATTATTAGCGTGACGGTAATGAGTTCAATGCTTTTTCCCCATAGCTAAAGTGCACAAATGTGCCTAAAGAAGTTTTCACTCCAAAAAGCGTAACGTACCCTTCGGACACCCGGTTGGAACGAAGTTCATATACATTCATTTTGGTATTGGTATTGGTATATAGGGCTCTGTTTCCGCATTTAGATTCATAGGCGGTCCATTATACGTTCAGATAGGCTGACTAGTTGAGCCAGCCTAGCTCCTTCCAGAAGCACAGAAGCCTCCTGGGGCATTCACAGGCTTCTAGGAGCGACCTCGCTTCCGCGAGGATACTTGCGCGTTGTGTGACCACTCCCTAGCACTCCAAGACAGGCCGTTTCCTCCGCGTTGAGACAGCCTCTGCATAGAGGACTGCTTGTCGCGTTGATGGTGAAAAGGTGTCGGTTTAGGGCTAAGTGGCCCGTAATGGTTCCTACAACTATTCAAACGTCAAGTCAGTGGAGACTGAGCAGTTAAACGTGGTGAGAACCCCGTCAGCACCAGCCTAGATTGCTTACAGCCGGGTGTGTCAGCCCAGCGACCGTTGTGCGCTTCACGAGTCCGTTGCCACCCATGAGCGAAGTTGATTAAAGGCAAGTGGCAGCAGTATAGTTGGACCTGCCACTGACATTGTAGATCCCTTCGTTGCCAGCTCATCGGCGGCGTCGTTTCCGAGTGAATCACTATGCCCTTGATCCATTGAAGAATTAGCCCACTGACAGAGACTTCAAGTGTCTGATGGCATTCGTAAATGAGACCGGAGTTCGTAGTGTTGCCATCCAGGGCCTTTAGGACGGCCATACTGTCTGACAGTAACAGACATTTAATGGATTGAAAAAATTGTACCAAAATAAATACTTAAAGTTAATATTGTAAAAAGTCGAAATTAAAATTGCACCATCTGTGAAATTTACCTTAACAATAAAAATATATATAAACCAAAAAAAATATGGATAATTAGAATATATCAAACTACAGTATGCGCGATACGCGCAGACTCCACAGATGGCGTAAAAATATTTTTTTTTAAATATAAGAAACTCGGCTCCGTCTTACGAATTTTCGATTAGGGTCACGTGTCCTGACGCGAGTTTAAAATTTTTTACCCATCCCAACAAAAAGTGCACAACGCCGCTAAAGAAGTTTTCACTTCAAAAATCATGACAGTTTTTTTTATATATCTTGTGATAAAAGAGTGTTTACTTGTGCATTGAAAAATGATATAGAATTGATTGCAGTACTGATAGAGATTTCATACACCCTGCGAAAATGTAACATACTGCTATTAAAGATCCGATTAAAATTATAATTATCTGGTTTGAAACAGCGGTGAACGTTTTATATGTTGTCGCTAGAATTAAATAGTTACTTAGGTAGTACAGGTGACCATAAAAAAGTACAATAAAATATTTGAAGATGGCATCGAATTCAACTTCTCTAAGTAAATTTGATATAAAATTTTAATCATATAAGTCAAACACGATGATGTATTCCCAAAATTACCGGTCACTAATGCCAAAATCAGCATGTCTGTCGCTGGCCTTATTTTTAAATAAGTATCAAATTCAATTGCGAACACAAGTGCGCTCAGTATCGATTTCCAAAATATAGCTGTGACATTGAAATAACTTTCACTACAGCCTGTTTTAGTACAGTCGGTAATATTTGTTAACATTTGAAGTCACGTGTCACTAATTGTGTAATTTCCAATCAGATCACGTAGGCTCAGAGGCAGCTGTAAACAGGCGATATTTCGTGGACAAGGAAAGTTTGTCCCGGCCCCGACAATCTCGGAACAACCCCTTGCCAACAGATTGTGGGTCGTTTCTAGCTAGAAACAATTAAAGCCAAATGCTCACCAACACCAGTGTTTCATTGTAGGCCGTTATAAAGGAATGCGCAGAGAATTCCGAGCAACAGATTTCCCTGTTATTCTTTTTAATATCGACATTAACGTTTTTGCTTTAACAAATGATTCTGTTTCCGGTGGGCTTATTAGTTATATTGGCATCGGTTTTTTTTTATTTTTCTTGCAATGTGTAAAACATTTTTAATGCTTACAGTTTCCTCAGGGCTTTGTGAAATTGATTTGACTGTTTCGACAATTTTGCTACTGGGATTATGCTGTTTAATGTTTTAACAAGGTTATCTCTATGGATAACAAAATTATATTTGAATAGTAAATTGTATTAACAAACAACTACAAGAGAGTGAAAGAAACGCACTCTCGTAAATAAGTGTGTAATAAGAGATACTAATCCTTACAAATATTTTTGCAGATTACCAAAATTAGAACCAACCCTAAATTCAAAACCTAGGAGTGCATTTTAGAGTAACTCTTCATAATAATAATATATAAGTACATAGGTACAATATTTAACATTGATATTTGAAATTAAATTAATTAAAGCAAGATTACAAAAGATGCATCGTCAAAGCATTAAACAAAGATACTTGGCTTCATTTTCCTTGTTCTTTTGGAATTTTGCACATGGCTTTCTTTAATGAATAAATAAATATATACGTTGTCGAATATTTACTGTACTGACTGACTTTTGCAGTGACTTAGTTGGAAGATAAATTGCTCTTATTAAGGTATAAGTTATATAGTTATATTATATATAATAGTTATCAGTTTATACACCATATTCTATACACACCATAGTCCTACGACTATTCTATGGCATCCTGAATAGTTCCGTCATTGAAAAAATTTAACAGCACTAGTAGGCTTTTAAAGTCATTCTCATGCGTCTCACATTCTTAGCTTTAGAAGATAATTTAGATAGGTAAAAAAAAATTAAAATGTGTCAAATCAATGTATAAAATCGATTGCGAAACCGAAATATAAAAGTAAATAATGGTCTTAAAGGTATGTTCAATAATGTATTTTAACTATAGGAAGCTTCCCCAATAGTTGCTGGGTTTCCAGGCAAAAGTATAAAGGCAAAAATAAAAGTTAAAATATGCTGTTCTTGCTTTTTTGCTTTATTCAAGTCTTCAGGAGAGTTTAATAATGAGAAACTCCCTAATTCTTATTTAATACTAAATATGTCCCTCTTAGACAAAAACAATTTTGTCATTTGCATATCCCCTAATTAACTGTAAAATCACTTCTGGATGTTTTAGTGTCACAATTTACTTGACCGCGCTTTACGTTCCTTCCATATGTCAGGCTTCACCGTAAATGAGGAAGCCTTTAGCGTGCTCTGAGATCCTTCGTAGCTACGCTTATTATGCAGTTCCCTATGCTTGCGTTGAAACTTTATACTGAGATTTAAAATGAAGACAGTTTTAAATAACATAATATTACGAATATTCCTTACTGGATGTTTGATCAATATAAGACTCATATGTGCTAAATGTATGTTTATGATTAATGTTATACAAAAACTAAATAAGTTGTACGTGTAAAAACAGTAATCTGTACCCTCAAGAGTACACCATCAACTGGTATGTTTTTATTAAATACTTGTGTTATTATCTCCATCTAAAGGTTGTCTAGTAGAGATCAGTATATTGCTATATCGATAAGATCTTCATCTAATTTGTGAGATAAGATTAATTTCACTATATGTTATTACTTATTAGTAATGTACAATAAAGAATATTCTATCTATCTAATATTTTTTTTTTATGATTATCAATTATTTAATATCACAAGTGTTATTCTTACTGTCTATTCTACATAGTATATACCAACTTAGAGGGACAGAAAGTAAACCCAAAATATATACCGTTAAGATCTGTGGCGGATGGAGAATAACCATTCCGCAAGTGTCGCACTCATGACCATAGACCACTCTGACGTAATACCGCATGTTTTTAGGCGAGTCGACTTTAATATACGAAGACCTGTAACGTTAAAGAACAAAAAATATGCTCACTTTTTAGAGAGTTTATATTTTCTGTGTGTTAAAAAGTGACTCACTCTCCCTGAGCGGATGGTTTACTTTAAGATACGACGATAAAAAGCGATTCCAATACAATCATTTTGCTGTTAGTCTTGATAAGGTTGTTTATATAATTCAAGACCAATAATGCGTCAATTATATCAGGACAGCGCTCATGCCGTCACTGTAAGCAAATCGTTATTCATTGCTGTTTGTCTAGGACAACACCTTATGGTAACGAAGCGATATGGGTCAACGTATTGTTTACATAAACCTGTAGAACCAACAACTTCACAATTTTTTATGTCAAATTTCACCATTCCATTCTTTACCGTAAGTCAAAGAGCCTATTCCTATCTTAAATACTTTGCTATTTTTATAACCATATTTTGGTTCAAATTACCATATAGTTCGCATTTCTTCATAGGGTGTGTATCCCACATATGGACCTTCTAATAATGCATCGTAACTCTGCTAATTCATATAGGCACGTAAAAGGGAAATTAACCCACTGTTCTTAATTACATTTTCGCATGCTTCACTTTCGTATAAAAGGGTCCCTTTGTACACAGTTTGCCCATCCTATTTCATTCATAGCTGAGCCTTCATCCGAATTTCAGCAGAATTTTAATAGCCTAGTAATTTTAATGTAGAATGTATTTTTGGGACCCATAGGGTATTCCAGGTAAAGAATTTTACATTTACATATTTCTCTATGAGAATAATTGGGTGTAGGTATGAGAAAAGACCCAAGTCCAGGTGAAACCAGCGTTGGCTACGTAAATTAGTTTTTAGAAAGTTTAAATTAAGCGGTTAGGTTTTCAGATAACCACAATTATTAGCCTAGAAACAAATTGAAAGTGTTTTGAAAGTAGTTAGTGTACCGGGGGTATATTCAGGTACATTAAATGTACGTGTAGAAATAATATATGAGTGGGTTATAGTTTGTTTTATTATCATATTCACAGGCTGTTACAGAAAGGTATGGTCAAGTTTTAGGAGCGAAATGTGTGGCCAAAAAATTGTTAATTTAGCTTGCAATAAAAAGAAGATTTTTTTATGTTTTATTTTATTTTTTATTTTATAATTTTACATTTGACAAGGCAACCTATTATTGCGGTTACTCTGTGTGTGTTGATCTATAATTTTTAATTATAATATATTTTTTAAATTGATGATTTCAAATTATTGGTGACCAATTTTATGAAATAAAGATATTCAATTTAAATTTGAATGGCTTAGAGGTTGATGGGAGTGGTAGGACATCTGCAGGTAACAATCGCTTGCCTGGTTAGTTGGTTCTCTCAAAATAATTGGTTTACCAAAATTATATGATCTATTTTTACCTGAATACCAGTAGCTGAGAACCGGTTTACAGATGGCCCAATCCACATTGGCAAACCAGTTTTTATCTTCTTATGACAAAACACAAAAAGTGTTTAGGTTAACTTTACCCACTCTAGACGACATTTAAACTTTATTTAAGTATTTATTTAAGACCGTTGTAATACAAAAGAAAATATAGTATTACTACTGCTACTGCGTGTATACGAAAAATAGAAACCTACTTATCACGTGCACATGAAAGGGACTTGCTTGTGAGAAAAAAAAAGTTTGAAACAACTACCTTAGCCTAGCCGTAGCTTATCATAGCCTTTGTAAAAAATACATAACCCACTAAAAAAAAAATATAAACTAATTTATCTAAATAATTATTGACAACAGAGAACGTGAAGGGAATAAAGACAATATGGTGTAACGGGCCCGTAATAAGACGTTGATTATGGGGTTGTGTGGTTTACACTAGACGTTATGCTACGAGTATGGTTTAAATAGGTTTGATAGCTATCTATACTTTGCTGGCAAATTGCAAGTTGCGTTTATATTCATGGAGCAATAGACCGGTTAAAGTGGCAAGGAGCCGTTGGATAAAGTCGGTGCAAGACAACTCTTTATAAAGTTTTTGTCTGAAATTTGAAGAGGTGCTGAAAATCCTGTGTGACCACTACTACCTACAAATATTGAAAATTTATCACTCGCAGGCTTATTTTGTCGACTAAACTACTTAAGCGCGTGTGTTGGACAAATTATACATTATTGTTACTACAGAGCTTTCAAATAAACAGTTATTTTAAAATAATAAACTTTGAAATGTATCTTACTACTATAATAAATGTGAAAGTTTGGATGAATGGATGGTTGTTGCACAATCACCCCAGAACGGGTGAACGGATCTGGATAAAATTTAGCACAGAGATAGATTATAGTCTGGAATAGCACATGAGCTATTCTTATCTAGGAAAAGGTAAGGCTCCCGTGGGATAGATTTGAATTTATACGCGAACGAAACTGCGGGCAACAGCTAGTGTGTATTAAACAAAGTAGAAACAGCAGTGTTTTATCACGTCAAAATAAGTATGTTTAATATGCTTTTAGGAAGTAATGTAATACTAGGCGCTCCCCGCCATTTCACATGTGTTTATGGTCACTGCTCCGCTTTTAAGGGTCATAGTGTAATCTTACATACCTATAATCTTCCTCAATAACCTCTCTATCGAATACGAAAATAATTATTCAAATCCAATTGATAGATCCAGAGATTAGCGCGTTTAAACAATCAAACAAAAATACCCATGAGCTAGATTATAACTCAGCTTGCATGTGCAGGTCGTAATAAAACCACCATTAATTGCAATACAACACAAATTTCCATTCATAACCGTTAATTGTTAAGGTAATCGCACCGTTTTCCGCCCAAAGTATAATATTCCATACTTGCTATACATACATATTTGTAGATTAGATTGCATGTTTACGCAAAAGTAATAAACTTGTTTGATCTCACAACAAGCGTTTGAAATACGTCGGCCCACCTCTTACAGAAACAATAACGTTTAAACATAAACAATAAGTTACAAAGTTGAGCTACAATAAAAGGAGTACAAAATTACTTAAGCACCTACGCGTATGTACGACAAGAGAAACTTATGAAGTAAAAGTGATGTCATTCCAAACAGCCATGCTATAACACGTTTCACGGGAGCTTTGGAATACCTTAAAATGTTGGGCGTTGAAGTAATTTGCGTCGGAGCCTCCGACGCCACAATACTGAGTGCGATGGTAAACGGAAAGTTAACATACATTGATGTTACGCATAACGTAACTTGCTTAAATTCCAAAAAGTTTATTTATTCGGAAACCATTAGATAACTATGGTGGGCATTATGGTTTGAGCGGCCCCCTCGACAACACTATTTATTTCGTGGTTTTAATCCCGTTTATTCGAAACCATTGTATACTTAAGTGTACTCGACCTGGTTATTGTTAGTTTCAGGCCGTCCGCTGCGTTGAGCGTGCACCCGGCGCGGGCGTCCGCGCGGCGTGCTGTTTCATGCAAATTCATAAAGCAACGCTGCGTTAGGCGGAACGCTCTAGCGTACCTGTTTATTGAAAATCGCAGTCTCACCCTGTTATATGGGATATGTCTTATGATTATAAAGACAGGGATACGCTGCATGGCTGGAGATTTGCAAGGAGTTATTTGTAAATTTTGAGGACTTCAGTGACGTAGAAAAAAGTCAACTGCCACCGTTATTGCCAACCTTTCCATCGGTAATATAACTGATGTTCTTTTTACTTTCAAAGTATTAGAACTACATTTCAAATATATTTCCTGTTTCAAAAATAATTAGTCAAATGTAGACGTTGACATTTTAAAAGTCGTGAAAAATGTTTTCATCTTCTCTTAATTTTATAAACTTAAATACAAATTTCTCCACGCAACAATATAGACGTGACATATGAGCTGATTGACTGCCTATATTTTTCTTGTCTACGTCGTTTTGTGGCTAGGTAGTAAATCAACAAATAATCCACTATGATACGACTACACCCGAAAAATTGTATTGGTAGCGCAGCGTGAGATGAGCGGACGCCCTCAAAGCTGCGATAATATGCACCGATTTTGTAACCATGCGAATTTAGTGAAGATGTGATGAAAATCTCGGGATCCGTAGAAAAAAACACCCTCACGGACATTAGCCTCCACGAATTGCCATAGACAGGGCATCCAAACCGAAAACCAGTGAGCTACACTTACCAGGCGTTGCAAGTACCTCTAAAGTCGTAAGCCTTAAATTGCAATCTTCTGCTGGCAAGTAATAATAGTAGTTCGACTAGTGTTTCGCCTCCAAACGGGGCCGCGGGGCATCCTCGGGAATATTCGGCAGCAATGTAAAATATGTCTATGGCAATTCGTTGAGATATATCCTCGGCTATAGTCATCGTTTTGGTCTACAAACCGTAGGTGACTAGAGGGTTTTCCCTCCTCAATTACTATCAAACAAATACTATCTAGCCCCACGGCTCATCACCTCAACGAGGCCAAACAACAAGGTGGTACGTCGGACTAAAGCCACACAGTGTTCCGGTTCTGGGTCTTATGGCCGGGGCCTCAGGTGTACACTAAATTATTTTATCTAAACGATGTCTGATATCCGCCACCACGTGGACGAAGTCATGGGCAAAACGAAAGCGGAATAAAGAAAATGAAGTTTTTATACATATGATACTGGCAATTTACCTACAGGTTAAATTAAAAGTTCTTTAGTATATACCTTTCAATTATTTTTATACTTAAAGGAAAAAGAAAACACAAGCAAAAGGTTCGGCTTAAACGGCTTGTAGCTTTGACGCAAGAAATTCCCTAGAATATAAAACAAATCTTTTATAGGTAGTTTAGTTCCTCAGATTTGTTCTAAAAGCTACATTCTTGGTACCGTCTAGGTATTCATGTCTTAACTCGGTTAATCTAAGTCTTTATGAACTGCCAGAAGTGTATTTCTCTCTTTTTATTTGCGGCTTTGTAAAGAAAACTTTCTTGAATTCTTATATCCAAAAAAAAAGTTTATTTATAGAATATAATATTAGTAGCGTGTAATATTTATTCAACACAAAAACCGGTAAGCGAACCTTAAGACTAATAACACATTCAAGTAT
Organism: Euplagia quadripunctaria; assembly: GCA_963859945.1. NCBI lineage: Eukaryota > Metazoa > Arthropoda > Insecta > Lepidoptera > Erebidae > Euplagia > Euplagia quadripunctaria. The sequence goes on from OY982567.1 coordinate 16,711,190, forward strand.
TCCTAACTATTCATTTTAATAAAACTTTAGTTCGTACGTATTTGTGAAGATTTGATAAAACCGAGTTTCAATACGATAGAGGTTTCCCTTCGTTATCGACAATAGAGGCTATACATTTTGCTCCCACTCGCCGCCGTTTAGAACTGAAATTTATGTATACTAATAAATTACGCAGGCGTAGGCCGAACCTTGTTAAATAAACAGAGCGTTCGCACAACATTTTTCGTTGCGAAACATCTCCGTCCCTACAGATCGCGGCACAATGTATTTTGGAAACAACTCCGTGGATGCAGCTATTCATTGAAACCACAAACCATGAATAACTCTCGAAGTTCCCGTGTCTCATTTGGCACCCTTGACGTGACGAAGAGGAATGTTCTACAACCATGTCAAGTTGTTTGTGAGTAAACAATCATACTTATGAAGAATATGGCAGAATGGGCAAACATTGTGGGATATTGACGTTTAGTTATTTACAGGAAAAGTGAATACTTCATATCAGGTCACATAAAAGAATTAGGAATGCTGATCTGCCTCTGTATGGCTGGTTATTTAAAGTACGATTTTGAAAATAAATAATAATGTTGAATGTACTAATGTATATTATACATTTTAATATAATTGCATGAAAGTCAAGTCAAAGTCAAACATCTTTATTTCATAAAGTTCCTTAAAAATTGTTTGAAAAGAGTTTTTTTTTAAACAAAAAATTATAGATCAACACAATGTCACCGCAACAATAGGTTGCTTTGTCGAAATTAAAACAAATAATATATGAAAATAAATAATACCGTGTTGCAGATAGGTAAGATCGCTATCTGCAGTGGCAATCTATAACCGCCTGTTTCCAAGTAGTTGAGCCTTTGGGGAGGAAACCTTAATATATCAATACAGGTCCACGTATTTAACCGGGCTATATTCCCATGATGCACACATGGCGCTTGGCATACGAAGATTCTGCAAATATTCCTACAATACTGGCAAAGAGTGATACTACAAAAATTATTATTGACTTCTCTTTGCCAGACATATAAATTTTAAAAGAGTTATCAGTTAACCGCAAACGCCGGAAATTGCTACAAGTCAGGTAAGTCAATATATCAAGTCTAAGTTTTAAACACTCTGTGAACTCTTGTGCCTCGCGTGATAATATATTTTGGACTAGATTCTTTGTTAAAAACTTTATTTTGAAGGATGAACTACTTTTACTACTGGATGACGTATTAGTACTCGTATTAATACATAAAAAAGTATCTTATGGCATTTAAATTTATATTTTGAGTGATTTTTATTTTGTCATCAGAAAGAACATTATGTGTTCCCAATAGATCTGACACCTCAATGATATATTAATTGAGAAAACATGGCCATATTAAAAAAATAAGTCAACTTGAACGGTCAAATTAAATGACTATCTAATTTATAGTATCCATTTATAGTAAGAATTTTGCTAGCTGATTTGTTTAATCAGAAAAAAGACTTTTTTTTATGCTTATAAAATATTGATATTTATATTTTTCTAAACTATATTAATTTTGATAAGTAATAAAACTAACATGCGGCTAAGTAATCCTTTCAATTCACAACTTGGATTTTTGTTTACATTACTTATTATAATATTCTTAAATGCTCTACAGGTTAAGAAAAAACATTTATGCTATTTTCTGAAGCCAAAACACGCTTAACTATTAAATAAAACATCACATACCTTTAAAAAGTTTTTATGTTACTCTTGTTAAGCCAAACTTATTAATAAAGGAACAAAATGAATAGAGATTTCTGTGAGAGGCTTTTGTATCGACCTCTTTGAGGCAAAGAGTAATGACCCTGTTCGGGGCCAGATTCACTGCCGCAGGCAGGGCTAGTCTCCTGCTTAGATGAGTTTTACTTTTCATTTATTTGAAAATTTCTTAAACTTGACTTCAGAAAATATTTGAATGTTTAGGTATTCTTTAATATTGTTCTACGTACTTTTTACGGTTAACGCATAATTTCTCTATTTCCTTGTTTTATGCAGCGGGCTTTAATTTTACAGTGGATTTCGTCTGGAGCACACGCACCTTGAGTTTATTACTTTTATCGCAAAAACAATATTTAATTTATAACATTAAAAAGGAGTTAATGAACAATTGGTTAAATTAGTAACTCAACTTGTATGTTCTTTTTTAAGTTTACTAGTAACTTGGGTCACACATTAATAATATTCTTGTTAACCCTTCAAGCTTAACGCTTATGTTAGGAATGGGTTCACGTCGGTAGTGCACTGGGTGGGGTTTGAACCCACAGTCACACACCCAAGTCCGATGCCTTAGCCATTACGCTACTGCCGCTTATTGTATTATATCCTGTAATCCTTCTAATATTATAAACGTGAAAGTTTGAGAGGATGTATAGATGTTTGTTGTTCTTTCACGCAAAAACTACTGAACCGATTGCGATGAAACTTTGTATGTAGATAGCCGGAAACCTGGATTAACGCATAGGCTAATTTTTTATTTTGATATTCCCACGGCGTCGGGAGTTACGTGGGTAAAACCGCGGGGCGCAGCTAGTGTTCTATAATTTAAAATCTATATTATGACTGATCATGCCTGAATACAATTAAAACTTCACATTATTAAAATTAATTTCATAGATTGTTTTAGTTCAATTTTAATTTTAATGTAAAAAAATTGCACGGGTAGCGGAGACATCTTCAACAATCATCAACATATTTCAATCAATTCACACAAAATCTTAAAAAAATATACTCTTAAACCTTCCTCATGAATCACTCTGTCTACTAGTGAAAACCGCATGAGAATCCGTTCAGTAGTTTTTCAGTTTATCGCGAACAGACAGACAGACGCAGTGGAGGACTTTGTTTTATAATATGACCAGCAACCCGCCCCGGCTTCGTACGGATACAAATTATACACCTAAACCTTTCTCATGAATCCTTCTGTCTATTAGTGAAAACCGCATGAGAATCCGTTCAGTAGTTTTTCAGTTTATCGCGAACAGACAGACAGACGCGGTGGAGGACTTTGTTTTATAATATGACTAGCAACCCGCCCCGGCTTCGTACGGATACAAATTATACACCTAAACCTTCCTCATGAATCCCTCTGTCTATTAGTGAAAACCGCATGAGAATCCGTTCAGTAGTTTTTCAGTTTATCGCGAACAGACAGACAGACGCGGTGGAGGACTTTGTTTTATAATATGACTAGCAACCTGCCCCGGCTTCGTACGGATACAAATTATACACCTAAACCTTTCCCATGAATCCTTCTGTCTATTAGTGAAAACCGCATGAAAATCTGTTCAGTAGTTTTTCAGTTTGTCGCGAACAGACAGACAGACGCGGTGGAGGACTTTGTTTTATAATATGACCAGCAACCCGCCCCGGCTTTGTACGGATACAAATTATACACCTAAACCTTTCTCATGAATCCTTCTGTCTATTAGTGAAAACCGCATGAAAATCTGTTCAGTAGTTTTTCAGTTTGTCGCGAACAGACAGACAGACGCGGTGGAGGACTTTGTTTTATAATATGACCAGCAACCCGCCCCGGCTTCGTACGGATACAAATTATACACCTAAACCTTCCTCATGAATCCCTCTGTCTATTAGTGAAAACCGCATGAGAATCCGTTCAGTAGTTTTTCAGTTTATCGCGAACAGACAGACAGACGCGGTGGAGGACTTTGTTTTATAATATGACTAGCAACCTGCCCCGGCTTCGTACGGATACAAATTATACACCTAAACCTTTCTCATGAATCCTTCTGTCTATTAGTGAAAACCGCATGAAAATCTGTTCAGTAGTTTTTCAGTTTGTCGCGAACAGACAGACAGACGCGGTGGAGGACTTTGTTTTATAATATGACCAGCAACCCGCCCCGGCTTCGTACGGATACAAATTATACACCTAAACCTTTCTCATGAATCCTTCTGTCTATTAGTGAAAACCGCATGAAAATCTGTTCAGTAGTTTTTCAGTTTGTCGCGAACAGACAGACAGACACGGTGGAGGACTTTGTTTTATAATATGACCAGCAACCCGCCCCGGCTTCGTACGGATACAAATTATACACCTAAACCTTTCTCATGAATCCTTCTGTCTATTAGTGAAAACCGCATGAAAATCTGTTCAGTAGTTTTTCAGTTTGTCGCGAACAGACAGACAGACGCGGTGGAGGACTTTGTTTTATAATATGACCAGCAACCCGCCCCGGCTTTGTACGGATACAAATTATACACCTAAACCTTTCTCATGAATCCTTCTGTCTATTAGTGAAAACCGCATGAAAATCTGTTCAGTAGTTTTTCAGTTTGTCGCGAACAGACAGACAGACGCGGTGGAGGACTTTGTTTTATAATATGACCAGCAACCCGCCCCGGCTTCGTACGGATACAAATTATACACCTAAACCTTCCTCATGAATCCCTCTGTCTATTAGTGGAAACCGCATGAAAATCGGTTCAGTAGTTTTTCAGTTTGTCGCGAACAGACAGACAGACGCGGTAGAGGACTTTGTTTTATAATATGACCAGCAACCCGCCCCGGCTTCGTACGGATACAAATTATACACCTAAACCTTCCTCATGAATCCCTCTGTCTATTAGTGAAAACCGCATGAGAATCCGTTCAGTAGTTTTTCAGTTTATCGCGAACAGACAGACAGACGCGGTGGAGGACTTTGTTTTATAATATGACCAGCAACCCACCCCGGCTTCGTACGGATACATATTATACACCTAAACTTTCCTCATGAATCCCTCTGTCTATTAGTGGAAACCGCATGAAAATCGGTTCAGTAGTTTTTCAGTTTGTCGCGAACAGACAGACAGACGCGGTGGAGGACTTTGTTTTATAATATGACTAGCAACCCGCCCCGGCTTCGTACGGATACAAATTATACACCTAAACCTTCCTCATGAATCCCTGTCTATTAGTGAAAACCGCATGAAAATCGGTTCAGTAGTTTTTCAGTTTGTCGCGAACAGACAGACAGACAGACAGACGCGGCGGGGGACTTTGTTTTATAATATGTATTGATGAAGTGATGATGTATGATGGAGATACGAACAACATGGCAGTTACTGTTAGTGATTTTCATAGTTTATAGCGGCAGTGGTGAGACTGTTTCTAACATATTATTTAGTGATTTTGATAGTTTATGGTGGTGAGATTGTTTGATTGTTGATAATATACAACTTTGAATTTTTAATAAATAGAATAAGAATAAGAAATTTCCAATAAAAATATCAATCGTAAATAAATGTCACGCGTTTCTTCGACGACCGTAGAGCGCAGAATTACAGCGGAATTCCTTCTCGGCGCTCTCGCACGGCGGTATTTATACAACTTGACTTCGGTGGGGTGAAGGTTTTCTTGTTATTTCTTTAACACGTTAATAATTTCTCAAAGACAATAGAAGATACGTAATACGATTTTGTTATTAACAATGAACTAAAATTCACAACAATAACATGCATGAATCGCTCATAATATTAAATGAAAATCACTTTAAACTGTTAAATGAAACTACACACTCCATTTTAATCTGTTTATGCAACAGTGAAATCAGCTCGAAATAGACCGGATTATTTTATGTAGCAGCTCTAAAGTCCATCATTTCCAATCGCAGACCGTATTGAGCATTTGAAACGTCCCCATACGTCCAACCAGTAATCTCCGAACACGGAGGCACGGTTTATCCCACCATATATCTCTTTCCGAGCCGTGGTACAAACTCATATGCTCCAAAGCAGTCTGCTATACTAAATTATCAATTTACTGAAAACCGAACACCTGCCTAAATTGTTGCGTGCCTATATGCCATTAATCAATTACTGCCGAAACTTGTTAAGTAACACAATCTTCATAATAATGTTAACATGATGACAGATTGTTTATCATACATGTTGTATTTAAGTGTGGAGAGTAATAAATTGTTTTAAGTGCTTTTTGTAATAACTAACAACGTGAAACGTACAATTTTAGTAACATTTTCTTCTAAAATATTGCACCACAGGGTTTCTTGGAAATTCTTTGATGGCGTAGTGTAAGCGGGTGGTACTGTAATGGCTAGGCACCCGAATACTGGAAGTTGCTGGTTCAAACTCGTCTTTTTCCATACGTAAACAAACTTGCAAGTTGCAACACAAGTTTTTTAGTGTATTAGGTGAGGTAACAAGAATACTAGTTAAGTCAGTTATTAGTAGTTGTTAGAAAAGCACGAGATTTTAATGATTTACAACGTATATCGTCGGATGCAATCAAGGTACCGAAACTTTTTACTGATTAAAAAAAAATGGAAAGTCCGTCGGTCGGTCAGTCACGTACCTATTTTTAACAAAGCTAGCTTTGTTCGCCGATTTTATCAGCAGCGGATTTATTGATTTGATTTAATAAAAGTTTATACGTTTAGTTAAAGTACTGAATTCTGTTCAAGGTTCTGTAAAAAATGAAAAGGGCGAGTAGTGACTTAAGAACTTAGAAGAATTTGTACTTCTAAACTTGCTTGAAATAATTTTGACCATTAAAAAGGAGCATTTTATTTTTAACACTTCTACTAAAAAAATGCAAAGGGGGAAAAGCTGAAGAAAAAATTGGGGAAGTTTGCCAAGGTATTATTTATTGAATAATTTCACATCAAATTTATTCTAAAATATTTGGTGATGATTTTATACAGCCTACTGTTCGTCAGGTGTACTGTTTGTGGAGCTCAGTGGCTCTACAAATAGTATTATTGGTGGAATCCTCTTTTAAAAGCTTTTAAGAGACGAAGGTAACACTTAACCACTACGTAAAATATGACTTTTATGCAGCCGTTCAGTTCCTAATAAAAAGTTTTATACTTACTTTGATCACGTATTTCGGACGTATTGTGTAGTAAATGATCCGTGCATTGAAAAATTTGTTTATGTAATCCATGAGCAGTTCTTAACAAATAATTTAATTTGTAAAGCTATATTGTACACGAGGCTTAAGCTGAACACTGTTTCCTGTGTCACAGGTCATCCTAGCCTCGGAGAGAGAGTTCTATCACAGTGTACACCTTTACTTTATGCTAAATGTTAATGTATCAATGCAAATGTAACAAAGTTTTCTGTAATAAAGATTATTATTATTATAAATCAAGGATATTTTCCTAGCGGTAAGTTATCTGAGAAATCGTAATAATTGTCAATAACTTGACCGTAGACCAGTACTCAAATTAGTTCAAACTAGCAACCCGCCCCGGCTTCACACGGGTACAAATTATACACCTAAACCTTCCTCATGAATCACTCTGTCTATTAGTGAAAACCTCATGAAAATCCATTCAGTAGTTTTTCAGTTTATCACGAACAAACAGAAAGACAGACAGATGCGACGGAGGACTTTGTTTTATAATATGTAGTGATAACCAGTTTTACTCTTTTATTCCATAGAAGAAAATCAATCAACATTTTCATTGTCAATTTGATCTTAAAAATATTCATTTCATGAATTCATTTCCTAAAAATATTCCCTTCCTTTAGACTCTCAATAAATTAGAATGACAAATCCCCGAGTTACGCATTTTCCATCAAGAAATTAAAATTTATTTTTGTAACATTACTTAGTAACGTACAAAAGTAATGTTACAAAGAAACCATGTTCTAAGAAATCAAAGTATTGAATGAGAAAATGAACTTTTTATTTGTAATTATAGAGGATTTTTGTGTCATTTTCCTTCTTTTTTTGGAGCAATTTCACCAAACATTTAATTGCTACAAAAAAAACTGTAACTTATGTAATAAAAATGTAAACATTCGTGAAACCAATTATAGTTTTCGATAGTGCAGGATGTTCCGATACCAATGTTTACATTTTATTATGTAGCAGTTTAGAAATTAAAATTTCATCCCCTGGAAATTAAAATGGGCTGCAAACAATAATCTGCATTTTCTCAATATCCTTTCAAAACATGAAATTTATAATAATAGTGTTTGCTTAAAGTCTACCAATCTCGGAATCAATTCAAGTTTACATTTGTTCGCTGAATAGAACAATATGGAATTGTTCTAAACGTTAGGAACACTGCCTGATTTCTATAAGGCATCTATTATGATAGCATAAAATAATTGGGTCTGTGACATTGTAATGCGATTGGTTTATTCTGTTTTCACTAATAAAATAGTGTCTATGTAGCGTAGTTAGAATACGAAGATTAGAATAGTGTGTTACGTCCCTCCAACTTAAAGGAAAGATCCTCTAACCAGGCTAGGTGCACATGCCTGGCGGGCTGCGGCCCAACGGATGATGTTAGGAAGTTGTATATATGTTATGGACCAAGTGATTAAACATTGCATTCTTTATAATGCCCGGGCTATATGAATAATGACAAATGAAATTAGGCTCTGTGATTAGTCCTTATATAAACTTCGTTATTTATCACATTGTCTGACCATTATGGATATTGCTACACAACTGTTGGGCAAGTTGATAATTAAGCCAATTAAGCTACATAAGACAGGGTGCTAGGACTATCCCCTCGAGGAGGCGGCGTCCGCGTGTGCCTGGACGTCACCTAATTGAGAGGTTTTTACCCGAAGGTGGTGCCCGCGCTTTTGCGGGCAGGTGCAAGGAGGGATTCGGGTTTCTTAATATAAGCTGTTCCCAGATCCCTCCTACTTAAGGCGCAGTACGGCACACAGTGTGGTTTTAGTCGATACGATTTTGACACACCGCCCCACCGAAAACCCCGGTGGGGTGACGGCCCGAAGGGGTTTCCACACACACAAAAAAAAAGGCGCTAGGACTAACAAATTCGTTTGTCAAATTTGTGACAAAATGAGACAGATCATTTATAATAATACTAATTTCATACAAATACTGATACCATTTGAATGATAATCAATTTAAAAAAAACACGCTGCCCTAACCAAGTAAAATAGGTAGAATTCGGTTTTGGTGTTGTGGTCTGTTTTTTTTTTGTGCGTGTGGAAACCCCCTCGGGCCGTCACCCCACCGGGGTTTTCGGTGGGGCGGTGTGTCGGAATCGAACCGACAAAAAACCACACGGTGTGCCGTACTGCGCCTTAAGTAGGAGGGATCCGGGAACAGCTTTTATTAAGACATCCGGACCTCCCCTAGCAAAAGCGCGGGCACCACCTCCGGGTAAAAACTTAAATCCTCTCAATTAGGCAACGTCCAGGCACACGCGGACGCCGCCTCCTCGCGGGAGGCCACTATAGCGGGTGGAGGGGAAAACCCGTCCCGTCCACCCGTGGCCACACTCAGGGCGGCATGAGGCGCTGGTATGCGCGCCTCCGCCGCCCGGTTCGCCGACGGCGAATTAAGTCCGAGTGGAGGTCGTCCTCCCGGACTCTTTCCGCCGCCTCCTTCTGCGAGATGACGTCCTCACAGAAGGTCGCGACCGCGGTAAAATTCCTGTCGCTACCGGCCATGGAGCGTATGACGGCCGGTAGCGAGAGATCCCCTCCGATGACTGTAGTGGTGTTGTGGTCTAACCTAACCTTTTTTTTTATACTTGGGAAATTCATCATGGACTATCCTCTACCTGGGGTACGGCAGAAGGGTGTGCTGGACTCCTACCGGCTAAAACCACCAGTGTGTTCGATCTCGCACCTTCTGCCGGTGATACGGGAGACACAATCGTCCGCGTGTGATCTAACCTAACCTAAACCAAGCTGGTTGAATGTCACGGTGTTGGTAGACAAATAAAAAGCGGACTGTATTTTACGCTGGTTTGTAATGTCGACAAGTAGGTACGTCGCACAGAGCAGTGATCCCGATCAAGTATATAAGGCGAGTCTCCTGCGTAATCGCGATGGTAGTGGGAGCCGTTCCGCCCGCCGCCCGCGCCTCTCCTTGCCTGCGCTGCGCCGTTCGCTAGTGGTTCAGCCGGTTGAAAGCTCCGGCTTACCGCGATGTCGAGGATCGAGGTTGGATTCTCGATACAAGCCATTTCTGTTCAATTGACGTACCCTACTAATTTCTGATGTTTCCGTAATGCATTTTGTCAAACGTTATTTATGCTTTGCATTGTTTTACCAGTAATTAACATGATTATCAAAGGATTAGTTTGTCAAATTATGTTTTGTTGTAATGAAATGTTATCTGTCAAATATCTGTCAAATTAGTTATTTACAGAAAGAATAGTTTATAAAGTATTAAGTATAAAATATACCTAACGTAATTTTTAAAATGAAAATGCCTGATTCGTTTTTTTGTCAAATGATAGGAAACCACATTATAAATATATATTTTTATCTTTCTGTACCAATAAAGACTATAAATAAAAATATTAAGGCTATTTCGGAGTCAAGTGCGTATTCCCTTTTGAATAAAAAACATATTTTTTATTACTTTGCCCAGTAGGTGGGGATATCATTCATCTAGCCCGGTCAATTTGCTTACTTTAATAGTTTTAATTATATTGACTACGCATATTGGGCATTTTTTTAAACGGTCTGGACAGTATGAATAATGCTATTTTAAACACTTAGTCCATAACATTTTTACTATGTAAGATTAGTAGTTACTATGTAGTTCAGGTCGTCTTTGCTAAATGATTTCTTGAATGTGAACTTCCACAAGGTGACTTCATCACAATAGAATAAGAGTTTTTATAACAATTGGAGTGTGGTTATTAGCTGACAATAGATTTTATTGACTTAGCTACAAAAATATATGATTTTTAATACAGCCGCGAGTGGTTTGAACTTGATTACGTCATGAGGGTATTAAAAGTATTTGTCATTGCCTTTAACGGTGATAGAACATATTGTGACGAAACCAGCATACCTACGTGTTGTCAATGATGTTCTCGAGGTTTTGTGAAGATTGTCAATCAGAACGCGTGTATAAGGTTAATGTTCAGGCCGTAAAAGTATACTAAGTTCATGGTTGAAACTGTTCAACCATCAATAGGAATGGGTCCGAACAAAACATCAACTTTATTACTATAAAATAAAGTAACTATGCACCATAATGCACTACCATTCGATAACGAAACAATGTCAATAAACATCCACTGCCGTCAACAATTTCAATTATAGCAGCTATAAAATTCACTATTTACATCGCCCATTCACTGCTGTCATGATATTTCTTTAAATATTATGGGCAGCTTAAAATTTTATTACGTTGTTCATTATTTTCGCTAGACAAGTCGGTAACAGTGATTATCATACTCTCAACAACGATTACTTTTAATATTAATTAGCCTATTCTGTTCATTTTTAATTCCCCAGTTATAAGATTCATTAAAATTTAGCAGTAATGAGCCTTTTGTACTTTGTATCTACAAAGACAGTCATTTAAATTTTATGAAGGCAACGAAGATCTGCGCATTAATTATAGCGGTAACAACCCAAGAATAGTGTGAATTATCATTAATAGCATTCCGATAACCTTTGATAGCTAGTTTTTGAGTGTCAGCTGTAACCTCACTGATGTTAGCATATTGTTTACAACCGTTTAGTTTTAGAAGGCATTTTTGTTAATATTAGGTCTTTACCTATGGGGCTGAAATTTTTACTTCAGTGAAGTGTAAAGATTATTGTACTTAAGTAGTATCCTAAAGGAAGTTAATTATTCCCTAAATATTTTCCACTGACCATGGCAAAATTGTAAGTGTACGAACCTTCAAATATGACCGACTCCGCTTTGACCGTTGCCATTCTAAAAATGTCTTCTCTATTAAATCGTTTTAGAAGAAAATAGTATTTGGTAGAGAAAAAAATAATTAAGTAATAGTTTAGTATTTATTTTCAGTACCATGTTATACCACTAAAAATATATCGAAATCTTTCAAACCATTTTAATTGATTTTAATAAATGAAAAACAGTATAGCACTAAAGAATAATTTTGTGAGAAGCATTTTGTAGAAAATACCTTTGGAATGAGTGACGATAGGTTTTGTGTGAAAACGTCATTTCATACATCCCCGCAGATTATACCCAGTCCATATATAGTCCATATTAGGCGATTCGTTAGGTACATCAAAATCGCGTTTAATTAATTTAGAAAAAAGTTAAAAAAACTACCTAGTGTAAAAGGTTCCATTTACCATTTATAAAGGAATATGAACTATGGAATCACTTGTCTGACACTTGTAAGCCTGCCTTTGTATATTATTTACAGCATCATCCAATTATTCGCGAAAAAAGTGAGACAACAAAACTTCGTGTAGTTTTTAATGCATCAGAAATCAAGTAGTGGATATTCTTTAAATGATGTATAAAATGTAAGTCCAGTGATTCAAGATGATTTATTCAGTATATTGCTCAGGTTAACATAAATTTGTCATGACGTAAGTCAAAGATATTTACTGTATATACTGAAGAAATACAAACGGTGGCATAACTTTATTATAAACATGAATTCTCTTATCTGTGTAGAAGTATGTCATGTGTAAGGGTGCCGTTCATATCGAAATTCATATTTTTTCTAATGCTTCTATGTGTGCATATGGGACGTGTGCCTATGTGCGCTCAATCAATCGGAACGGAGACATTCATGTAAAATTGCTCTTCGCTAAATATAAAGGGCCGTTCCATTAAAAAAAAAAGTGTGTGTGTGTGTGCGTGTGTGCAATTCACACACGACAGAAGTGAAACTTCAGAAAAGTAGCCTTCGAGAGAATGAGAAATAAAAAGTAAAATCAACACAAAATAATTTACTAATGTTAATAAATTTAATTTTAGATTATATCTATAAAAGTTGTTGGTCAAATTATTTTATTTTAATTTTATTCAAAAGGTACAGATACAGGCAGCAGATGTACAAAGAATGGCCTTAATAATAAACAGTAAGCAAACCACAAAAAATACGCAAATGCACAAAAATTACACCACGTTGACATTGACATATTTTCTGAAGGCTTGGTAGTATGCAGGCGCAAAGACAAAGATTATAGGAAGTTTATCGTGATGCTTTTTCGTTTCATCGAATTTCAAATCACAACGATTCTAAAGAAGTTTCACTTCAAAAGTCTTACTATACCTAAACTCGAGTTGTGCGGCGCGTTATTGTCCACCGAGTTGGGAGAAAAGGCTGACTCACTCCTTACGGTGTAGTGTAGTTCGTTGTGTTTACTGGACAGACTCGATGATTGTGCTTGGGTGGTTGCGTACTGATGGCGCAGTTTCGGAACAATTAAAGGCGTTTGTTGTGAACAGAGTAATTAAAATTAATAACTTGACGAAAGATAGTGAATGGAGATACGTACCAACCGATGTGAACCCAGCTGATTACATTTCACAAGGAGTAGATCAGATGAAGGGTTCAGTACAGACATTATGGTGGAGATGGAGATTTTTATCGTTATCAGAGGCTGATTGAAGAAAGGTAGATAAGAATAAATTAAAAAGTGTACAGTTAAGTACGAGCCACACCGAACGGGCCGTGCCGGAGCTGAAAATTCAATTTCCATCATCGTACTAAAAACGCGCTCCGGCGCGGCCCGTTTGGTGTGAATTGTACTTTACCAAAAGTGAAACTCGTAGGCATATCGGTAGCAAATGTAAATATCAAAAATACTTTAATTTATTTTGAACGTTATTCTAAGCGGAAGAGATTACAAAATACAATGGCCTACGTACTTAGATTTGTTAAGAATTGTAGAATTAAGAATTGTGAAAATAGACTTACTTGTAGTTATTTAACTGTTTATGAATTAACTGATAGCATGTTTTATTTAGTTTAACTGTCGCAGTTAGATTCATTTAGTAATAACTAGGTACCATCAGCTACGAACAAATAAGGCTTTAGGTAATAAAATTAAATTATGATCTCTTAGCCCGTTTTTGAATCCTGAACAGGTAAGGTAATGCGAGTAGGAGGTAATATACTATGCGATAATGCGACAATTTTAGGTGCTAGAACTTAATAAATTTTTATTAGTAAATAAAGGAGGCGTAAATAATTTTTGTTCAGAGGAACGTATGAAATTCGCCTTCATACCTCCACATGCCCCAAATTTTAGAGAATTATGGGAGGCATGGGTAAAATCTGCTAAATTTCACATGAAAAGTGTATTAGGAAACAGGCCCTTGACATATGAAGAACTTTCTACGTTATTTATTCAAGTAGAAGCCATGTTGAATTCCAGGCCTTATTTTTTCGCATATCATCCGATCCCAATGATTTCCAACCCCTGACTCTCCCGACTTGTCAAATATTAATTGCAATCGACTCCACAGACATGAACAATTAGAACAGATGAGACAACATTTTTGGATGAGATGGCAGCATGATTATGTCACTGAACTCCAGCATCGTACTAAATGGCGTAAAGCGGATATAAATGGTTATTATCAAGGATAACAACTTGACTCCCTGGAAACGAATACAGACCTTGCACTTGGACAATGAGGAAGTGGCCAGAGTAGCTAACTTCATGACAGCGAATGGTATCGTTCGTCGTGTGGTAAATAACTTATGTCCTTTGTTCGACACAGATATATTGAAGGTTGAAGGGGCAACCTTCAAGGGGGGAGGATGTTTACGACTAGCCCTACGATGCGCGGAGATGTTCTCGGCCACTACTCCGCTACCCCGAGCCCATATAAACGAGTGCGCCGGCTCATTGCGTGACGTGACCAACCACTAGTATTGTATCCGTTCCGCTTAAAAAGTACAAGTTATTATTGTAAATTTAAAGTAATAAACCAGTAGTAGTTTTGGCGTTAAGGGTTTATTTTCAGCTCCACACACTTACCTGACACACCAAGGTAGAAAGTTTAAACCTAGACAAGCAGGCTTTTAATATTTGATACACATAAACTAAATACAGGACAAACTCTTTTGACACATATTAATAGACAGTAGATAATATAATTACAGGGACACATTACGAGTTGTTATATATGTACCTTCAGTGAAAAGTGATTTAACTCTAAAATCATAGTTCCGAGAAAATCGAGTTTAAAGTGTAAAAAAATCCCTCCCTTTTTCTACGACACTTAAGAAAACACTGATTCCTGCCATTGTTCGAATGAATAAAAATGTATTTTTTTACACATTGATTACCGTTAAAAACGCTGAATTTTATCATGAAAATTAACTTTCTAGTTTTAAGGCGTAAAAACACGAGTATTGAATTGAAACATAGATTTTTTTACTGATGTTTACATTGGAAATACTATATATCAAAATCGATACAACTCGAATTGTATCACTTTTCACCGAAGGTACTCCCCCGTAAACTTTTGTTATAAATGTCTTATTTTTATTCGAAATATTTCTATTGAAGAAGTTGTTTGACCGAATGATTCCAGGATAAACGTTTACATAATATATCAAATTCTAGGTACTCGCCTTTTTAATATTTACATGTGCTACTTTTACTTTTCTGTCGAGTTTTTGTAGCTTATGTTTGTATGCGTAAAAAGAACACATGCCAATTTCCTTGTTTTCTTTATTTATTGTGCTATTTTATCGTATGTTTTCTTATTATCAGAGAAGATGTTATTTGTGTATACAAAGACACGTCCTTGGGCACAAATATTGTTGCGTCTTGTAATTTTAAATATATTTTTTTATTACATTATTTGGTTTAGAGCTTTTATTTAACAGAAAATGTTATTACATATATGCAAGTAGCCGTGATTATGATTATAATTAATATTAGATATCTTTTGATTGTCTGATGTTTTGACCAGGTTGCACTGGTCGTATATATGTCATTCCTATTACGTAATCGCGGTATTTCTTGAAATATTATATTGATGGCACTTTACATTCAGTGAAGGTCAAGAATCAAATAAACTTAAATCAAACAGTGTTTTGTCTGTTAAGAAATCCCGCGTTGGGCGCCAGATGTAGCGTGGTAGGTGGTCAGCCATGTGCTCGATACGGGGTCGACCAGAGAAACTATTTAGTGGAGATAAATTAGGCAACTAGGTCACAAGATTTCATAGTTTTTAATTTAGTTTATTGAACACTATTACAGATTGAAATAAGCGGTGGTGGAGACAGAGTTAGGCACAGAGTAGAGGGTCCTGGAGACTTTGATCGTTGTCTGGCGGAAGGCTGGTGGAACACTTAACTTAGCGAGCTAGACCCAGAGCAAAAGAGGCCGAGCGCTGGTCTACTCCCCTTAAATACAGCCGCGGGATGTAAGGTGGTGAGGAGCGGGCGGTATCGTACTGGTGAGGGGTGGGGTCCGCACGACAAAGTCTTTGGTTGTCTATCATACAGCAGACGTCCTCCCGGTGAAGTGCAAAAGGGTAGTTCAGAATGGGGCACGGAACTCGTGTTTCTGTCAAGATTGAACAATCCAGACCAGCGATCACAAAGAACTGATTGTTTTGTTTCCCTGAGTGTCAGCTACATTTCTCTCTCGATATCCCTCTAAAAAGATGGCGGTAACAAATTGTACCTATTTTTTATGGTTCCGTACCTCAAAAATAAAGAAGGGAAATGAAATGAAATGAAATGAAAAAGTATTTATTCTCAGCAACTACACATTTTAAGATACAGTTTTTACTTCTGCCAAACTACAGAACAGTTTGTTGGCAGATGTAGCTCCCATAGAATAATATCAATTAATTTCACTTGTTAATTACTTACACTTTCTCATACATTTATTAAATTACAATTCAAAGTTAAAAATTTTAAATGACAGTAATAGGGGAGCCCTTATGGGACAACTTCGGTGTCCATCTGTCTGTCTATCCATGTGTCAAGACCCTTTTACTCAGGAACGCTCCTTGAAGCTGGAAAAATATCAAGCATCTAAGTCAACGCAATCAAAACATACGGCCATTTAAGTCTTATATTTCAACCAATTTTAACAATGCCTAGGTAAATCAGAACCTATAGAGTATTTCCTATTGACCTAGAGTCATGAAATTTGGCGAGAAGCAAGGTCTCAAAGCACAGAAATAGAGAGATTATTATTATTATTATAAGAAACGGAAAAATCTGAAAGTTGTTAATTTGTTCTTTTACAAGTTTTTTTTTTTTGTGAGTTTGTAAACTTTTTTTTTTGCGTTTGGAAAATTAGCTTGTGACAAGTTTGATTTATAATGGAACCCTCGGTGCGCGAGTCAGACTCGCACTTGTCCGGATTTTTATTTATTTAACAGGTATTGGTAAAGGTATTGGTTCGACAAGTCTAATAATATACATAGTTTTACCCCTGTAACCCGATTAGTGCAATTCGATGAATAAGTCTGGTAAACAAAAAGGTATCGATAAAGTCCCGATTAACATATCTAATCTAAAGTTTAAAATATCTCATAAAAGGAATATAAGTATTATGCTCGTTACTCACAAAAGGCAAATTGCTACAGGATTAGGCTCTCCTTAAACACTATACAAATGTAGCTACGGGAAGACCAGTGACCAGTGCGCAGTGCGCAATTATGTTCCCGCCTCAAGATGTATGTGGAACTAAAATGGCCTACCTTTAACATCATGCAGGTGTATTATTTAGACACGATGTCTTAAAGTAAAATCGTACAAAAACAGACAGATAAAACACTGTTTATATGATTGTTATCTTGCACACACGCACATCAGCATTAATATTTGATTTGAATGCAAGGTCTACTGTTACTTGTCCTTTGTCCGAAGAGCCAATAATTCAATTAACACACATTAATACGCATCGTCTGAAATTTACAGCTTACAAAATTAGTTTACAAATTAAGAGAGTTCTCCCAAAAATAACTCAGTACTGCCGCAGCATGGTGAAATAGCTATAAAATTTCGACTTTATGCATCACTGTGCAAGTCCACATAATAATATATAATTTACAAGAAACATACGTTGTAAAAATACACCGGGCCTTGTCTTTTTGTTTCTTCAAATATTACTAACTTTTAAACTTTCGCGTTCCATGATATAATTATGCATTTATACGGGAATTAACGCGATCACGAAAAGGTATTACATACCTCTGAATTGCTTGACGTTTCGACCAGGTTGTACTGGCCGTGGTCACATGCTGACTGGCTCAGCGATGCACGCCCTCCGTCGTCAAGATCGTGAGGTAGAAGGTTTTTCATCCACCAGCACATTTTCGATATTTTTGATATTTTGGTTTCGCCATGTACCGTCACATACTATACTAACAGTGTCCCTACTCTATAAGCAAACCGATGTGGTGTTCACCCGACTGCGCATAAAAGCGAGGTGGTATGTTTTTTTATCACTGGATTCCACGCTGTTGATAATTTTAAACCATCTTCCCGATTGAAAGTTGTAAGAAATATTCTCACAACCACTGATATAAAATATGAAAATCACTAACTACAGTAACTGCCAAGTTGTTCGTAACACTCTTCGCACTCAAGACCCTCTTCTGAACTTATTACTACCCTTTTTATAACCCCACTATTCATTAATATTCATCAACCGACCAATACCATTGCGTTACCGGTATAACCAGTACAAAATAATGTCTATTAGCTTATTCTTATTAAATAGTGAACTGTGTTATCATCTATTATAGTTTGTCTATAATTTTAATAAAATAAATAGAGTTTTTGATGTGGCGACGACAAAGTTTTGTATTTTTTAATTTCAATTGCTTCACGTACAACTCTTGAGTAAAAGTGACGTTCCGTCGAGAGGACTTGCGTACGGTGAAATTCAATCCAGTGATTGGTGCCCGCTTCGAGTGCATGTTCGGCAATCGCTGATTTGCTAATCTGTCGGTTCTTCACAGCACCGATTTGTTCTTTGACCCTTTCAGCAATAGTCCGCTTTGTTTGGACTATGTAGGAACTACCGCAGTTGCAGTTTATTTTGTAGACACCTGGAGTTTGTAAGGGTATCCTTTGGTGTGCCCACGATGTTTTGAACTTTTATGCCTGGTGTGTCCACTGTCGGATACTCAATAGTATTTCTTTAACACGGAGCCGATCTTATCCTTTATTCCTTTGACATATGGCATGTAGGCTGGTTGTCTGTTCACCTCCGGATGCTTGCGTCTCATTGTCGGTTGCTTCCGTGTTCCATTCACCTGATATCCGTTACTTTTGAGTACCTCCTGAACATGATCCAGCTCTCGCTCCAATATTGACCTTCAAATATTGATGATGCATCTATAAAAACCTTTCTAGTCGTTTGTAAAATCATAAAATATATATATTACTAACTGACCCGCGCAAACTTCGTCTGCGTTTCTAAATTTTCCCCGTTTTTGCAACATTTTTCATTGATGCTCCGCTCATATTAGTTGTAGCATGATGTTATATAGCCTGTAGCCTTCCTCAATAAATGGACTATCCAACACTAAAAGAATTTTCAAATACGGATCAGTAGTACCGGAGATTACCCCGAACATCCAAACTCACAAACTTTACCTCTTTATAATATTAGTTTAGATGTGCAGTACTTTATCGACGAAGCAAAAAAAAATTAATTATGTAACAGCTATTAAGATTTCAGTTCTTCCTCTAATACAGCTAAAGTACAAGTAAGAGTAATAATTAAAGTTCATCCGATAAAATTTAACTACTAGTTAGTTAAATTAAAAAAATTAAAAATGTAGTGTATTTTGAATTTGTTCGTAGAGTAGAGAACTTCCAACAACAGGAAGTTAGGAAGTATATTAGATACTTAGGTATAGCTAGGATAATGAAGTGGCGATCGGTTAACTATGCTCGATGAGATTCTTGTGTAGCACATAGGAAAGTGAAACACTCTGTAAATTCTGAAGCGAACTAATAAACATCAATATTCGTTTACTATTTTAATATTGTTGTCTGGAGCTATGTATATGTATATTGTGTGAATATATAAGCATGATACCATGCCACTAAATAAATGACATTTGATAAATCATAATAATTCGAACTAATCAGAAAGTCCTGGTCCTCTTAGATACTTAATGATGGCACTGTAGTACCTACTTTTCATTAAATTCAACACTTAAATTAATAAAATATATTAGTAAGATAAATAATTTATAAAAGTCAATTAATAAATATTTAAATTTATTTTAGTTGTTTATTTTTTTCTTTTACTCATCTGGTACTATTTGAACAGTACTGATACCTAGTATATTTCCATAAAATAATCTATTATATTTCCATTTTATTACAAGAACATAAAATAATAAAATATATTCTCTTGTGGCTCGTTCCAGGAATAAACCTCGTGTATTTCCGGTGTATGACATCAAGCGATAAGAGAAGACAACTATCAGCTTAATACCAAAAACAGGGGCGACCAATTTTTTCATAAACCTCATCACTCACTTACCAACAACACTAAGTGTTCATTCTTGTACATCTTTTCTTGTGCAGGCTTTAATTTCAATAAAGTTTTGAAATAGAATATCTCTCACGAACTGATAACACCTCTTAATCGTATTAAGTATTTGAGGCCTATAAATAGCTACCTACCTTTGAAGTCCAATGATAAAGCTTAGATCGAATTGCATCGATATCGCGGATAGGTAAGCCTTAGTCATTGATCATTAGGATGTCAAAGGTTTCAATTGAATTTAAAGCATGACTCATGAAACGACGCGCGACGTTTCAAACGCCCATCGCACTCGTAAATATAATTACATTTTAGTCCGAGTCTCTTCATTATCTCCAGTGTCCGTAATATCAATTCTTGTTATTCATTAATTTTGTTATAACCACATTTCCTTTATAATGTAAAAAAAAACTATCTTTACTTTAGATGGAATTGGTGGTTTGCACAAATAAAGGTTTTGCTTCCTAACAAAAGCTTTGTCATATTACGAATGTATGACGTACGATTTAAATGTGACTTTGCATTGCATTTAACTTAATTAGATATTGATTCCAAGGCGTATTAACCTGAAGGCTGATGCCAATGATATCACAAGCATCTATTTGACATCACTGACAAACATTATGAAAGGTTCAACTTTAGGCAAACAATTTAACGCCACATGTACGTGCTGTATTATAGAAACGCGGCAGCTGCAACGGTACATACTGAAGCCGATACTGTACTGTTTTGAATTGAATATTGATGCTTTAAATATACGTAGATATTTGCTTACAAAATTGTATCCTTTAACAACACATTTTCAGAGATATCATTAGCATATTTTCATATTAACTCAATCATCATTCGCATGATTAAAAGAGTTCTGAATGCTCACCACTGCTTAAAAGGTTCTATTCGTAAAGACACCGTTTCATTATGTCTTCAGAATGTTTTGATAAAACCAACTTGTGCGTTATCTATATGGTTTTGCAATGAGAAGGATTAATTTTCAACTAATCCAAAAAGTACCTCTAAACATATAACCCTCAATTTGCCCTTATTAAAATTTATTACAGTTACCATTCGAATGTATTACTTTTATTAAAATCCACTTGTAATAAGTTTTACTATACACAGCTCAGTTAAACAGAAGTTACTTAATGTAGGAAATTGAAAGTTATTATCACTAACCATCGATTTATTTGCCATTTAGAAACACCCAATGTGTAGAAAAACCAAAGAAAATATATTCGGTCTCTTATTTATCTGCTTACGACTTTAACGGTTAAATGGAAATCTTAGATTGCCCTAGGGAAGCAAAGACCTGTATTTCGAGAGTGAAGTCGTTTGATGTTTAAATAAAAATAAATGTCAACCTTTCGAGAATAAAATAGATAATAAACGTTGTTCATGCTGCCGTTTACAGACTATTGGAACCACATACATTAGCAAAGTGAGATTACTGAAGTCCCATGAAAGGTTTTAAAGTTGATTTAATTTTGAATGCTTAAGGGATTTGCTTCACTATTTCAAATGCACTTGGAGCTTTAATCGCTTCAAAATTATCCGTCAAGTAAACCTAGCCGTACACATTTTGGAAATCTTATGCGTGTAAATAAAGCACTTAGGTTAGTGATAATTTTCAATGTCCTTCTAATAGTAACTTTTGACTAATTAAATAATGTATAATGTACAACTCATCACCAGTGGATTTAAATAAAAATAATAAACATGCAATGCATAGTACCATATAATAAACTGTAATAAGAGCAAAGCGAGGTTTAAAAGTTTAGGGGTACTTTAAGATTAGTCAAAAATTAATCCTTCTTGTGCTAGAAGCTTTCCGTTATAGGTAACGCACAAGTTTGTTTTATCAAAACATTCTGTAGATATAACGAAATGGTGTGTTTACGAGTAGAACCTCTTAAGCAGTGCTGGGAAAAAAGATCTCCTTGAATAATGCGAATAATGATTAAGATAATACGAAAATATGCTAAGAATATCTGCGGATATAATATAAGTAAAAAAGTAGCTGGGGCCCGCGACTTCGTCTGCATAGAATCTTACTTCTTCATCATTCCCTGTTTCACCCCCTTAAAGTTTAATTTCGAGACAGAAAGTAACCTATCCTTTTCCAGGGTCCTGTCTAACTCTATGACAAAATTTACTGAAATTGGTTCAGTGGTTTGGGTGGGAAACACAACATAACAGATAGACAGAGTTATTTTGCACGTTTATAAATACTAGCAAAGTCTGGCGCCAGGAACGGACGCGGTAGTACGCCTCACCCCTTGAAAAAACACCTCGACAGGGAGCTAATTCCAGAATAGTTGAAACGTACCTGCCAGAATTATCTATAGTCTATGAACTGGATAATAATCAATTTCAAACAACGCATGTAGATGTGTCATGGGACAAGAGACAGAATCCCACATTAATTTTGTCGGTTCGAAGCGTCAATTAATCAATGACGCGTAATTTTAAAATAATATTACAATGACATGTCTGGGTTGATGTATCGAACTTTTAGGAATTATTTTCAAAATGTCAGTATTCAATTTTATGCATATTTTTATCATATTGCTTTGAATCGATATAATCAATTATTAGTTCTTAAAGTCAATGCGGTACGAAGTGGGGTTGTATTAAAGTCAAACAGAAACAACCTTCATAGGTAAATCCAGTGGTAGATGTGCAGTTAGTTATAATACTTATATATACGTGTCACCGGGTGGGACAAGCCGTGGCTCAGTTTGAATTATTCATGAGACATATGGACCTAAAGCAGACTGGATTTCAGACGAGAATTTTAAAATATCTATACGGTACTTTAAAATTGAAAATTGTTTTATAAAGAGCAATATAACATACGTTTTGCAGCAGATATTTATTACTTGTTTAGAATTCCAATTAGATGTGTTTTTTTTTTACTTGGCTTACTTACATATAAACTATTACTCTGCCTCGTTTCAAGAAGGAATGACTTTTACGATCTTTATGTTATGCAGTAGTACTAGGAATATTCCTCCAGCACAAAGAGATAGTAGACGTAATAGATAGATAGACAGAAATACTTTTTTGCACTCCAAATATCACAAAAGCAGTCAGTTGGATACAATAGTTTGTAACAGTGTTACAATGGGTGGTCTTATCGCAAGCTGCTAAAAATGTAATGGGTAGATTGTGGTGCAGAATAATTACCCAGGCAAACTTAACTATGCCCAGCAGGCTTGGGTTGGACTGTTTGTTGCATGTATATTAAGGTTATTACCTTTTTTGTTTTGTTGATACTTTCAGACTCATCCTTATTAGGATGAGTCTGAAAGTATCAGAAATAAGAGACCAAGTAAGAACGTTCTTAAATAAAATATAAATTTATTCCTTCAATTAAATTATTTTAGGTTTACTGTATTGATAGAAAATATACGATCAAAGATCCAGAATTAAAACATAAAAGTAATTAAAATACTAATAATATACTTTTAATGATGGTAATACTTCTATAACATTATATATAATCATCCTTGAACTACATAAATATATTTGATAATATCCGTATAAGGGTTGTCTGGAAGAGATCCCCGTGAGCGATACGATCGCCTATTGATATACCTAAATGTTTGGATTACGTTTAGATTCTATCTCACTTGGTGTAGAATGATGAGATAAATAAATAAATAAATATAAATTAACAATATCAGCATGCTTCTAACAATTCGCTTTCGATTTTAGTATATTCATAAACATTGGTTTAATAATATTTATTTTAAAAAAAATATCGTTAAATAATTTCAATTATAATTACAAAGCTGGGGTCAATACGCTCCCAATATGAACTTATTCAAAACACAAGCGCTTAACTCATCTTGAAGAGGATAACTAAAATGCTGGTAGTTTTTTTTTTTTTTAATCAATAACCATTGTTGAAGTGAAATCTTCTTTAGGCACCTTTGGTATAATGAGGAAAAGCACTGAACTCGCGTGACCGTCACGCTCAGATACATATTTAAAGATGAGTGTGTGTGTAAACTTCAAAAATTTACCTACATTATTACTAGCAAATCGTAGTAATGTGGCATATGTATTGATTCAAATAAGTGGATCCGGTGTCAAGTGCTTTTGTTTTTATACCACAAAATTATCCTCTAATTTAGATCTATTTCAATAATCACACAGAGCTTTAATACAAAAATAATTAACGAAATTCGATAAAATACGGCTGAAACCAGCTTGTTGAAGCAATAACTAGTAGAGTTAACCCGAGTTTGGAGAACGCAGATAGTTAATTACTTACTAACAAGCCTCATAGTGGTTTAATAAAATTATTAACGAACGAATTCAGAGGTAAAATATTACATAAAGAAGCATAGTTTTGTGTAGTAACATAATATCCCTGTATTAGAGTACAGTGAGGATGTACCTACATTCAATTTTAAAACTGGCTAGGTATTGGAACCAGACTTATGGCTTGGCTGGTCTCCAGCCACAAGGGGCTTTGGGGGCACTAATAAGAACAATCAATTTTTGACGTCTCTGTCGTTTTTCTACTTTACAAAGCATATGAATATTTTTTAACTTCTATTAAAGAGTTTTTAGGGACTTCCTTAAAACCGATAACAATATTTATAGAGGCGTATGTCGCCTAATTTTATAATTTTTTTATCAATCCGGTATTTATTTACGACATGAATACGATAAAATTATATTACACCTTATCAAAAAAGTAAAGGTAGCAGCAGCGACATTTATTGGAATGTAAGATGATTTAATTTTTTTGTAAACAAGCGTTCAATTGTTACATGTGTGTTTTATGTATTACTAGCAGTTGCCTGCGACTTCGTTGGCATGGTGGATATTCAAATATTTCTAAACAACATATTATTATGAATTTTAATGTCAATTTCAAGCTTTCAAAATATAATTACTGAAAAAAACATCGTAAATTTTCCTAAAATTGGTAGCGCTCTACTTTATTTACGAGTAATAAATTAGAGATAGTATACACTATACGACCCTAGAATATGACCACACCCTTCTATAGTACCCTATATAGAGTAACTGATTGTCCAGGATATTAAAAACATACAACATCATATAAGCACCCTCACACCCACAAAAACATTTTAACTTTTTCCTTAAAACCGCAAAATAGATCTTACTACTATAATCATGTATGGGAAAATTTGGATGGATGGATGTTTGTTACTCAATCACTCAAGAACAGCTGAACGGATCTGAATGAAATTTAGCACAGAGATAGATTTTCTTGTGGGATAGATTTGAATTTCCACACCAACGAAGTCACAGGCAACTGCTAGCAATATAAAAAACACATGTTTAACAATTGAACGCTTGTCAACAAAAAAAAATATAAATGTCTCTGCTACCTTTAATTTTTTGATACAGGCATAGTATAATTTTATCGTATTCATATTATAAATAACTACCGGATTGATAAGATAATAATAGTGGGTAACCTATTGTTATGGCGCGTGAATGTTGCGAAGTCTCATTTCCCTCGGTTCACTTTTACTTCCGCAAACAGATAAATAGATGATACGAGTACATACTTTTATGCTTGCAGTTTGCAGTCATTGTATTGGCTGCACGTAACTCGTAAGTATTTTGTCTGCTATGGCCGTTACATAAACTGCCTATGTGATATTATTTGATGTTGTCTTGCTTGATCTTGAAGAAGTTTTGAATGTTGTATCATAATTGTATTAATTTTATTGTTCAAAACATATAAATTAAAACGCTTATTATCTTATGTAAGTTAAAAAATATCCTTTGAAAATGTTGATGAAGTGCTGAAATGCTTTGTAGAAGAGCTTAGTTTATATTTTAGGGAATGCTCTTGTCTACCTGTCTTTGTGATAAAATTTTCTAAAGACATCGCAAATCGAATAATGAAAGAATTGGCTTTTGTGTAGTTCCTCATATTATATGAGTTTCTGGAATAACCTAAATGAAAATCCAAAGTGTTTAAATTACTTTTCCCTTTTTATAGTTCTAATTAAAGCTTCTCGCATTTGATCCGTTTTTTCAACATGAATTTTGTAATAAACTCGAGTTGAGAAACTCGCTTAAACCTATTTGTAACAGAATACTTAAGTCGTTTAATCTTTAATTCGTATACCTACAATTTACATACCTACTGTTTTAAATTAATTAACAAAGGGTTAAAGAAGCGCATTAGTATCAGAAGGGGTCTATTTTTAGGATTCCGTTCCTCAGAAGGAAAAAAAAACCATTATATGACCACTTTGTTGTCCGTCTGTCTGTCTGTCAAGACCCTTTTTCTCAGGGACCGGTTTACGCATCAAGTTGAAATTAATAGCAAATTCTTATGTCTGCTGTCCCTTGGAGTTGTAAAATAATCAATTTTCCAATCAAAAGATATGGCCAAGTCTTAGAATTGACCAAATTTGAACATTAAGTAAAAAGTAAAGGAAGAAATCCGAAAGCCGTTAATTTGTTGTTATATCACATAAAAATAGTTTTTGCGATTAAAAACTTATATTTTGTTGATGGAAAGTTGACTTTGTCGTAAATAAATATATAGGAGAGTATTTTTAGAATTGCACAGTCAAGTTTGTCTTTCGGAAAATACAGGTAAAAATCTTCGAGAATTGATTCTCGAGATGGACGTACTACCTACCCTACATACAAGTTTGTTTGCTTAAGGAACCCTCGATGCGCGAGTCAGACTCGCACTTGCCCGGTTTTATGCTATGAATATGTTACGATATGTAAACAAATGTAATTCAAGCTACAATCTGTACAATAAACATACTTTTATGTAGTTGTATCAGGGGAATTTTCTTCCATAACCATATGCGCATGTATCATTACAACGACCAAGGGCGTGCATATTTTAAGCTTATAGTCGTGAACCAATGCGGATCAGCAGGATACCCAACTCTTCACCAACTTATAGCTTCAGTTCGTGGGAGAGCCATGCTTCGGCACGTATGGGCCGGCTCGACCGGAGTGATACCACGGCCTCACAGAAAACAGGCAGTGAAGCAATAATTATATTGCTTTTTGCCGAGTGAGTGAGGCTACCGGAGGCTCTAACCCTTCCCTCACCCCATCTCCCCCTCTTCCCCAACTCCCTTAAAGGCCAGCAACGTACTTGTGACTCTTGAGTTGCAGGTGCCCATGAGCGGCGGAAGTTATTTACCATCAGGTGACCCGTCTGCTCGTTTGCCCCCTATATCATAAAAAATAGAAAAAAAGAGGTATTGTGTTTGAGCTCTTTGGAATAGTCTCAACGGTTAGGTTATTCATAAAATAGATGGATTGTTTTTCTACTTGCCTAGGTTTTGTTTTTGAGTTGGGGGTATTTTTTTTTTTTAATTATACTTACTTGTTATTGGTAGTCGCTAGTGTATACAAAATTAAAGAGTTAATTTAATAACTTTCCTGAATATCATTATTTGTAGTTCTTGGGTTCTACCTTTGATCCATTACAACCCGCTAAATGAAAAACCCATATTTGATATTCTACAAACTCATAAATAACATTAAAACTATGAAGCTTAATTAATATCTCAATTGCCGAGTAAAAGTAGGGACCTAAAGGTTAATAAACTGAAGTCAATTGGTAGATACAAATTACGTATTTTTACCTACTGGATGCCAGGTCGCCCCATGAGAGTCGTTAGAGGCATCACACGGCTATTGCGAGTTACGGGAAATGTCACTACTTTCACAATATATTAGTATCGTAAATGTTTACAAAATTCGTACTCTGTGCGTGTAATTGAAAACAAACGGATTCAAGCAACAATCGATTTTTATTCAATTAATATTGTGTAAAGTAATTCTTCTAGATTTAAAATAAAGGTAGAATATACTGTCCAACCTCCTTTCTTCTAACAAATCACTCGGCAACCAGTTTATACTATTAAAATTAGAATGACATGAAGATCTTCATAAAAAAGTTGAAATAATGTATGTACATTTTTAATTGATATTAATTACACCAAAGCAAAATGTATTTCAGATCCAAACTAAATTCATTATAATGAGCAGGATGCCTGAACAAAAAAGGTATATTATTAGAGTAATAACTGTAATAGAAGTAAGAAAAGAACATCGAACTGGAAAGAGGGCACAAAAGTTCTTGAGAATTTAGTTCATTTTAATAAGCTGCAAAGAAAGAAATATTACAACACTGATAAAGACACAATAAGAATAAAATAGTTCCGTTGGGATCTAAAACATTTTATGATTTCAGTGCCTATTTAGCTTCGTCGGTGAGTTCGGCGAGGGTTATAAAGTAAGATTTTACATTGCCGTATCGTTGTAGACACATAGTAGTTTCGACATCTCAACTCCAGAATACGTTGCCTTCGTACTTGTTTAAATTTTTCATTTAGCCCCCGGTAAGGCACTTGGCGGCGTACTTAGATGCTGTTTGAATGCCAGTGCAGTTAATAATTCAATGCAAGTATAGGTGAGACTCGACCTGCTGTTGGTTTAAAGTGTGCAATTTCGTTTTTGACTTTTTGTAATAATAAAATTTAAAGATTTTTATGGAATTATTTATTGCAGGACCTGTTTAATGTGAGGATCGTCTACATGAGGCCAAAAAACGTTAAATGCTAAGTTAAAGGCTTATAAAAATTCGTGTTTTGTTGTTACTTGTAAGTAGGGTTACCAAAACCTATATTCATACGATTAATCACAGAACTGAGAATATGTAGTTAAGAATGCTATCAGCTGTATTTTATTCCAGATCATGTGTCGCCAGTTGCACTCGCTTAGACTATAATCATTATTTTACACACATACAAAACTCTACAATGATTCGAAACAGAGGATTTATTAAATATGAATTATAAACGCCATTTCTAATTATACTAAATACACCTTTACGTTGATCACTATAAGGTAGCGTTTCGTAGACATACTTGCCGTTACGTAATATTCCTGTAAAAATGTAGTTCATTGCGTGCTCTCGTAGTTTCAATATAGTTAGTACAAACATGATACGCAGTGTATAACTGTTTTAGTAGATTAGATCATAACGGTTTTTCTCCCAATTTTTTTTTTTTTTTATTAAAAAAAGACAACTCCCGCATTAAGAAAGACTCCTGTGTCGCGGGGGACTTTACAAACATACAAACAACGGACACAAAGAACACCCAGACTCGGGTGGGAATCGAACCCACGACCTATGGCGTAGCAGTCAGGGTCACTAACCACTAGGCCAACAGGCCAGTCCACATAATACTTTGTAAATTTTTGTCAATATTACCTTCATAGAAACAAAAATTTCCCCGACGAAAGTATATATTGGTACGCGAGTACGAAAATGATTGCACGTGTTTTCGCGTGTGTCCGGCCCACATCGTCACATTCTTACTTATTCTCAGTTGTGTGCGTAAAATAATGCGGGAGTGGTGTCAACCACTGATTGCAAGCAAGCATGGGTAACTGGATACCACCAGAAGACACTAGCTTGCTGAGTTGTATAATAAAATATACATATATTTCATTGCAATTGGAACTATCACACAAAACAGGAAACAAGTACATAACATAATTTTGTTTCCTGACAATCCAAACTTTCACCAACAATGGTTTCGAATTCACTATAGTTTCACTTGATTTCAACAGTTGGTTAAGTTCACAGCGCCTGCTGTAAATGATTTCTAACTGAAAAATAATTTTGATCTTTTAAAAACTTTTTAATCTAGTTATTCTTTAGGGTTCCGTACCTCAAAAGGTAAAAAAAGGAACCCTTATAAGATGACTCTCTTGTCCATCTGTCTGTTTGTCCGTGTGTCACCACCGATTTTCTCAGGAACGGGTAGACCTAGCAAGTTGAAATTTGTACCAGATACTGAAGTCTATAGTGCTCATTAGGTGTATAAAAATCAAGGTTCTGAGTCAACACAATAAAAAGATATGGGCAAATTTAGATTTTGCGAAAACTTTAACATAATTTTCAATTTTTTTTATTTTTCGGAATTTTTCCTTTACTTGTGCTGTAAGACCTTGCTTTTAACTAAAATTGACAATTCCAGGTCAACCGGAAGTACCCTATAGGTTTTGGGGTCAAAAACCTATAGGGTACGTCCCATTTACCTAAAATCATGAAGCAAGGTCTGACAGCATAAGTGAAGGAAAAAATTAGAAAGTCCTTAATTTGTTGTTATATCACATAAAAAAAAGATTTTGTGATTACAAAATTATACTTTGAGGTTGGATTGTTCACTTTGTAGTACATTGCAACCGCAAAGTTAAGTTTATCTTTCGAAAAAGACGGACAAAAGTATGAGGATTGATTCCCGAGATGGACGTATACAAGTTTGTTTGCTTACGGAACCCTGGGTGCGCGAGTCAGACTCGCACTTGTCCGGTTTTTATTTTTGTTGTGGTATATAGGGGGCAAACGAGCAGACGGGTCACCTGACGATAAATGACTACCGCCCCCCATGGGCACCTGCAACTCAAGTTTCACAAGTGCGTTGCCGGCCTTTGAGGTAGGAGTAGGGGAAAGGTGGAAGAGGGGGGAGGGAAGGATTAGGGCCTCCTGTAACATCACTCACTTAGCGAAAAGCAATGCAATCATTGCAAGCAAATGCAAGCTTTACTGCCGGTTTTCTGTGAGGCCATGGTATCACTCCGGTCGAGTTGGCCCATACGTGCCAAAGCATGGCTCTCCCACGATGTTATAGAACTACTACTTGTATATATATTAGCACTTAATAAAATAATTAAAACAGAGATTAACACGAGTGCGGCAGCACTTTAAAGGACAAATGTACTTGTACGGACATTAATCTTATATTGTAGAGGCACAAAACCGCAAAAGTGTGAACAGGAGTCTCTACTAAATAGTCTAATAAAACGTAATTGAGGAAGACAAAACTTCTAGAATTCACTTTAGACAATAAAACGTTCCACGAAATTAGGAGTAAGTGAATGTCTTCTCAACTGTCAAAAGCTTATTACAGTACTCATCTATGTCTACCTGTGGAATAACCTAGTTATTTCTCCTGCACAAAATTAAGGTACCTATGTTTTTTTGTTTAATATCATGAAACACGCAACGTGATAATTAAGGCTAAAGGCATAACATTTTTGCCCTTTCACATTCATACTATTAACATTCATAGGTTATTTCGTGTGTATATTTTATGAAGACTATCATCGCAAATACGAGTTGCAAACTTAGGTTAATATTTTTGCTGATCGAATGCGGCATTAAGGGAATTAGACCGTAGGTAATTATGGTTTTGGAAAATATACCCAACTTTTTATCCCATGTAAGTGTGAGTTATATTTTTAATCAAAATAAGCAAAAACTTTTTAGTAAAAAATGCTATATGATGTCAAGTACTGGTTCTGTTTAAACAGATAACCAATTAACATATAGCGCCTCTACGGCGAGAGCTAGGTAAATAAACACATTCAGCTTAAATATGAAACTACTTAAACTATCTTCAGATCTACCTTCACTTCGTTATCTATGCTTCAAATAGCTGATATTTAATTAAAAAGATTACCTTAACGAGTTTCTGATAAGATTACAGGCGAACGATATAACTTGTTAATTGAAGTACCTGTAATTAGCGCTGGCACTCGAGAAGTGGGTACATATTCCGAATGGCGACGAACTTAATAGGAATAATGTGAGTATAAATGGGAAAAGTTAACTCATTTAGTAGCTCCTTCGCGTCCGTGAGCCGCGATCTCAGCTCTGTTAGACGGACCAAATTCTCTCTAGTACTTTACAATCACCCCTTTTTACTAAATTACACCCCTAACGTGACTCGCGTACCAACATGAGAAGCAATCAACGTCGGCTCCTCACCCTGCTTAATAATACTGTAATTTCATTTTAATCCTTTACAACCGTCGGTTCAACTTGTTATGTACAGAGTATATAACTAGTTTCATATGTAAACACTACGTTCTAAACAACTTTACCAATTGGGACAACACTTCAGTTTCAAAACTAAAAGTAAATAACGCATTATGAATTGAATTTACTGATAACAATTTTAAACTGGAATTATTGATTCGATTCCAGTGGGTTAACATGCTGTATGTATAAAGAATATTTTTAACATCAATGTGGAATGCTTGCCAATGCAGTAATTGTGCCGTATAAATACATATGTAAACATATGTCTTTCAAACTATTAAGAAACACGTAGTTACCAGCTTCGCTCACATTAATGTACATTTTATCCAATCAGTTCGGGCATCCCACAAGAATAGTACTTTTTTAAGGTTGAATGTTTAGGTCTTTTTTTGTACCTCTAAGAATGTGTATGTGCAAAATTTCATGATGATCGGTCGATTAGTAAAGGCGTATAAGGAAAACAAACAAACTCACTTTTGCATTTATAATATTAGTTAGAATTGTCTTGTACCTGTATAACTGAGGTGTACTCAAACTGACTGCTAATGCTTTCGAAAAGTCAACAAAGACCTACTGGGTGGGTAGATGCGATATTATGAAGAAAATGAAATGCCTGGCACATAGTTTATTTTACCACCTAATGGTAAATGACTACCTTCGCCCATGGGCACCTGCAACTCAAGAGGTGCGTCTTTTCATCCCAATCCGCAAATGAAGATTTAGGATGGGGATTTAGATAAAGATGATCTAATCAGTTTGAGCGAGCCGTGATTTTGTCGGACACGGACCGCAACACAGTTGGGAAGATGCAAGTTTTAAATTCTAACAGAAAATAATAATGATGTTTCGTAGCTAAATATGTCGCAGTAAGTTATGATAGATTCCCTTCCCCTTCCTTCCCTAACATTCCCAAGACGGGTTGGCTTCAGGTAGGCGGCCGGCCATAAAAAAACAAGCCATAACCCTTTTGCATCTCATCATCTCATCTTGAAAAGAAAAAAAAATTAAACAATAATTATCTTTTAAAAAAGTATCACCGACTTCAATGCGCCTCAAAATACCCAAATCGCTTCAATTGTGCCTATAAAATTTGAAGAGTTCCCTCGATTTCTCCAAGATCCTATCATCAGATCCTGACCTGATGATCAATGGACGATCTGGGAAGTAAACCCTTTCAAACAAAAGAAGAATTTTCTAAATCGGTCCAGGCGTCTTTGAGTAATCGGTGAACATACATAAAAATATATATATACAGTGGAACATAGAACCTCCTCGTTTTTTAAAGTCGGTTAAAAATAATAGTAAAATAGGGGAGATCTATAAGACGATCATCAGACCTGCCCTCCTTTATGGACTTGAAGGTTGGACCACCAAGAAAATGGATGATAGATGCCTCCATGTAGCTGAAATGTAAAAGTTCTATAATACCTTTCCGGCCCACCGGTATCAGTGGGCCACTAATTTATATGTGTATATAGATAAAAAAAAGAATAATAATGACTGTATTACCTACACATTGCACCAACCCCAGAAAAAATTAGAAAACGGGCAGAAAGGTGATGACTGAGAGGGAATCAAGCCCGCGATTGCTCGGTGTTCCTAGCGACCGGCCTTCATAGCTGGACTCTCTGAACATAGCACGAATCAAATTCATACTATCTTTCGAGTCATATGGTCGACTGCCGTGCCTCATAAATCGTCATATGTAATAGTAGGTAAATAAAACTGAGCAGAAACATACCTCAAGTAAAAACAACCGACTAGGAGTACTAGGAATCCTAGGCTTGCACCATCAACGGGGCAAAATTAGATATAAAAATGGTACATATACGTTTTCATAATTAAATACTTAAAATTGGTAATTAACAGGTTTTATGTAAAAAATTACAGCCAGCGAAAAGATCACTGTAATATACTATCACTTATGTATATTATCGTAAATGGTTTCCTTCTGTTTACAATAAACACTATTGGGTTCTAAAATCTACGCCAAAAAAATGTGCCACAAAAAATTAATAAATTAAGTAAAGCACACACAAAAAAAATTCTCGTAAGGCGCTTTGTTGCCACATCTAGTTAATAACTCCAAATATTTGTACAAACGACACAAAAACGATCAGCGGGCTCCTTGAACTCGATTAATATCCCGTCTATCAAAACCACGAAAATATGATTTATAGAAACAATGTCTGTTAAAATGATTCGAATGCAGTAAATATTAGTATTATGAAAACAAAACTGTGTATTCAATTGTTAACTATGAACCGCGTTTTCGGTGTGTTGTGAATTATAAATATAACTCAAATTTAGTTTGGTCTGTTTTCTTTATGAGCGTGAAATATCCGGGAATTAAATTATGAAGCGAGCGGGCGAGCGGCTTGTGTGTACGCACTTGACCCTGCCGTCCGATGAAAATTTAACGAATGACCGCCACAAAATGAAATTGCAGCCACGGCAGGGAGCGAGATCGCGTGAACCCTTTACCTTGCGGCATCTGGGAAATGAAAAGGGCCGCTTGCCTACGAAAAAACTTGAGAGATATATGCCTTCGATGTTTTATTCTTACAAATTATTGAGGGTGTAAACAGTGCCACTTACAATGCTGATGTAATTATTTTTAATAAGAAACCCTGTGATTGTGATTTGCATAGTATTCATATTTTTCCCGGAGGCTTCCTTCTTAGGGTATACCCGGGTCCCTCGCAATTGACCCACTTGCGACGGGAACACCGCACCGTCTGGTTACAGTCGGTTCGATTTCGACATACCACTTCACCGTTGACTCTGGTGAGGTGATGACCCGTTGAGGTTTCCACACGATAAAAAAAGCGTTCATATTTCATATAATTTATTAACTTTGTTTTTAATCGATACAATTTTATAGCTTAGTAGGCTACCGGTAACCATGGTCATACACTATCAGTATTTCTGATAATGATGATGACGCGCCTGACGATGATCCCTGACGTTGAGACGCGGCTTACTTTACATTTCAAATGCAATACTTCAAAGTAGTTCTGCATCTGATCGTCATTGCATCTCTCCACTGAGGCACGACGCTGTGGTGCGGTACTCATGGAGTCCGTTATGACACATTATAATGCGCGACAACCTCACTCAAGGTTAGAAGGAAGTCGATAGCTCAAAGTAAAAGAAGTTTTCATAAATAGGGACAGGGACTGTTATAGGCTACCCTGTCCTACCTCTAAATAAACATTATCACTACATCACTACATATTATTAAACAAAGTCTGTCTGTCTGTTCGCGATAAACTAAAAAACTACTGAACGGATTTTCATGCGGTTTTCACCAATAGACAGAGTAATTCATAAGGAAGGTTTAGTTGTATAATTTGTTAAGGTTTTGTGTAAAATGTCTGAAATATGATGATGATTATTGAAGATGTCGGCAAAAACCAATATATTATGCTCGGCTACCCGTGCGAAGCCGGGGCGGGTTGCTAGTTCATTGTAAATAATACACAATCACTAGGCGAGTTCACAGAGCCAAGATAGAGCAATGCCTATTAGACTAATTTTGACTCGGGGCAGAAACCTGAAAAGTTTATTTCGGCCTAAACAGCCGTGGGATCTAAAGGCCTGCCGCGGCACGTGACGCATCAAATAAAACCCCACTTAATTCACAGATCCGACTGGTAAATTTATGCTGCGCAGTATCTCTTTAATGCCAGGGCCGTGACAACGCGTACATATCAACCTCCTTTCACTCAGAACGAGCGCGACAAGTCGTTTATATCAACAATCGATGAGCCAGCCTGGATACATCTGGGCTGTGTAACTACCTTGTTTGGATTGAAAATGGCTTGGTGCTACGCATAAATATTTATTGTAATTAGAAGTTATTTTAGAAATGCGCTACGGGACGTGTCAGTGAACAGATGGCTAAAATTTACCATGAGAAATAACATTCAAATAAACAGGGTGAATTTATATTCTTGTAATTCCTTAAATCCATGTGATCATCATAATGAAGTTGCAGCAGCTGTACTAATATTGAAGTCACTTAACCGATAGTGTGTATTACAACCATATTTTCTGGTTACATCTTTTTCGTCGGATAGCCATGCTTCATGCATGCTCACAGAAAACCGGCAGTGAAGCAATACTTGCATTGCTTTTCACCGAGTGAGTGAGGTTACCGGAGGCCCTAACCCTTCCCCCTCCCCCCTCTCCCCTATTCCCACCCTTCCCCTCTCTCCCCGCTCTTCGCCTACTCCCACCTTAAAGGGCGGCAAAGGACTTGTGACTCTTGAGTTGCAGGTGCCCATGGACGATGGACGGCGATAGTCATTTACCATCAGATGACCCGTCTGCTCGTTTGCCCCCTATACCATAAAAAAACACCACGTAACAATGGGTGAGCCTATTCCCGTCTACCAGGAATGTTTCCAGACTTAGTGTAACTACTCCTTTTACTCTATTAGCCACCTGACAGTAATTGTCACTTCTGTTAAGGTCTTAAAGCTTGTTTTTGAATACTAAAATGTATTGTAAAACTAATTTTTTTTTTTTAAATATTACATTCATATACTTCTTATTTCTAAAAACTACATACCACCAATATTAATCACCCAACAGCTTAGACATCGGACTTGCAAATTGAACGAGTTCAAATCACACAGCATTTCTAATGCAAATCAACTCCTTGTGTAAAACCGACTTTGAACAACAAATTCTTTGATTCAAAAACATAAACCCCCTTTATAAAGGATTTTTATGTATAAATGATACATGCGAGTTCAGTATACCAATTATACCTAGTTGTATGTGATACGTAAAAAATTGTACAAACCTTTCAAAAACAGTTTATTTACTAGATCTTTGATAGCGGTGATTCCAAATTGTATTGCAAATCGGTTGCAGGTTTCTGAAGAGGCGACAAAATATTCACGGTCACAAATATTACTGACCCATGTCAGCGTGTTTTGTAATCGCGTATCAATCTATATACATATGTATACTATATATGGTAAATATACATAAACTTGCTAGCACACACAATAATACCTATATTTTCCTGGTCGACCACGTTTTACACCGAGGCCGACCACCTACCGTTACGTTACAACTTTACTTAAACAAGAAATGCAAATTATACAATGGAAAAAGTGTTATAGATTTTACAACCGCTAAAAAAAATTACGTAGCATCCCTAATTATACTTTAGCTTCCATGTATTTAGGTATAGTTCCATGTAGTTTGATAAAAGATACGCAGTCTTGAAACATAGTTAATTAATAAACTATTAATAAGACCTCATTCTGCAATTAAGTATACTCTTTCAAAACATACAGTTTATGCATTTGTCTCTTCAGAGTGTTCATGTCGAGGCGTGGATTATGTCGGCTTGTTCATTTGTTGCTGCAAAATTTAAACCAAAATAAAATAAAACACAGTAGGGGAAACACGCGTACGCCGGAATGAAAAAAGTATTTATAGGGCTGTATCTAACTTTTAACAACCTTTTAATTTTATACTTCACTCGCGTTTATAGTCCGGTGTCGTAATTACGTTTTCTGGTTCTGATTTAATTATGATATGTACTTTCAAACCGATACACAGCAACATTCTAGCCACGAACAATGTTACATGTTAGAGTAATTAATCAAGGGAAAATTAATTATGTGAACTGTGAATGTATACGTTGTGAGGAAACTGCGTGTGAAGTGTGTTTTCGTATTTTTTGAAGTGCTAATTCTAACAAGATACATTGTCTGCATTTGCAAGATAAGTTATCTTCCCGAAAATTGAGCACAAATAAGTACTGTTTTGTTTTATAATTTTTTGTATGATAAAATTATACACGTATTGTTATGTATTTTAAGACACCATTGTATGACTAAATTTTAGAGTAAAACTTGCTGGTGATACTTAAAATAATAAGTTTCACCAAGGTAAACACTTTATTTAGAACCAGAACCGTGATGCTTAAACCAGCAATCCTCTCAAAATTCGTCTAAGGACACGACATGCTCTCTTAATAAGTAGAACAGTAGAATTACTAAAAAAATCAAATTAAAAAATTTTAGCCTTTTTAATCGGGCTATCAATTGGACAGGAATCTTTTCAGGCTTATATTATTAATAAATGACATTATAAGTTTTATGCTCAAAGATGGAAAAACAATTCTTGAAACTTTGATTTTTTTTTTAAGACAGCTCTCTCCTTAGGAATATTCATGTGCCGCGGAGGCTTCACAAACATTCAAGCAACGGACACAAAGAACAACCAGACTCACGACAATTCTTTGTAGATCACACAAATTTTTGGCCCGTGTGGGACATGAACCCACGACACTCGGCGCGACGTAGTCTCGAGGCGACCATTTAAAACATTGCGCCCTCCGTGTGGTCAAACTTGATAACTAGTGAAAAAGTTATGCCTATACTTAGACGAAATCTTTTAAATGGGATATTATAAAATCCGGTGATCAAAAGGCTCCATCGTGATCAATATAGCGAGGAATTTTCAAACTATTTGTTAATTTTACATGATTTTGCAAATATACAAGTATCTCCGACTGAATAAATATTTGCATTTGTTTTCGTGTGGAAAATAAATACAGTTCCAAAAAAACATTTGCCTGGCCCGGACATTTCAATTGAAAAGTAAGTGAATCTCTCGTAGTTAAATTAACAAATAAACAATGAGGCATTCCTATGTTGTGCTGTAAAAAACATACGTGGTATTTAAATTTGGTACAAGCGCAAATGAAAGTATACAGCAGCTTTTGTTAGTATGTACTACATTATATGTAATTATGTAGTTTGCCTACCTTTCCTACATACTGTAGCGTATCAACTATTGTGATCTGAATATTACATTTACTAGTATGTGTGATAGTTTACTGAAGTGACTTTTTTTTATTTATTGTTTGTACAAAAAAAATATAAGACTTAAAAGAAATAGAAGACTGTCGATGACTTGAAGTTTGGAGTTCGACCGATCTGGTTGATGGGCACCTCTTTGGAAGATATAACAGATATAAAGTGTTTCTAGTATTGTATAAAAGTCATCTGTGCCAAAATATATTAATTTAATTTATGATCTCCCAGATCCACCACAATCCTCTCAGAAAAACTTGCGAGTACAAGCACGCAAGAGAGTGCTACAATACATACTTTTTGCATTTTCTTTTTTTTTTGTTTGTCGAAACCTAAGAGGTTTATTATAATAAAACAGCAAAATTAAAAAAAAAAATTAAAAGCTTAAATATTATTCGCACGTAATAAATTAAAATGTCATCACCGCAATGCTTAATAATATGAATAGAAACGCGTATTCATGTGTTTGGATTTCATATAAATAAAAAATGCGTGAGGTATCTTTGGGACACCCGGTTGGAATGAAATTCCTTTTGCTATTTATAAATATATTTAATGGATTAAATAAATTGTTTCAAAACATAGTAAATATTGTAAAAATATAGTGAAAGTTACCTGAACTAATATACGGATAATTGGTATACAACAACATCAAAGTACAGTAGTATCGCACAGAATCCACAGACGGCGTAAATAAAATACATAAATCGATTCGCGGTCAGCATTTTTCGTTGCGCTAACACTTTTTTCCGTCTACCCCGCCGTCGGCCGAGCGTCTGAAGTGTAACGTGCGATAAAACTTCGTTCCGATAATTGAAATTCCACTAATAAAAAATATCTAACATATTTACGGTGTCAAAAATAGTAGTCACAAATATCTGGCGTATTATATTTTCTTACACTGGTATCAGATAGTCCTATTTGTATTATTGAGCCTTACGGTGATATAATTTAGATTTATTATGTGTATTAATTATAATAACCCTTCAACTTAGATTCTAGCCATTCAGAAAGCCACCACAAACCGAGGCTCTTTTTGTCACATCTGAACAGGTAAATGAAAGGGAAAGGTAAGTTGTATTACAGATGGCGCTGACAGAATATATCATACTAGCAGCGCTCTTCGGTTTCACCCGCGTAAGTCCCGATCCCGTGGGAATATCGGGATAAAAAGTAGCCTATATGATAATCCAGGTCTCCAGCTGTCTACATACGAAGTTTCATCGCAATCGGTTCAGTGGTTTTTACGTGAACAAGTAACAAACATTCATCCATCCATCCATCCATCCATCCAAACTTTCACATTTATAATATTAGTGGGATAATTTATTCATAACTCTAAAGGCTTTACATTAAAATTTACAACTAAAATGAAAAGTTAAATAGAGAAGACAATTTGAATGGCTTCTCTGTTAGCAATCAAGCGGTGCCCCAGTTTGTCTGGACTGTCCCAAATACGCTAAATTTAAAACACGAATCAAATACCGTTTTCGGAATAAATAAGTCACAGCAAAAGCGTTAAATCGCTCACTCAGAAAGCCTGAAAATTCAACTAGTGACCTCATTGTTAATGTTATTTAATTTGCAACACGAAGTTTGGTTATTATGAATGTAGTAATGAAGTAAAATGATAAATTTGTTCTTAAATGAACACATGTACAACACAATACATGGCATATAAAAAGTAAAGTAACAGTTGTTCCCGGATCCCGTCCTATTTTAGACACAGTGTGGCACATCGTGTGGTTTTAGGCGGTTCGATTCCGACACCGCCCCGCCACAAACCTTACACCCCACAACTACAAAAAAAAAGTAGGTTCACATCAGAAGTGTACTGGGTGGAGTTCGAATCCACAACCGCTAGTTCTTAAGACCGACGCCTTAGTTATTCCGCTACTTACGCTATTTCCATACTTAAATAAATAATTTATTTTTTTCTTTTTAAATTCTAATGTAGTTCAAGGTATCCTTACCTTGTTTTTATGTACTTTAAACTACCCTTAAATCTTCAGCATAATCCCCTTTGAGTATACATTTGTTAAAAGAACTCAAAACGTACAACCTTGAATGTTGAAGTACGCAATCTAAAACAGTAAATAAAGAAAATGGTGGCATATCAGCAATGCCGTCGCTCCATAAGAATGGCCTCCACGACCTCAACACGAGGAAAAACAAGGGAAACATAAAAACGTGACCCCTGCAGAAATGTCTCGGAAAGAAAATAAAAACTATGATACAAAACAGACGTCGCGATGTATTTATTGGAACTCCTCATTTGTTATTTTCCTACTTTCATAAACAATCTATGTATAATAAATGTCATATACATTTACAAAAAATGTTCAAGCTATGCTTTTTTGCTCTAGATAGATGGAATTAAAAAATTTTTTTGAAGGTTGTCAACAAAAAACTTGTATTGATTACATTACTAAGCCACAGATTTGATCAGTGTGACCTTTAAAGCGGTGTCTGAATAGGCGTCGGTTTTTCCAAACCGAATTAAATATTATATCGATGATCGATAGACGAGAATTCAATTTTGGATAGTAGGTTAGATAAAAACAAGCCCAAAGGATGAGTTATTAAATAAAAAACTCATACACAATCGAGTACGAGAACATAAGCAAAAAAAATAAATAAAAAAACATCCAATGAGATTAATACATGTTAAAACAACTTCGCAAGTTTCTCACAACGTTAGCACTTTACTACATACAGTAAGCAATATTTCAATCGCGTGTTAGAGAAAGTGGAAAAGTTGCAATACAATTAGCAATTCTAAACATACAATGGTATTTAACCTAGTTTTTTATAAGCTGATAGGAAGTACATGTCGGATAGACAACCTCTGCATACAATTATACTGCAGGAAGGAGCCACGCAGAGTTACAATTTTTTTTTTTAATTTAAGTGACGTCATTTATGACGACCTCAGTGGCGCGACGTAGTGGGACGTCGGGGTTCGCGGGTTCAATTCCCGCTCAGTGCAAATGTTTGTGAATTAATATTGTGTATGTATATGTTTGTATAAAAAAAAAAAACTCACTCGTAGGAATTGTAATGTTTCTGAGCATGACGGTCACGCGAGTTCAGTGTTTTTTCCCCATACTAAAAGCACGGTAATATTATCTATCCAGTATGGTAACTTTATGACTCGGCGCTGTCCTTGAAATAATAACCTACAGCTGCGCGATATGTTAACACGCGAAAGGACTGCCCACCTACTGCTACAGTATTTTAATTTCATCTACCTGCTTGAGTTTCTTTCTAGTTTTGTGATTGTAAATATTATAATGTTTTATATTTAAAAAAAAAAAAAATTGTTGTGAATGAAATAGGAAGTGTTTAATAAAAATACATGTTGTGTTTTTTGATTAGTAGATTTAATAAAAAAAAACAGCCTTAGTTTAAGACTGAAAAATATTTTCGCCTCGACTGAGACGTACGAAAAGCTTTATTATTAAATTATGTCGTAGAAAAAAATACTTTAGCATATTAAATAAGTACTTGTACTTATTTCAATCAAAAAGACAAATCGCAAAATTACTGCTTATAATAGCATCACACCGTTTCTTTCGTCACTGCGGCGCATTCGCGACATGTTGTGTACCGAGTGTATACCGAACTTGAGAAGTGTAGGTATGACTCGTTTTCCGACCGTTTGTATGAAGATAGAATACTGTATAGATAATATTACCGTGCTAAAAGTACCCAACATGTCTAAAGAAGTTTTCACTTCAAAAATTGATCTAAGAATGTATATCCGTTTAATAGAACCGCTGGTACGAGCACTGCTTAGTTTTGGCCTAGATAGTGATGTGTTATATGTCCCAGGATATTATAACATTTCGTATAGGCATATATATTGCCGCAACTCAGATGGTAGGCAGTATCAGGAAGGATGGATCTAATTTCTAGGGAGAGAAATAAAAGATTATGCGGGTGAAACTTAGGTTTTACTGAAACCTTTAAAATATTACATTCACATTGGTAACTGATCACAATACAGTAATACAATACATAATATATCTTGCGGTTCCGTGCATCAACACGGGACATCTGTATTCAAGGCTGCACAGACGAGAGTCATCTTTTTCAAGGCTCCATTCTCTGAACTATTTCAAATACGAATTATTTCGAATCTTGAGAACGGTGTCGCCAGTAAGACTTCACGCGCCAAAGAGGTTTATCATTAGACCACAGAGGTTGCAAGTCGGCGCGTGCAGTCCAGCATGACAATATTATATGTATAGCGGATATCTGGACTTTTTAAAACGTGTCAACTCCCATAGGTCATCATCATCACCTTACCGGTGAAGAGGTTTTTTTTATGGTATAGGGGGCAAACGAGTAGACGGGTCACCAAATGGTAAATGACTACCGCCGCCCATGGGCACCTGTAACTTGAGAGGCACAAGTGCGATGCCGCCCTATAAGGTGGGAGTAGGAGAAGAAGGGGAGGGGGGGAAGAGTGGGAAGAGGGGAGAGGGGAAGGACGGGAATAAAAGAGAGGGAAGGGTTAGGGCCTCCGGTAACCTCACTCACGCGGCGAAATGCAATGCAAGCATTAGACATTGTTTTAGAAGTGACATAAACATTAAAGAGAAATACTGGAGAATTCACTGCCGGTTTTCTGTGAGGCCGTGGTATCGAGCGAAGTCGAGCCAGCCCATACGTGCCGAAGCATGGCTCTCCCACGTAAACGTGTGTCACTAGTGGGTCTATTGCAAAGGATTCGGCTATACTCTAAGATGGATTACTCCGGGAAGGATATCTTGGCTTGCAATATACTAAGTACTAACTAATATTCCTGTTTTCTACTGATTACGATGCTTTTTTATTCTTATTCTTCTGCAGTTTTTATACCACAAAGGTTCGATTGACTGTAGGTATTTCCGTAGGTTCTAATTATTTTTTTTTTTTTTTTCTTTACACTTTAAACACATTTGGTACATAGGCGGACTTAATGCCTAAGGCATTCTCTACCAGTCAACCATTGGGTGATGCAGAGAAAACAGGAAGTAGGTGCGTTTTAACTAAAGGTAGTTTATAAAACAAAATATTATCTATTGCACTAAATATACTACGTAATATATTACCACTTATATAAATACCATTATGCAGCCAGTACTTGCATAACTTGTTGCAATATTTTCTAAAATTAATTTATTCTTTTTACAACTAGGTTTTTTTATAATATAGTCGGCAAACGAGCTGATGGGTCACCTGATGGTAAGTGACTACCGTCGCCCATGGACACCTGCAACTCAAGAGTTACAAGGGCGTTGCCAGTCTTTGAGATGGGAGTACGCTCTTTTCTTGAAGGTTTGAAGGTCATATCGGACCGGAAATACCGGTACATAATCAATTAAAAAATATTCACTGGAGTCGATTAAATTACAATCAAACAGACATAGGTCATATTATTTTCACAAAATAAAACAATGGCATGTCCCAAAATAAAGGAGTAAAAATCCTTGGAGTTTCTTGCCTGTTCTTCTCCTCAGGATCTACGTATTGGAACAGGCAACTAGCTTCACGACTGACTTAATCTGACTAACTGCTACTCCTGACAATTCAGAAATACCTATAATGGGTTCCATTGAAATAAATGATTTTGATTTTAAAGTAAAAAGGGCAGTTGCCTATGGTTAAAATAAATTGATTAACATTCCTCATGAAATTAACTATGACATAAGACTGTGAAAAACTATATTCGTTACAGTTATCAAGATTTTTATTATTTAAAAAAAATTTAGACCAAAAATTAAAATTAATGATTTGGCAATTATTAGGTATGAATGTTCCGTTTTGA
Organism: Euplagia quadripunctaria; assembly: GCA_963859945.1. Lineage (NCBI taxonomy): Eukaryota > Metazoa > Arthropoda > Insecta > Lepidoptera > Erebidae > Euplagia > Euplagia quadripunctaria. Next base: position 16,755,928 of record OY982567.1, read on the forward strand.
CGATAAATAACGATGAACTGATTTGTCCTGACAGTCATCATCGTTCTCCGAGCTTTTTCTCAACTAAGTTGGGTTTGACTTTCAGTCTAACTACGAAATGGCAGAACTTATATATTTTACGTAAAGCGACTGCCATCAGACCTCTACACCCAAGTATTAGGCGAAATCGAAGTTCTGTAGTTAGACCAGGTTGTCGGACTTTTTAGGGCTTCAACTACCCGTAACGAATGCCACAGATGTTCAATGAGTTAATGGTCATGTCAGAATAGTCACCCATCCTAAAACTGACCTGTCTAGTATTACTTGGCAATGTGCTAACCTAGTCGGTTACCACTTAGCCACGAGGGACGCTCGTGGCAACCGAGTAGGCTTTAGATTATTAGCACCCTATTTTAATAATATGGTAGTAGAAAGTAGTAGAAGTAGAAATATATCTACAGATCACTGTGGTCACAGAATACAAAACTATTATCTTATGGTAATGTTTGTTGTTAAATTTTGCGATCTTTTCTAATACGCAGTTGTTTAGTTGAAAACCTTCTCACCATTTTATTCATATAGAGGTCCGAGTGAAGCATACACATAACATAACATAACAAACCCCAACACAACATAACATCAACATCTCTGTTATGCAGAACAAACCCCAACAGTAGATTCATTATGTGATTGTGTTTTAGTTTCGTCTGACAACATTACAAGGCCCAGGGTAATCTGTAGGAATTCCATTTTTCTAAAAAAAACATTTAATCTAAATATTTATCTGTATTGTTTATAGTAGAAACTTTGGCTATTGTTTACTTATTCGTATGGAACAGTAAGGTTGATTTTCAAGTTTGTTTGTGGTTAGAACAATAATTAGTAGATAGTATTCTAATGTGTTTTGTGTTTGTTTGGAGATTAGACATTGTTTTAGAAGTGACATAAACTTTAAAGAAAAATACTGGAGAATAGAGATCTTTTTTTAATGTCATCATTTCTAAACTTTCAAGATTTCTGCAATCTGGTCTTAAAAGCCTTAAAATTAATGTTAGCAGTTTTATAAAGAACGCAGTCTGTAGTAAAATTATGTTTAGTGACTATATTTCAGTAATTATATTAATATCCTTGTTAAAGTATAAAAAAACAGACAATTATTTCAAGTGTTTTTAATGTCTATCAATTCGACGATAGTATACGCGCGACAATAGAGCATTTGAGTCGTTTCCGACCACGCAGCAAAGTTCCGATTCATTCCGATACATCTTGTAGCTACGGGCAATTCTAATAAGCATTCATTTCTTTTAGTACTGTACCCGTTTGAGCAAATTTTAATGATGTTGTAAATCCATATATTTAATAGTTCTCATACCTACTTACCTTTCTTTGAATATAATCTGATGCTAGACTGACAAAGATGTTAGGTCCCAAGAATAAGTTTTAATGAATTAGTTTTTAAATTTTTGCTTTTAAACTTAGTTATATAAAAAATAACCACGAGTTGCATCCTATTAGTGTTTAGAAAGATGAAGCTTTCATTCTTCAAAATTTCTAACTTCAAATTCAGCTTCAAAAACACAATGCCGACATTGAATCCAGATAGTTTAAATTTAGTTTAAAACAATCTCTTTCATGAAGAAATTTGTGTTTTAACGTAGGTACTACGTTACGGAAATTAAAATTATCATGAATGATTTAACTTTTATGTTGAATATTTGAAATTAATAACGTGACCTCAGTCCTTAATTATTAAAACATCAATCAATAAAATATACTCGTAAATATTAGATTAGCGGTAATGTAATTTTTGTAGTAGTTAACAACGCAATTACGCTTTCTTAATATGTGTCACAGTGTATTTTGGGAATCAGTATCAATAATTCAATACTTCTGTTATTAAATAGAAAAATATTGTGCCAAAGTTTTATTTAGTGTGATATAAAGATTAATTATTATTAATAGCATAGCAAGCAATAAAGTTTAGTTTAACTAATATTGGTGTCAATTCTGTTGTATTTCTCTCTTAACTATAACTGACTAAATTTTCTTCATACAAGATGTAAATCCTTGTACCCTTCGAAACAAGGTCTTATTTTAAATGTTAACAAGTAGGTAACATACGTCGCTATCGAAATAAGCCATTTATTTGTCGACTAAAGTCTGACATGCTTAAATAAACTTTAATACCACGTAGCGAGAATTGCTATCCGTTGAATGTTATCTCTTTTGCGCTGTGTTTTTAGTAAGCGTCTTCATAGGTGTCGATTAAAATAACGTTATCTTAGTTCGTTTTGAACAAGTTTTTATACGGCAATTATACGACATTTCAATAAATGGGGACTCTCGCTGCGTGGAAATAAAGTTGAGTATACGTTGACAGGTTTTAGTGAAATTTGGTTGCGCTGAGAAATAGATACTACTAACAAATAGACCTTGTTGCGAAGAAGACAAGGTTAATTTCATATGAAGAAATTAAGTTAGGTTTTAGTTTAGTGAGTCTGACAATAGAATCGGCACCATTAACAATGATTATCTAGAGACTTCAATAAACTGTCAGTGAATTAAATTTTTAATCATATTTTAAGGCCCATACACGTTCTTGGCACTACTAACTTGAACAGAAAAATCACATCTAAATGCGTATCTGCTTATTGCGACTGCAGGACCGAACGTATTTTATTAAATATAAAATCTGCGTTTTTAGGGTTCTGTTCCAACGAAAAAGGGGACCTTAATAAGAACACTTCGTTGTCCTGCGGTCCCTTGAAGCTGTAAAAAAGTCTAGCTTCTAAGTCAACGCTATCGAGAGATATGACCATCACCATATATTTTAACATTTCGCAAGTAAATCAAACCTATTTCCCATTAACTTATAATCATGAAATTTGACGAGAAGCAAGGTCTTACAGCATAAGTCATTTGTCGGGTTTTTTTTTATGAAACTACTGTTTACCGTGATTTTGGTACCTACTACATGTTGTATAATAAAAGTCTATGCTCAGTAGTACAAAACCTATGGCTACAATGATATGTTGGTGATGGTGATATTTATAACACACAGAGGACTATTTTGCATGAATATCACAAGGATTTCTTTTTTAATTTATTTAAATTCACAAAACACATTACAATATTACATATAGCAAATACAATCTTTTGATCTGGATTGCAGCGTAACAAATATGTGCATACAACAAGACATAGTAGCTAGACAGATAGCAACACTACATAATGAGTAGCAGTACAGGCTCGACAGTAGATTTAGACGCTTCTTGGGTTACGCAGAGCGTTCCAAGGCCAACCTGCTATGGAGGATGTCTTTCACAATTTTAACAATTAGAGGAAAACTAAATCATTTAAATAAATAACCCCAATAGTATACCGAGTACCTATAAATATAGAATTATAAATTATGATTCAACTGAATGGATGCAATAAAAACTAAATAGGTTTAAGTCGAAAACCGCAATCACAATAAATAAGCCGACCCCTCTTCTCATCCTCAGAATTATGAGCAGTTAACGTCTAATCTAATCTGATACACTTAAGCTCATACTGTCCCTCTCGTTGACAAAAACCGTTCTTATCTTTCGGTCCCCTCTCTACAGCTAATTTTATCACAGTTTTTTCTACCTCAAAATGTGTAGTGTTGAAAGACAAAATGCTAATAGCACTATCAGTATTCCTAACAAAACATAAATGTTTTACTAGAGAAAACCGTACCTCATACGTTGTAAAGAAACCGTATGTCTCAGCACATTTGGAACATTTTGGCGGCCGTAAGCGTAGTATGTTGACCTAAATGCTGTTTGGGGCTGGAGCAACGATCTAAATTTACAAGAAGCTTCGTCGAAGTGTCAGACTAACGTCTAGCCTGCAACGTTGGTCCCTCAGATACTCTATATTGAAAATTTGTTGTAGTTTGGTGCCGTTACATAAACCGATTTATTGACAAACATAGAAACACAATTTTAATGAAGTGTTCAACGTGACACAAGTTACAGATGTTAAAATCTGGAATGAACGGTAAGATTAATTTAATATAATTTTGTTATTGTGAACTATTTGGTATCAGTTAGGTACGTAGTTATGGCTATGGGTGGTGTGGCCCCAACTGGTGGAATTCCAACACACCTATGTAAGATAACGTAATTTCAATCAAATCAATCAATCAGCCTATCATAGTTCACTTCTGGACATAGGCCTTTCCAAATGTGCGCCACAGCACCCGGTCCTCCACTTTCCCCATCCAGTCCATCCCTGCTACCTTCTTCAGGTCGTCGGTCCATCTGGTTGGGGGGCATCTTACCTTCCGTTTACCGTTTGCTCCAACGGCCATCGGTCCTTTGGCATACGTGAATAATATAACCAGGTATAATTGGTTTCTGGATTTAACCACCGCTAAATGCGGTGTTCTTGCTCCGGAGTTAACATCTGGGAGAATTGGTTAAGAACCTGTGACTCCTGTCGATCAAATCATTAGGTTGATCCTGACCCTACCGAATATTCTGTAATCGCAGGCATAGTGACGCCGCGATGTCTCCTATGACCTGGTCTACTTTGCGTTGTCTATCCGATGCAGGAACTACAACAGCTGTGAATACAGTGAATCGTGTATACACCAAGCATCAGTTCATCAAACGTCAGTAGGAAATCTACTTTTAGACTGTGCAGACAGTAAGCTTGTACAGGCTTGAGCGTTGTGGTTCAAATTTTCTTACATTAATTGAGTTATTAAATTAGTAAACGTCAAACGTTGGTTATGTACCGTTTACTGAATAAAACTATGGTTATCACAAGTGCATATTATGATTAATGAATAAACGAAGTATTAGTATACTCCTATTATGATTACATCAAAGCTGATGATTCTCAGCCACGGGACGTACAACACTAACAAACAATGCCTCTATTTTGTTTATTTCAGTATTAAAAACTAGGATTAATACATTAGTAATATTAATTTTTTACTAAAATTTATAACAAATGTCATTGATGCACAGGGTCTTGGGACTATGAATATGGTACGTCTGCTTTGCAAGGCACATAAAATTATTTATTGCCAACAAACCCCAAATAGCACAACTGAATTGCGGCATATCGATCGACTTTCTTCTATTTTAACAAAAAACCAATAGAACAGAGTTGCAGAAGTTCGTTAGTTATTTTAGCTTTTCTAGCACAAATTTGTGTTGCTAACGACCACCGCTCTAATTACTTACCCACCGTGTATAAACCTCTTACTTCGCAAAACGAGAATTATCATATTCATGGCACATGGATTCTGTTGACGTGACTGTGTGTATCGTGCTAAGGCCCAAGCTTTTTATACTCTTGGTCTCAACGTAAGCAAATAAAGCCGTAATTTGTTTGTAAGGTTCTGGCCATGCTTGCTGGCCATTTTCGTACCTAAACAAATTTTCGTTTGTGATATTTGTTTAGGAATATTTTTCTTACTTAAGTATAAGCGTCAATATAATTTTTATATGTCACGCCCTATTTAGCTGACGATAGAAAAGTAGGGTAATGTATTATACGTTTTGGCGTTGATGCTAGAACCTACAAAAGTCAAAGGCAAATCGTTCTGCGGTTTGCCTTTGACAGAAAGAAGTTTTATTACTAAAACAAATAATTTTACATCTTAAATTGTTATTTGTTGAAAGAAATAAGGTAATATAAAAATAATGGATAAAGATTTTTAAATATATAGTAGATGCCTGTGGTTGTATACTTATGGCATAAAAGCAAAACACAAAAGAGTTTTCTTTGAACATGACACTTTCATTGATAAAGAGGAAACATAATAAAAAATAGAAAAACAAACTGGCCATTGGTTTCATGGAGCACCCATACATGACCAAAAGCCACCCGCCTGGAAGCTGTATTGGTGATTAATCCGATTTGGACCTTATTTCATTGCTATAAGAACAAATTTTATGTGAAAGGATATTCCAAAACGTAGAAAAGCAAAATAATTCAGGAAGATTGTATTTCATATTCGAACATGATTTCTCCCCTTTGTTATGAGGTAAGGTTAGGCTCTAATACATTTCTCGTGTTTTCTAATATTCATAAGTTGCTACGTGACCTAGATTTCCAACAAAAGTTTTGGCCGTGTATAGCGATGAATTTACTATCAACTATTCGACAATGCAACGTCAAACCTCAAGGTTGGATTCGAAACTCGTCACTTTATTGGCCCCAAGCTACAAATTCTTCTTCTAGAACATTCCATTTTGTTTTGTTACTCTACACACAAAAGGACAGAGAAAACATGGTCGAGCCTTTCGATTCCCACATAAAATTATCGATGAATAACTTATTTATAACTTCAATATGCGAAATGATTTTTTAACATAAGATACGACGGGTGGCATGTATTGCAGAATAGTATTTCTAAACTTTTGGAATATGAACAAAACGTGACGACGCATCAAAAACATTTATACATCATGACGTCCACGATAAACACTTAGGCGTTCACGTCAGTACAAAACGCCGGTTGTTCGGTAGCAAAATCCAATTCGTCATAAAAGTATAATAATAGTGGGTCGGGGGTGCCGCAACAACGGCGGTGACCTACCCAGCGCGCGCCGCCGCGGCAGTCTTCTGTCGAGCTTTCTAATGACCCCAGGCGTTCAGTGTTGCGCGTTAAGGCAAATTTGAAGCCACAGGAAACGATAAAAACTTAAACGTGATTGAAATTCAGCTTGTTTCACGCGTGGTGAACATTCGTACGTTGGAGACAGGCGCACTTCGGCCTCAGCCCCTCGCCGGAGGGTTACAACGCGAAAATGGACTCTATGTCCTCTTGGATAACACCGTTTTGTAATTAGCTGCCAGTTGTGTATGTCAGCGCAAAGGAAAGCTTACTGGGTAAGTGTATAAATATTTCACACAACTTTTATTGAAACTAGTTTCTTATTATAACAATTTATATTGTTTTGTAAGGTTTTTACTATGTTTTCTGGCTTATATTTTTCAACTCTATTATTATTTTTATGTCTACATTATATTCCTTGTATATTATAGTATTGTGAGAATGTTAAAGATGTAGCGTTACTAATACTTTCTCTTCAGAATAATTAACTTTAAAACAAAGCAAATGGATTTGATTATGGTCAATAATATTTTATTGACTCGTTGTTGATACAATGTATAATAAATTGTATGAGCTACAAGACTCTGTTGTTAATATAATCTGCATAAACGTTTAACCCAGTATTAAGCGATACATGGAAGATACGCATTTACTGAATAGAACAATATCCACTCAGTTCGAAACTGTGGTCTATGTAATTTCATTTGTATATTATGTTTAAGTACTGGATATGTATTGTTAAGGTACAAGGATTTCCTCTCCCATGTTCCCAATAAGTAATTTCTATTGTCACACATTATACATATATGTAGATAGGTACAAAGCTGTGTAGTTTAAGCACATTAGTGCACATCCTATATCTTCTCAGTCTATTCAACATCCCGATTACAGCAGGTATTATAGTTACTTAATGCAGCATATTGGCAATGGATTGTTTGTAACCATTAATGGAAGTGTATTCTAACGATAATTGTACATTCTTGGTACGTTATTACATTACTGTCTAAGAATTTGACAGAACTGGAAATTTTAATTTGTTTCAGGTAAAGAGGAACGATAAAATGTAATAAAAATCATTATAATGTAACTATGAAAAAAGTATTACCCTTTACGACAAGGAAAAATGACCATGACGTTTTGCAAATTGTTTCACTACTACTGTTTCTACCCTCCGTTTTGCGAGCTCAAAATACCTTGGGGTGCTCCGACTTAATAAAAACTAACAAATGCTCGTGTTATACATTTGAAGACGGTAAGACAGGTTCATTGTTCACGTCTCGTTTGTAATACGAACATTAAATTAATCGAAGATTTATTTTCAGGCTTGTTTCTTGATTGTCAAGATACTGCCTCCAAAGACGTAAAAAATGCACTTAAGAGTGTATCTGACATACATTCGCTTTCTGTTTACGACCTCGACGACAGCGAAGAATCTCTGGGTCCCCATTTAATACCTCAAGGCGTTTGCATAAGACATATTCATATGTCTAGAACAAATATAAAGGATATTGGCGATGATACGTTTATGCCTCTGAGAAAATGTCTTGAGACTTTGAGCATAGTATCAAGCAAAATCAAAACAGTTCCTCAGAAAGCCTTATCTGGTTTGCTCAAACTGATGTCGATCGACTTTACGTCTAATTATATCGAGGAAGTACCGAGCTACAGTTTTTATGGTCTTCCGCTAATGAAACTGGATATAAAAGGAAATGTCATACGTGACATATCTGAATCTGCTTTTTTTAGTTTAGAATTAACTCTGTCTGAAATTAATTTAAGTGAAAATAACCTCACATCATTTCCAATAGAGGCATTTGCAAAATTAAGGCATCTTCGATCTTTACGATTATCATGGAATGAAATGTCTTCTTTCCCAGTAGTCGTCAGTTCTGATTTAATATCTCTACAGTACCTAGACTTAAGTTCGAATAATTTTGAATTTATTTCAGAAGACTGTCTCAAATTTTGTCCGTCCCTAACAACATTATCATTTCATTTCAATTTCATTAACAACATACATTATAGAGCCTTTCAGTCATTAGTTAACTTGCAATCTCTTGATTTAAGTCACAATAGAATTAAAATTTTGAATCCTAATATTTTTCAAAACAACAATTATTTAGAATATATAGATTTAAGTCATAATCATTTGCACCACATACACGGATTGTTCTGTAATTTACCACATCTCTCAGAAATAGTCTTAAGTCATAATAATATTTTGGATGTGCCAATAGACTCTTTTATTAATTCCGACAAAATTAATGCAATACATTTAGATAAAAATTGTATAAGTAATATTCATAGTGAGAGCTTTAGTAACTTAGGAAATCTTAGTAAACTTAGTTTAGAATTTAATTATTTAAATCAAGTGCCACATAATATTTTTATAAGTAATAAGAATATTCTAAAAATAAGATTAGACAATAACATTTTTTCTGAATTTAATAATGACACGTTAGGAACCCTAGTTAACGTAAATGAAATAAGATTAAATAATAACAGACTTAACGTGATAACAAAATATTATTTTAAAAATTCTAAGAAATTAGAAGAAGTATACTTGGACCACAACGAGATTACTTTCATAGAGCCTGGAACATTCTTAGAAATGATCGAATTGAGGTATCTAAGCCTACATTACAATAACCTCATAGTTATAAATGATGTTTTACCAAAATTGAGTTCAAAGTTAGTAACACTTCATTTAGAATCTAATTCATTATCATTAATAGGCAATTTTGTAATGCAATCGCAAGAAAAGTTAGACTACTTAAGTTTAAAAAATAATCGCCTGAAGTTTTTAACGAAGAACACGTTTCGCAACTTAAGTCTTGTAACAAGACTGGAATTAAATAATAACGACATCTCAGTAATAGAAGATTTCTCATTACAGCACTTAAGCTCTGCACGCTATATAGACTTACAGTACAATCTATTGAGTAATATTACTAACTACACATTTTTCGGTTTAAGTGAAATAGAAGACTTGGATATTTCACATAATACGATTAGGTTTATATTCGATATGGCCTTTGATACTTTAAAAAAACTACGAAGTTTGGGTCTTTCACACAACCCACTTAAAATATTACACAAGAATATTTTTCAGCAAGGACTGCCACTGAGTTCTTTATATTTAGACAATTGCCAAGTGCAACATATTGATAATGGCACGTTTTTAGGATTAAACAATTTGAAAACACTTTCACTTAAAAATAATTCCTTAAAATCTGTAGACTTATTATCTATTAATGTACCAGGACTAAAGCATTTAACACTATCGTTTAATGTTCTTGACTATCTCCCTTTAGAAGCCTTTACTCAACTTCCTCTTTTAGAAGTTCTTTATATGGAACATTGCAATATTGAACACATTTTTCAAGGCACGTTCAAGCATAATAAAAATTTATTAAGACTGAATTTGGCACAAAATATAATTAGTACTATTCCTTCTACATTGTTTGAATTGCAGAACTCAGTTGCTGAGTTCAATATTAGTAATAACTTTTTAGATTACGTGCCATATAACAATTTTCAAAATTTGACGCGGGTTGAGAGTGTAGATCTCACAGACAATTTAATACCTAGAGTAGAGTTAAGTGGATTTGAAAAATTAACCAAGTTAAAGTACTTAATTCTAAGAAAAAATGAAATTAAAAGTTTATCAGCAAGCAAAAAAGTTGAATTTCCAGATCTAATGCTATTTGATATAAGCTACAACAAACTAGAAACTCTGCCACTTTTTGTGTTTGATATATTTCCAAACATACAAAACATTAATATATCACACAACGATATCGTCCGTTTTGATTTTTTATTGACTTATAAAAAGTTTGGTATTTCACTAATCAACATTGATCTCAGTAAAAATCCTGTAATTGTTTGGTCATCACCAAGAAAGCTCGATAATAATACATTAATAGCCAACTTATACGAATTACATATATGTGCCACCAACATGACAAATATTGACGATATAACATTTGAACTATTTACGAGCTTACAACATCTTTATCTCAAATTTAACCAAATACGGCGTCTTTCTGTAAGTCCATTTTCAAAGTTGTCTTTTTTAGAAAATTTAGATCTAAGCCATAATAGAATTTCTCAACTCAAAACGAGCAATTTCCGTGGATTAACTAAGTTGAGGACATTATGTTTATCAAATAATAACATCGAATCAATGGAATCCTTCGCTGAAGAGTTGAGTAATTTAAAACTTTTGGATCTGGCTCACAATAAGCTACAAAACATTCTTAATGAAGACCTCATAAACTTAAAAGAGTTAACGGTGTTATACTTGAGTCACAACAACATTAAATATATATCAGTAACCGCCTTCAGAAATTTGAATAAAATTATACAGATTGACTTGGAACATAACAAACTCCAAAGTATACCAATAGAATTGCTAACTTCTGTCGAAAATCACATACAGGAAATATCAATAAAAGGTTTTTACTGGCTTTTTCTACTTCGTATTATTTCGTTAGGTGATTTAAGAAACAGGTTGTTTAATAAGCATTATTTTTACAGATAATGTTATTCTATGCAGTTGCAAAAAAGATAACGCTTGGGTTTGGATTCAAGATCATCCTAAAATAATAAAATCAAATGCTGTTATATGTTTCAACGATGAATATCCACGAGAAAAATGTGACGTGCCTGTAATATCTCAACTGTCGGTTGACAAACATAAGGACAACTCTGTGTCCGTGTCATGGTTTATAAGAAACCGTACTGCTATTAAGGCTCTACAGATTTTGTATTACGGCGAAGATGCCAATACTGACGTAAGTATTATAAAACCTGTAAGAAATTAATGTTTAAAGTTTTACCAAGTTTTCAAAAAGAATGTATTTCAGGTGAAGTCTAAGTATTTGGAAAAAAGTGATGTCTCAGTTCATATTCGCGACTTAGAACCAAATTTTAATTATACGGTATGCGTCATTACACTTTCTGAGGATCCAGTAGACTACGAAGACGAAATTGTTTCTGAAGTCAACAAAACTATAGACGATAGTTCAAATTCTACTGCAAGAATAACACAAGACATGGCAGCAGCGATACTAATGCGAAGTTCATCAAATGAATGCGTTTTATTTAATACATTTAGAAAACCATCGATAGTCAAAACTAAGGCAATTAAAAAATTTGATATCGCGTCGCTGTTAAACCGTCGCATGGGCCTAATAGTTGGGTGCTCGTTAGGGGTTGTTGTTTTCTTTATCATGGTTTCCGTTTTATTGTATACAAAGATTAAAGAAAGGAAGCGAATTGCAAAGTCTGACCCCATGTGGTCGGAAATGAACGATTATCATTCAATGGCAAGTAAAGATGACATTCTACAAAATTCTATAACAGCTTCTACTGATAATATTTTGTTAGGTATGGCAAAGAGTCGCAAACTTTCATTGGATCATTTAAAATAATTCTAGATTATAGATATAGGTAGGTAGAGTATACCATGGAAATGAACAATAAATTCTAAATTTTATTTAATTAGTCAAATATTTATATTGTTAATAGATGCTTAAATTTACAAATGTTCGCTTATGATAGCTAGAAGATATGTAGAGGTAGATGGTAGTGCCTACATAGTAGGACAATGGTAACTTTAATATTTTATTAGTTTGTTAGTCTAGTCATAGGAGCTATCTAATCTAAATTATTAAATAAAACTGTTGGCATGATTATCAGTTACTTTGTGGGTTTTATTTTCTATCATAAATTTGAAAATTTTAATTTTAAACATTTATTGGATGACCGCAGAATAATGTAAATGGATGTAACGCGTACAAGAAAATTCAATAAATATTTTATTAAAAAGAAAGTTGGGCTTTATGTAGGTGAGTTAAAGGAATTTTGTTACTTTTTGTAAACTGTAATAAAGTTATTTAGCTCACCAAGCTAAATAACTTTATAACAGTTTTCTAAAAGTATTTTCTGAAAAGTAAATACTTTTCAGAAAATACTTTTAGAAAACTGCATCTCTTAACACTCAAATTAATTTATATAAATGGCTTTCTAATGCACTATGCAATTTGAGTATGTTTTTTTTTTAACCCCCGACGCAAAAACGACGGTGTGTTATAAGTTTGACGTGTCTCTGTGTGTGTGTGTCTGTCTGTGTCATCGTAGCTTCCGAACATCAGCTCTTTTCTAATCGTTGAAGGGATCAACGAGTCGTGAGTATTCAAAATTGTAAATTTATAGTTATTAAATAAACCTCTTTTCTGAGTACCATTGCCATTACTTTAAATAGCAGTTTAAGGACTCACTATATAGGGACCAATTTGAAGATGAAGCTGAAGAATATGTATTTATTGTTCTTAAAAATTATCTTTAATAGCTCCAAATCACATGTATATCTCCAATACTATTGCATTGTTGTAAAGGTAAAATTTCCCCTTTGAATTCCACAAAAACAAGAAACCAATATAACATACATATATATTATTTGATTGTTCGAACACTTGTGTGTATCAACGTCACTAGTGAAAGCATTACCATGTGAAATGCACAATAAGGCGATGATAAGTGTAAAAAATTCCAATATCGTCCCGTGTCATTCATTCACGATCAGGCCATTTACACAAAGGGTCCGTCAATAATCTTAAAAAGGAATAATAATTCACTTAAGTAAATATATTGCATGTTACTTAAATCTAAATGTGTGGCGCAATGCTATAATAGTTTTCTTAAGAATATGTAATAGAATTTATTACGATGTCTAATATATTATTCCAAAACAATTGTTTTAAATTTGTTTTTATTTTATTTTTCAAATCTAATTTTAACGGTATTAAAAGAAAAAGTTGAATAACAAATATATATAGTTTGTAATAGACAGCAACAATGTTATTTAACCTTGTTCATATTAATGTACTTACATTCATATAAAATAACTTACACTAATGATACACTTGATAACTGTATCATATTTTATTGTCGATAAGAGAAGGATGGAGCAGGAAAGGAGGAAAGACCCTCCGAATATATAGCGGCTATTTAGAATAATAGCAGAAGTATAATTAAAGCAACTGTACTTAAGAAAAGGTCTGTAATGTTTTTGTTTATCTCTTTTCTATATAAGGTTAACACATTTTAACGTTATTTTGGTTTAATTTTTAGTTTTACTGACTTAGCTACAAAATCTAATATTTTTAGTAGGTACATCTTTTACAATAAGTATGATACTTTTTATGCCTTTAGTGATATTCACAAAAATAAATGGAAACAATTATTTTTCGTCACACATAGTTGAATAGTTAGATGACGATATAAATTTGCAGAAATAATATTCACAATGCGTATTGTATTTTACAATGTTTATACTACGAAGTAATAACCTTCATCCAATTCGCACGAGGAACTTACGAACCGAAAAGTTTTATTTTCCGTTTGTTTGTTACGGAATTACGGATCACAAAATAGATTATCCGGCTTCCGTAACGAGAATCCGAGCCGTCAAAGGGTGTTTTGTATGGAATCTGAACTGCCCCATGGGTTTCTTGATGTGCTGGTTAACAGAAAGCTATTTCTTTCATTTAACTTTGTATGGAACCGTTTATTCGTTATGCTGCACACGTGATGGTAATTATGAAGGGAGGAATGCTAGTGATTAAGGATATAAGGTTGTTATTAGTACCTAGGTAGAGTGCCTAGGTACAAAAGGGGTACTTAGCTGCAAAACCTAGTCGCAGTGCAAACAGAGCATTACTAGCATTTTTCGTTTGGTGGTGATGTTGTTGTTGTTTCGGCTAATGCTTTGTTGAAATGGGAATAGTATCACCCATATATCACAACTGCGTGATTCCCGTACAACAGATCAAGTCAAAAGTACGTTGGAGAAGTGATATTATTATTCTGACGAATTGTCCACGTTTTGATTATATCTGTTACCACGTATGTGGCTATGATTCGCAAAGGGTACAATGGAGAACCAGGCGTGAGCTCTTCTTTTTATATTTGTTCACTGATTACTCAAAGACGTCTAAGCCGATTTAAAAAAATCTTCTTTTGTTTGAAAGGGTCCCAGTAAGCTAAGCTAAGCTAAGCGTAAGCTTCCCAGGTGGTCCTATGGTCATCAAGTCAGTATCTGATGATGGAATCTATGAGAAATCGAGTGATCTCTTCAAATTTTATAGGCACACTACTTGAAGCGATTCGATCGGGGCTGCTGGGCACCTAGATGGCCAGGTTTTGGCGATAGAGGTAGTTGCCATAGATCAGTTAAGGAAGATGGTATTATTTATATCCAGCCTATATCCAGCGCATGTCTCTGGAGGACAGGAAGGTTTGCTCTTCTTCAAGTAGACGGGGTCGCCAAGTTATACGGTTACTGGTACTTGTTGAGAGTCGGTAGATAAATTCCCGCGTTGCATAATTGTGTAATACTTTAAAGTACAGAAGGTTCTGGTAGTGGTGTTGGTTTTTAAGGTTTTATTTTAGAAAACCAAGCTCACTCTCTCACAGACTCTTTAACTCAGTGTGAGTTAAAGTTAGTAAAAGTAATGTAACGTGGAGGGTGGCCTCGTGGTCTACACGTGGTCCCCGTAGGTAAATTTAAATGAGGACAGGAATTAAACACGATTAATCACTTTAACAGTTTATAATAAAACTTGTGGTACAGTTATTTGAAGGCATTTAGACGTTGACAATACTATTCACAGGGTGGAGTCCTTGAGAGGCTTTGGACGTAGTTCCGGCGCTG
This sequence comes from Euplagia quadripunctaria, assembly GCA_963859945.1. NCBI lineage: Eukaryota > Metazoa > Arthropoda > Insecta > Lepidoptera > Erebidae > Euplagia > Euplagia quadripunctaria. The sequence goes on from OY982567.1 coordinate 16,771,227, forward strand.
GTAGATGCAGAGTACTTAACTCGGAGTAGTCTTGAGCGGGAAGAGGCTCAGTCTTCGCGCAGCCGGTATGTATAGGCCCCAGGGGCGTTGTGCAGCACGGAAGAGCATCTCAGGCAGTAGAGGGGTGTGCGCGGCGCAAAGTTTCGGTGGGAGGGCGTAGGATGACGCGTGACAGTAAGACTAGTGGAAGCAATGCTTAAAGGTAAACATATTTTGCTACTCTGCGTTATATAACATATTAATAAGCGTTCAGAGATCGCAGATCGAAGAATCTTACCTTTAATTTCTGCAATAGATATATATACAATTGTCATTAAAATTTTTGTCCTTGCATTTGGAGCTTACTGTCGTGGCCACTTCCTGCTCATATCTATAAAATGGGTATTTTTTTATATGGTATAGGGGGCAAACGAGCAAACGGGTCACCTGATGGTAAATGACTACCGCTGCCTATGAGCACTTGCAACTCAAGAGTCACAGAATAGGGGAATAGGGGGCGAGGAGGGGGGAGAGAGAGAGAGGGAAGGGTTAGGGCCTCCGGTAACCTCACTCACTCGGTAAAAAGCAATGCAATCATTGCTTCACTGCTGGTTTTGTCTGAAGCCGTAATATCATCCGATCGGGCCGGCCCATACGTGCCGAAGCGTGGCTCTCCCACGAATAATAATATTCAAAAAATATGAGTCTAACCATACATTATTATCTGAGCCTGAGGGGGTTTGTAACCAAAACCGATAAAATGGTTCTGAATCTCCGCCCCGCGTGAATCTTTCATCCTGTTTGTGGTAAATAAATAATACCTTTGATATTTTGACGCTTCGACCGACTTGCTCCTATCGGGTAGACGACCTGTGACGATGATCCTTGAATATCAGAGGGGCGATATAACATCACGCTGTGACGATTGTAAGCGAAGCAGTGTTCATAGACGGAAGTTATAATGCAGGGCACCTTTAGCCATATCTGTGAGGCACATCACAGAATTTATAAAAGACAATATTAAACGTTAACGGAGGTCAAAGTCCCACCAATTGGCTCTAGTGTGGCCCTCGTCTTGATAGTATCGATTCTCCTGTCATTTGAATATTGTTTGGGAAACGGCATTACGGTCTAGATTGGTTACAGGTTCCAAGTAACAATATTTTAAAGTAAAGGTACCTTTTTCACATGCGACTAGGTGTTATGTAGCATTTTTACTGAAGAGCGTTTAGTGTTCTTATGTACTAAATAAAATGTGTCAAAAAATTTAAAAGTACAAGGCTTCAAGGAAACTAGTTAAAGTATAGAACTAAGTCATGATTGTACAAACGACGAACAACAAATATTCCTTACATAACCGTATAAAAGCAATCAGTGCTACATTACCTACACAGTTATCAGACCAAACATTAACATATTATTAGAGACAGTGAATTGTACACGTCAATTAGGTGGATTGTTATACTAATTGTCGCCTAAGTGCCCGGGAGAAATGAACTAATGTACGCTGCATTATTGACAGTCGTGTCCTCCGCAACGTGTCGAGGGGTTTGTTTGATATGTACTCTAATTACATAACAGTAAATAGCACAGGGTCGAACTAGAGATGCTACAAATAACAATTATGCATTTAAGCTTTTCACTGTAGTTTTATTTAGTGTAAAAAGCTGTGTTTGTTTGTAATGAACAGAGTAAGGTAAGTGGTATACATGCAATAAGCGCTGTTTTGAAACTACTCTCATTCTCAGGAACTTTTGGTCAATCAATCTGAAACATTACAATCAGTCGATTTTTTATGCAAAAAGTTTAGTGGGTACCCGTCATTTAATAATTTATATTTATAAATATGAATAAAGTATTTGAACCAATACAACACCAAAACCGTGCTTGGCCTATGCCATAGACTTACGCGTATGCATATAATGGTGCTTAACCTAAAAACTGACACTGACTGACTGACCTGAGAAAAACTTGGAGCTGAAGCCGTCACCGTTGCGCCAGGAAACGGATACCTAATAAACATTTTGTACGCAAAAGTACGATATTGTATAAATATTAAGTTCAGCGCTCTATTTATATAAACAATTGCATTACATTTCTATATATAACCGATAATATATAAACCGATCCGAAATCGACGCACACAAAATGTACAGTTCAAACCGATGCTGATTTCAGAGTTTTTTTTTTGAGTAACAGTTATCAGGTTATTGAAACGTACGATAAGTTATTTAGATAATTATCGTGAACCAGGTCCATTGTAGTCTGGAATAGAATAGGAAAAAGGAAAACTTAATCCATTACGTTTGTAGGCACACATTATCTTTATACCCAGGCGCCCGCCGGTTACAGTTGATGATAAATATATGTTTGCTATCTATATAGTTGATGATAATTTATAATAAAAGAGTATAATAAAAATTAGTAGACTGTACTTTAGAACGATTCCAAATGAAAGATTTATAATAAAGTATCTATCACTTCAATATTAATTTACAAATTATATAGATACATATATTTAGAAATATTGGATAAATACCTAAAATATAAGTCTTTTATTGTGTTTGAATTCTTGAAATAAGCTTACCTTTCGAATTTATACGACAATGTGAAAAGTATAATTCCTTGTTTTACTCTTTTCTAGACATTTTAGTATCATAAAAATAAAAACAATATTTAACTGCGCTGAAACATTCTCAGGAGCGGGAAGTTACGTGCCTGGCAGAATCCAATAAAATAAAATTCCCCTTGTTCCCAATATTCGTGTTATTTTTAAGGTACACGAAAAGCCTTAATTTGGAATTACATTGTGGATATCCAATCAGTATGAACAGCTATAAATTCCAAGGGCACACAATGACATTAGATTTCTAGGAGTAATTTCAGCAAGAATATTCCAAGATATAATACATAACTTTTTATTCCATGTCCCTAATCAAATGCGGTATGTAGGTACGAATGATATTCGTCTGAAACCAAATTGACTTGGCGGTAGTTCGACCAATTCAAATAGGCTTACACTAATCAACCAACAACTTGTGAACTTGCGTCTGTAAATTTATTACTTGATTAGATAACTCGATGTATCCTTAGCCTTCAAAACACAGGGACTTCACTCTGACGATAATTACATTCGAATCAAAGGATATTGGCAAACTATACTATTCTTGCTTTTCCTTTTGGAAACGAGAATGAGGATGAAAGTGGATTATTCCCGTATTTTTTTCTTAAACCTCTTTATGCGAAGGGCGGAATTATGAATATGAGAGAGATAATGAGAAAAAAAAGTAAATGAAACAGGATTTGCGTGTTGCCGTAATAATCTTGATAAAACAGTAAAGCTGTTTAATGCGTGGAATAAATTCGGAGTGTAAACGCATAGGTACAAATTTTTTACTTACATTTACGCGGTATATTAACCACAATTTATGTACTTCATTTTATCCTTTCATCTGCCTTTAATCATTCAAGTGAGTTTAACTTTTACACCAATGTTTTTAAAAATATGATAACTCTAAATGTACAAATAAAAATATAAAAGTCGAACAACATAATATTAATATCTCGACATCATAAAAACAATCTTATTCGCAGACACAACATACGAGTTTATTTATTCTCTCCGTGAAATCACAAAGTCCTGAATGAAATATTCATAAGGGTTTAATTCGTTCACTAAAATGAAATCCTCGGAGATTACTTGACAGATCTACTTCACGTCTATTTTATTCATGTATATTAAGGAATCATAATATTGAGACTTTACTATGTTATGCATGCCAGTGTATACAATAATAGAGATATTTATACTGGCAGTATAAAAATGATGTGATTTGGTGAATATCGCAAATCATTTATGTTATTACTTTTAAAAAATAAAAAAAATTAGGATAAATTTAACAAAAAGATGAAACCATGGACTCCATTTAATAAATCAGGCTGAATATTTTTAGTACAACTCTGTAGGTCCCTAACATAACTGCTGTGGAACGAATAACTACAAATCCCAGAGCCCACTGAGAGGAAGGTGCCGCTGAAGATTCCTACCTTCTGCCAGTTTGGAAGAAGAAGGGGAATGCCGTCAAGGCTTACCTCGTTTGCTCATATAATAGAACGAAAGTACAATAACAAAATAAAATAAAAAGTACAATAATAAAATAATAGGAAAAAAATAATTGGTACAAAGACTTTCCTGACACGTTCATTAGCCAAACATTACCAAAAAAATTATTCTGACATCAAACTTCAACTGTTACGTTTGAAATGCGAATATTAATTTTTGACATTCGGAACTTAAATCCTTCAAAACTTGACATCTCTCTTTTCTCACATGACGTTTCTTCAATCATTGTACTACAAAGGCTATTTGAAAACCTAATAATGTCGTAATAGGGATCTCACCAAAAACTGCATGGGACTATGCCCTAGAATGTACGTAAAGAGATGAAATGGATATATTTTTAAAGTGTAGGTTTTATACATGTAGAATTAGAAAGGTACAGAGAGCTTTGCAGCTCAGGACAAAAGTAATAGTATAAGATTTATTAGTAGCATATTTTTAGTAATAGTATATGATATAAAGGTTGCCGCCCATTGTGCATTTTATGTTTTTATTATAGAATAAACTGCCCTAAATATTTAAGCAGATTTAACCGTGATGTTACTGTTGCAACAATTTCTTCTGCACTTTGTGAATTTTCTATCACTATACAAAACTACCACTAATAATTTCCACAACTCATCTACAAAGTGTCTTTCTTCCTCATCTCTGGTTTCAGGTTTAAATATGTTTTGTGAATCCGAGAGCTTCTAAATTTGAAATACAATCTTTAAAATAACGGTTTAAGATAAAGACAACATTTTCTCTAAAATATTGATGCAAACTACCCTCATTTGAAACTAAATAGTTCATTATTTCCGCATCCGTTTGAGTTGCAGCAAAAGGCCCGAACACATAATCTATATTATGCTATACTACCAAAAAAGATTTTGTTAAATTATGGAATTTGTATAGACTGTATGTTTTATCTGGTATTTATAATAGGGAACATGCAATATTTTTATTTTTGCTTTTGTTTGAAAGAACTCCATGTAGAGTAGACATTAAGTATATTAAAAAATTAAAACATTTTCATTTGTTGCTAAAAATGCTGTTTGAAATTGACAGTTTACATTCCGCGCGAAAAAGGACTCTCAGTTCCAATGACGTCACACTTGTCAGCCACTGGTGTATTGTTACTTGGTCGTCGTTTCTTGCTTTCATATTTTTGCATATTTATTTCCTAGTTGATTGCATTGACTTCGTATGCTATAGCTGCGTTGTAATGCATCCTAGTGGTTATTTTTTCTAAATAAATAGAATATCAGTGCGCACTGTCAATAGCTTACAATAGACGTACTGTCTGACAAGCTGTTTAAGTTAAGTTGAAAGCCTTAGTTGGACTAAAAAATCAGTTCTATCAAATAGGAGGTATTTGAGTCAAGTGGAAAGACGTTTGAAATAAAAAAAAACCCCTGCTATGCTACTTTGCAACAAAGTAAAGCCAGTTTCCACCGACGAAAAGTAATGCTAGTTGCTAGCACCCACGTTCTATTATCTCTGACTGTGCGTGGTTATAATTGCGGTGATAATGCCAACAAACTATTCTTATCATAAAAATAATAACGCGGACATTAACTATGTGACTTGACATTATTAACAGTAAAACTCTTTCTCAGTTAACGCTCGAAGGAAATTCTTTTTTTTAGTCAGTGAACTTAAAGTACCGAGCTCGTCGCGTGTTACCAGTGCGTTATGAAAACTACACTTGACCTGTTTCACTAACCTCCTGAGGCGGGTTCTACTTAAAGGGCTGGTTTGATGTCTAATTATAATTCGAGGTAAACTTTCATGTTGACATAGAATACTAGGTTAAGTCCATGGCGGCTCTCTCTCAGTAAATGTAATGGAAAATTTCATGACCTCCTTCTGACAAGAAATCGTAGTTTTGATTGTTTTTTTAAGTTTTCTTGACGAATATATTAAACGAAGAACAAGAGACAAATGAACGAAAATAGCCAGCTAAAAAAAAGGAGACATCATTGGAAATAAAATTGTGTGTATGTGTCTTAAGCATAGACATATTGCAGTAACCCAGATAGTAGGAAGTACTGGGATAGAAGGATCTATATTATATGGAGAGTAAGTAAAAGGTTAGGCAGGCAACACAGAGGCTATACTTTAACTCCGAATTACTATAACACTTGATTATAGAATTAATAAATTAATATTTCTTGAGGCTTCGTGCTTTCGGCACGACATCTGACGCCACCCGTCCGCCAGACGATTGTCCATTCTTGCTATTCGAATCTCTTAACTATTTTTATACGAATTTGAGGATGGAGCCGGCAGCCAGACTCATCGCGCCATTTCCAAAGAGTTCTTAATTCAATCACAGGAGATCACAAGTGAGCGCGGAGAGTCCATCACAACAATATAACAATATATCTATGGTTTTAATTAAGCTTTTTTTCATTCCAATAATATTATGTAAGGTAAAAAAGCCTAAATGCACAGAAAACAAATCCGTATGGTAAACCATCTACCACAGAACTAATACCATTGTAAATGCTTGAGCATTTGGCCTGTCTGTTCATATTTAGAAATCAGTGTTGAACATTAAGGGAACCATAAAAATGTAAACTAGTAATTGCCCTTTAACAGATCCCAATAAAATTGATATACATTTTCACTTTCACGTTTACACTATCTGCCTTTATTGCCGTATGAATGATAGGGTAACAGCGGATATTGCACACGTTTGTACAATGTTTACACGATATATCAATGATTGAAAATTATTAGGCAAATGTATTCCTGATTGAACTTGTAAGATAATTGCGTATCAAATGAATTTGGTATAAGAAGAAAGAAAGAAAGAAAATAAGTTTATTTCGTAGGACAAAGGCATACAACTTTCAACATTAAAATAAATAAAAAATAAATACTACTAAATAAATACTAGGCTAAAAGACTGGTTTTCATACGACACTCAACTTCATCAAAGCTAATGTGACATTAGTGACAACTGACAGCTGACCTGACAAGTAACAACTTGTAGAGCGTCGTATAAAAGAGTAAAATGCCCTAAAATTATAAATGAACGAAAATTGTAGGGTAATTTCTATTTAATTATTAATTTTAAAGATAGACATTTATAATTCATTATTACATACTATTAAAACGAGGCTAATCATTATTTCGCCACAATTACTCGAGTTTAGATGCAACATTTTTACGTTTTACAATTCTCAACCCTTAGATAATAGGGAAAAATTTTGGAAAATATTAGTTGCTAGTATTAGTGAAAGTCTGTTAGACCAGCGGTCTCAGTGTAATATTTACTAAGGTGACGATTGTACGTATTGTTTGAAGCCCGAAAAGGTGGCCCTTACTGTGGAAAACTGAGATGCTTATAGCTGAGAGAGAGCAGCACTATGTAAAATTTGGCTCTACTACCTTTTAATTTTGTACAGTTATACTACTAATACACACAAAATTGTGTGAACATCAACACCTGTAGGGTAGTAGATAAGTAGGCATAAAATTTTCATCATATCTATGAATGATCGATCAAAAAAGTCGGTTTCAGCGGTACTCATTCATAATAAATCGATTAATCAAATATCAACAAAAAATATAATTCATCACAAGCTAGGGAAGCTGTTCAAAATACAATAAATTATCACAAATTCGAATTGCGTACTTTACAATCCTATTCAGCAAATCTCCCCTGAGTAATGTGGGTCAGACCCATTTCCGCAAATAAATCCAGCTCTCGAAATAAATAACTACTCTCTGGGTAGGGACGGATCTTTGTTATAGAATATGTAATGTATAATAACGCTGTAGGTTTCTGTCGATCCACTATAAACTAATAATTAGGTCCATATCGGTTCTGTTGTAGTAATTTCAGCGTAAGAAATGCGTTACATGGGAGGTGTACTAAATGCTCAAGTGAAAACTTGAAAGGTACTCGTATGTATGTGAATAAAACATTATCGAATTGCTTGGTTTTAATTGCACAAAACTAAGAACTAATAAATGGGATATAAATAATGATACATAAAACATGTTCCTTCTTGCTCACTTTGTTCATTTTATATTCGTAATTTTAGTTTTAGGTAAGGTTCTTATCATGGGGAGGCACTTTTTTATCATTTATACCCCGTATAACATACGTTTCTTTCTCCCTGCCTTACTTTTTCTATTCTATTTTCTTTTCGTACTCAGAGTCTGTAGGGACTTAATTCCAGTGCCAACAGCAGCATGTATGTGTTTTTTTAAGTAAAGTTTTTAAATAAGTTTTTACTTTATAAACAGTGATTCTTCAACTGCAACTCTGTTGGGCTTTGTAGCAATATATTGACTCATTCGTAGATAATTGTTTTGGATTGCTATGTAACCATCATCAAATCAGCTTAGACCTTACATATTTATTAATACAGTTTTAAAATATAATAAAAATTAAAAAATAAAAACCTTCAGAACCAACTATAACATTCAAAAAGATTAAGACAACTGAATTTATTAAACTCATCTTTTGAGAATAATAAACGTCAAATACCGACAAAGTAGCGGAATCGGAACATAAACTGTGAGGCAAATTGAAACAAAATTGTCAACAACTCGTTACGTAACTCAAAATCTTTTTTACACACAAAATACATATGCTTGTTTACAGTTCTTGTTTGGTGTTGGTAAACAATTCACTCAAAAGGCGACAAGCACCAACTTGTCAACAATAAAGCTGTGTCCATAATTTTGATACGGGTAGCCAGTTGGTATCAATGTTAGGCTATACTATACTATCATATATACATCTATACCATACATCAATTTTATTTTGACGACCAGCAACTATTCCATTTAAAATAAGTAGTTTTTAGGGTTCCTTTCCTCAAAAGGAAAAATAGGAACCCTTGTAGGATCACTTTATTATCCGTCTGTCTGTCTGTCTGGAAATACTCTTTTTCTCAGGAACTCGTGGACAGAACAGCAAATCTCATTATTATAACTTCGTCTAGGTTTATAATGAATATACTGCCTGCATCAGGTTGTTCCTTACATAGGTTATTATTATATTTCACACTATTAACTTCAAGTTGTACTTAACAATAATTTTGTATTTAAAAAATCTTTGAACTGCAAAAACATATTAGTGCTTCAGCATACACGAGGTTACGTGATATCGGTGTGCTATCGCCGCACTTTCGTATAATGGATTCATTTGTATTCCGGTAGCAGTGGGCACTGTAACGAACATCGAGGGAGCTGCCGTTCACCGTACAATTACATGTGTTAATATTTACCAACTGACGCCGACGACTAATTGTTGTGACTCAGCTCTGCTACTTGCGTATAACGAGCTAAGTATGCCGTTAGCTTTGGTAAACTAGTACGACAGGCGCCTTGAAGAAGTATAAGGAAATTCAAATAATTCGAAGCACTATTAGAACTTTTTGAATGTGTATATTGGCATACATAAATTTAGATCATAAGGCTTCATGAAAAGTTGTTACAACCAGGTTCTTTCTTATAATGTTAAAATACATATATGTATTGTATGTATGTATGTAAAATAATCAGTGAAACAGACCATGCAATGGTAGGCGTTTATCTTAGCCTTTGAAGATATAGAAGATTAGAAAAGCGACATTTAAGACTGGTCACATTGGATATTTCTTATTTAACGTATATAAATGTTTTGACAAAAATGCTCGGCTCATTCTACTAAATTTAAAAACTGACATAGTCGTACATAGATACATACATTATTCCATATTTTATTACTGTATTAAATTGAAATTGCAGTCATATATAACTTCTAACTAATATAAATAATGTAGAATTAATCTAATTGACATAATTATCTCTATAGCAGAGCCATCAACGACAGACAGATAAAGTTACCCGCAACTACGTCGCCGTCAACTATTGAACTGACGACGGCTGTGTACTGTGTCTAAATGTGTAGAGTAGCGAATCTTTCCTTGATAGTGTTTGTAGGTATAATAGTTGGTAGCGTACTAAATTATAAAGTATTAATTAATGTATTTATAATAATAACAACGCGCAGCCAAGAGTAGGTCGCGGTCGCAACGTGTGCATAAAGTTATCTTTATGTAAAAAGTAAAAACTATTTGTATGTACGATAGTGAGATCGTACAACATTCTATATTCAATGTACTATTTTTAAAGGTATAGTTTTGAACAAAACCAAATGAAGTTTAAAGAGAATAAGACTATATAATAGACACAAGCTGAAAAAAGATCCACATTTTCAAAAAGTAGATATTGATAGATTCTCTTTGCACGGAATAGTGCAAAGTTCCAAATTTAAATTTAAGATTTTTGGTTTGGAGTATATTTTATCAAAATAAATAAAATTTCACAGTTTTATGAAGCCTATCATATTTTTAAGGCATGTGTGACTTGTTCTAGGGACACAATACGAACATGCATATTTAAAAGAAAAAGTTTACCATATTTATAAATAAGCAAAAAAATTGTGCAAACAGCGTTTTTAGCACTAGTTACGATTACTTACATACAACCCTTAGATGAACAGAATGATGAGATGTATGTATTTATGTATTATATTTCGTAGGCATCAAGTTTATATATAAGAAATGCTTGTTGGTGACGCATCAATCATATAATTTTTCGATGAAATCCAATGGCATGAGGTGAATAGAAAGGAACCACGAACTTTATCAGTAATTACCAAAACAATTTTACGAGAGTTCTAATCAGAGAAATGTAGTCTAATTAATCATCTTTAAGGCGTAGGCTTCCATCGGCTAATGTAATAATGAGGATGCAGTGCGAATGTAAATGTGGTTTTCAGACGGTCTCAGGAAAAAGAAGAAAATTTTCTGATTTACCAGCATTTCACTATTTCAAAGTGTTAAACCTGCCAAACAGTTTATTAGTCATTAAAATAGTACCAAAACAAACTACTACTAACGTGTTTCTTACTGAAAGTTTTCGAAGACGTTAGGAGTCACAAATAGTTCCAACGACCTCCATTCCATTCTTCATTTTTTCTATACTTCACTCAAGTCAAGATACCGTAATATTACTATTAAACTTAATTCATCGCAAAATATCTAGGAAGACAGTTGTCTAGTACTTCTATTTACTAAATCCAAGTGATGTTGAGGGTAACTATACTTAGCGACTTCATTTGGGTTCTTCGTCTGCTTACATTTTTAATTATCCCTAAATGACTCCTCTAATACTGAAATAATATCACTATTACCGTGTCAAATACCTTTCTACTAAAAAAATATCCTGTTTTTAATTAATTCGCCAAACATGTTTAACTTTAACGCTGTTGTTGAACCAGCATTTTAAAAACAATAAAGAAATGAATCAAATTATACTATGAGCTACGTCTGCATAAAAAATAACAGCAGAAATTTAACATATTATTGCCACATATTATATTTAAGTGCCGCTACCGGTTCAGTTCGTTCGTTTCTCTTCCATCGGTCTAGTGTGTATTCCAGTTATACTTTTCATGATGCAGATCGATTTGAAATGTGTCGAAAGTCGCAATATTATCACATATTTCATATTATTTGTTAGGTTAATCCTAGTTGATTTGGCTATAATTAGTCATTATATTAACAAAGGATCATCTGCAATTTATTGACATTATCAATGACGAACAGTATAGGTAGTTGTTATCGGCCCATGAATATAAATTTGTCAACTAAATGAAAATGGTTTGCGATGAATTGATAGAAGTAGGTTAGTTTATTGTTTACTGATTCACGCATACACAAAATAATGTAGAAAACTTTTCATGCATATTCTCATGAATTCAATATATTGTGCTACGTGAAACTGTTTCAAAATGAAATTGCGTTATACATACAGGTTTGCATAACTTTATAGAATTACATTATGTTTGTACAGTAAGTTAATCACAAAACAAACTGAATAATTGCATCGTGGTACAAACAATTATACCAACTGAACACGAAAATAGCAAACTGAAAATAAATGAAGATTCACGACTTGACAAATATACACTTTGCAATTGTAATACGTATTATATTGATTAATTCTACTAGTGTATGACAACAAAATGGGTTACATTTTGTAAAAGACAAGGGCAACAAGAACTGTTGGAAAATAGCCAAGCGCGGCGGCGGTCGTTTAAGGCTGGAGGCGACTGACGGAAAATATCATGGGTTCAATAATAGCTATTGTTTTATTATTGTACGCAGCATATGTTGGTTGGCCAACAATTACATTGCTGAATTAAGTTGCTATTCTGAAAATTCTGTAATTAAACTACCTGCTATGGAATTCGCTTCCACATTCTGTACGTGATAGCTCTCGCTGAAACAAGTGTGTAGTATACGTGTTTATAATTATTTATTAGTGTATATATGTAAATTTTTATGTACTTATACGTAGTTTAAAATGTAGTTTTTTTTGCAAAATATGTGGTTTTTGAACCAGTTTTCCTCTTTAATTTCCAGTTGAAGGAGTATAGCTATTTTACGACCTTTGTTACTTTTCTCCTCTGTCCCACAAAGGTTTTGCTAGGAGTAACGGCCATGTTGACTTAGGATCGTTGTAATGTTACTCTTATAACTACTTTATGTAATTCTTTTTGTGAATGAAAAAATATAGGGTTTATTAATTTATTTATTAATATAAAGGTATAAATATTAATAGGTCTTGCAATAATCACAGTCTAAATAACTAAACAAGACTCTCTAACTAAGCTAAATACTTAAGTCTAAATAACCAATCTCATATTGAAACAGTTTTCGCAACTTTTAGTACTTTGTAGTACCTCCACGTGCTGCCATTACTGCGGTTATGCGGTTTGGCATGCTGTACGACAAGTTTTTAATACGATACGATTTCTATCGTGAAAGGAGTATTGAATTGTCTATTAAACTCAATTTATTTCACTAAGCTAGCATTATTAGTTTCCGCGATTTTTAGGTATCTTTATGTGACCCGAATTCATTGCTCTTGACTGTAGAACTCCTGAACAAAATAAAGTCTTGGGGCAAAACATCAGTAGTTAATGTATCAACTTTTTAACATCGTGACTTCTTTTGTGTTTGTGGGTGTGTAATTGTGTATGTTATGCAAAATCAATCTTGGTTCTGCATATTATTGGGAGAGCAATGCTTCACCACGTGTGGGCCGACTCGACCCGAGTGATATCATGGCCTCACAGAATACCGGTGTGAATCAATGCTTCACTGTGTTTCGCCGAGGTCCTAACCCCCCCTTCCCCTTCTCTCTCTCCCTCCTTAAAGGCCGGCAACGCGCTTGTGACTCTTTAGTTGCAGGTATCCATGGGCGGCGGTAGTCACTTAAAATCAGTTGACCCGTCAGCTCGTTTACCCGCATTTTTATTTTTGCATTAAAAACTACGCTTTTTTAAACCACTTCAAAAAAAGGAGGAGGTTTTATGTTCGGCTTTGTGTATTTTTTTTTTGATATTATATTTCCGATATTTCTGTCATTGTTAAATCCTGAGACATCTTCAACAATCATCACCATATTTCAATCAATTTACACAAAATCTTAACAAATTATACATCTAAACCTTCCTCATTAATCATGTCTATTAGTCATGAAAATCCGTTCAGTAGTTTTCAGTTTATCCCGAAGAGACAGACAGACGCGGTGGGGGACTTTATTTTATAATATGTAGTGATTAAATGTATAAACCGGGCTCTTAATCGGGTTATATTTCTATAGTATGATACCTTTTTACTGACCCGACGTTTTGATAATCGCATTTTATTTTACGAATCAACAGTTCGATAAACCTGGACAACGGAAATTATATCAATATGCAAAAAATAATATAAGATAATGGAGAAATGGGACATTGTTTATACGCGTGGGGAAGCATTTATTTATGTGAAATATCCTATTTCTGTCGAAGTATCATGTCGTACAAGGCTTCGCTTGCATACAGATTACGGTATACTGCAAGCATGTTACTGCAAGAGCTAGGATATTAGCGCTAAGATTATGCGAATATACGGAATATACCTGTAGTACTACATACGTTGTGTAACTCGCAACTCAGTAACTTTCATGAGAGTGTCTCGACCCTATGTCATTAATATTCAAATGCTTAAAATAGTTTTATGTCTGAAATTACTAAATCGGTCTTTGAGATTATTTAGCATATTGTTATCATACACATTTCAATAATAATTTTGTTAATTATCCCATAAATCAACCTTTTTTTTTTATCAATCAATTATTTGATGACATATGAAGTGCAGATGGCGGTAGAACATTCGCCTGCCACGGCAGGGGTCGTGGGTCCGATTCTCGCTTAATTCTAATTCCATTGGTTTGGGTTATTGTATGAATATATAAAAATATATCTTAGTATGCTTAGCCGTGAAATACTACTACGCGAATACTAGGCAGGTCAGTCTAGGATGGGTGACCATTCTTATCACATTAAGACCCCTCTGTGCATCGGAGAGCATGTTAAACCGTCGGTCCAGGTTGCGACCGGCGATACAAACATCTGTGGCATTCGTTACGGGTAGTTGGAGCCCTAAAAAGTCCGACAACCTTTTTTTTTTTTTTTTTTTTTTTTTTTTTTTTTTTTTTTTTTTTTTTTTTTTGGGCGTGTGGAAACCCCCTCGGGCCGTCACCCCACCGGGGTTTTCGGCGGGGCGGTGTGTCGGAATCGAACCGACTAAAACCACACGGTGTGCCGTACTGCGCCTTAAGTAGGAGGGATCCGGGAACAGCTTTATTAAGACATCCGGACCCCCCCTAGCGCCTGCCCGCAAAAGCGCGGGCACCACCTCCGGGTAAAATCGTCTCAATTAGGCGACGTCCAGGCACACGCGGACGCCGCCTCCTCGCGGGGGGCCACTACAGCGGGTGGAGGGGAAAACCCGTCCCGTCCACCCGCGGCCACACTCAGGGCGGCATGAGGCGCTGGTATGCGCGCCTCCGCCGCCCGGTTCGCCGGCGGCGAATTTGGTCCGAGTGGAGATCATCCTCCCGGACTCTTTCCGCCGCCTCCTTCTGCGAGATGACGTCCTCACAGAAGGTCGCGACCGCGGTAAAATTCCTGTCGCTACCGGCCATGGAGCGTATGATGGCCGGTAGCGAGAGATCCCCTCCGATGACTGCAGTGAGGGCCCGACGCTGCGTCGCCCAGGCGGAGCAAACTGCCAGCGTGTGCTGAGCCGAGTCCTCACTGCAGTCGCAGTGGTGACAGGCGGGACTCAGTTCCCTCCTAGCGACCGAGTGCAGGTACTTCCCGAAGCAGCCGTGCCCGGAAAGGACCTGCGTCAGTCGGAAGGAAAGGGTCCCGTGCTGCCGCCCTGCCCACTCGACGATGACCGGCTGGAGCGCCTCCACGGCGGCAAAGCCAGCACGTGGAGCCTCCAGCCGGGACGACCAACGAGCCATGGTGGCTCGGCGAGCGGCCTCACGCCATTCGCGTACCTCTTCGGGCGGGGGCCGACTGCCGCTTCCCGCCCGGAACTCAGCCGTTCGCCGATATACTTCGGCGAGCACTTCCGCCTCCAAATCCCACGGGGGTGTCCCGGCCAATGCGCACGCCGCCTCCGTCGACACGGTGCGGTATCCGCGTATGGCTCTAACCGCCATAACCCTCTGAGGGCGCCAGAGGCGCGCCCTATTCTGGGCGGTCAGAGCTCCCGCCCACACCGGTGCACCGTACAGTGCCATTGACCGGACAACCCCCGTGTACAGCCGTCTTGTAGCGACGCTGGGTCCACCCAAATTGGGTAAGAGTCGCCCAAGGGCGGACGCAGCGCCGACCAGCTTCGGAGCAAGCTGTCGGAAGTGCTCGTCGAAGAGCCACCTACCGTCGAGGATCAGGCCCAGATACCTTATGTGGGCCTGAACCGGTACGAGGACCGAGTTGACCTCTATAGAGGCACCAGGGGGTGGACCACGACGGGGCCCATGAAATAAAAGGGCCTCCGTCTTATCAAGGGCCACCCGCAAACCCAGCGCCTCGATGCGCCTGACCACCAGAGAGACTCCCCTGGTAGCCAGGCGCGCCGCCTCCTGAAAGTTCACCCCCCGGGCTGTGACCAATGTGTCATCGGCGTAACAGATTACGCCGAGCCCGGGGGGGAAGTCGCCTCGAAGGGCCCAGTCGTACCCCATGTTCCACAGGAGTGGTCCAAGGACAGACCCCTGCGGAACACCGCACGACATGGGCCGACGACTCAATACTCTATCTCGGTCCTCGTACATGACGGTACGCTCCTCCAAATAGTCTGCCACTAGCCGCCTCAGGTACCCTGGCACTCCGTGATAGTGGAGTGCTTCCCTGATGCAGCTGAATGGCAGACTATTGAACGCGTTGGCGATGTCTAACGACACCGCCAACAGCACGCCGCCACAGCTCACTACCTCTTCGGTCACGGCCCTCAGGCGCAACACAGCACCGACCGTCGAACGCCCCGCTCGAAAACCGAATTGGGCGTCCGACAAATCGGGGCCGACCTCGCCAAGGTGCCGGACGATGCGGGCAGAGAGGACCCTCTCAAACAATTTACCCGCCTCGTCCAGCAACACGATGGGCCTGTAGGCCGCGACCGAGTCGGTAGGCCGTCCCGGCTTCCTTAAAAGGACCAGCTTCCCGCTCTTCCAGCAATCAGGGAAGCGCCCGGACGCCAAGCTAGCGTCGAACACCTCCCTGAGGCGGTCGGACATGTGGTCAAGGGCAAGGGCCAACACTCGGGCAGGGATCCCGTCTGGCCCGGGGGCGGTGTTCTTGGAACGGATTCGTAGAACAGCCGCCCCTACCTCCGCCTCCGTGACGGGCGGAACACCATCCTCCTCGTCCTCCCCGTCATCTCCGGCCAAAGGGGCCATCGACGGGGGTACGTGCTCCACCCGTTGCGGGAAAAGGCCCTCAGCCACTTCCTGCAGGAAGCTGGGCTGGAGAGTCTCCGTAAGGGGGGGGCCCGACGCGCGGAGCTTTTGTTGCGCCGCGCGATATGGGCGACCCCAGGGGTCACGATCGAGACCCTCCAGCATCTCCTTTCTTTTTTCCTCTTTGGCGCGGCTAATGGCCAGCTTCAGAGTGTTCCGCGCCTCTCGGTACTCCTCATGAAGCTGGTCCTCTTCCCCGTCTCCGCGGCGACGCCGCCGGCTGTGAGTGTAGGACCTCCGGGCACGGGTACAGGCCGCACGGAGGTCCGCCAACTCCTGGGACCACCAATAGACCTCCTGAATAGACAGTCATTATATTTTTTAGTATTCTGTATTTTATTTTATATTCCGAATTTGATGTAGCTATAAACAGTTGAGCTAACATCAATAAACTTTAACATGCTAGGTGCATGTCAGCCATAAGAAGATAAGTAACCGACATTCTCCATCTTCATAATTTTTCGAAGTATTTGTGTATGAAGTTAAGATTTCGATAAAAAAACAAATTTTAAGTAATCTTAGCCAGGTCAGTCTTAAGATGGGTGACTATTCTTAACACATTGAGACCTCTCCGTGTCTCGGAGAGCACGGTAAACCGTCGGTCCCGGTTGCAATACAAACATCTGTGACATTCGTTACGGGTAGTTGGAGCCCTAAAAAGTCCTACAACCTGGTCTAACTACAGAACTTCGATATCACCTAGTACTTGGGTTGTGGAGGTCTGATGGCAGTCACTTCATGTTAAATATCAAAGTTCGGCCGAATCGTAGTTAGACTGAAAGCCGACCCCAACTTAGTATAGAAAATGCGCAGAGGAAGATAAGTACAAGTTATAGCTTATACGTCATAATACGATAATTAAAATAAGAGTCGAAAAAGTCCAAGTAATTTCTTTTTGACAGCACTGGTCCATGAAAGTTTATCTTATTAAGTAGCCGCATAATTAAACCTTGCATGGGGACTAGCGGAAACCTATTGCTGTAGAAGATCGTCAAAAACAGAACAGAAAAATTATTAAGAAAAATTTTAATTTAAAGTGTAATTTTTTTAAAACGCCATATCAGCGAAACTTAGGATAAAAAAAAGTAATTAATTATAATACATAAGAATATATATATATATACATATACTTAAGCTTGTATACCCGGAGAGTAAAAAGGCAGAAGCGCATTAAACACACTCATTATGCCCACGATAGTTTGGTCCCACTTAGGGAACCAACCTGTTGCCAGCAACCAGGCACTTTGGAATTGAAGATGTTAAAATTGGGAGTATAATAAAAGGGAAAGGTAGGTAAGAAAGGAAGGCAAGCTAGAGCTAAATAAAATACGAACAAATTACGGAAGGAGAACGATATTGTTTGGGGGACTACAGCTGTTTAATAAGTTACCTGTCGATATTAAAGAATGTGAAAACATCAAGATGTTTAAATGTAAACTTAAGGAATATGTGCAACTGGGAATATCGGGATAAAAAGTATGCCTATGCGTTAATCCAGGTCTCCAGCTATCTACATACCAAGTTTCATCACAATCGGCTCAGTGGTTTTTGCGTGAAAGAGTAACAAACATCCATCCATCCATCAAAACATTCACATTTATAATATCAGTGGAATATAACCATTTCTAACACTCTGGAGGCTATTGTTAATTTAGTATTGAATTTTAATTATGTTTATCTCATTATAAGTGGACTTTTTACTTTTTTATGAGGGATAAAGATCTTTAAACCTATAACTGTAACACAAACTGGCTGTTGCCAGGAAAATCCGACACCTTTAACCTATAAATTTTAATAAAACTACCTTTATAAACCTGCCAATTACGATTCCTGAAATCGACAGCAGTTTAAAATTAGAAATAAGTTAACTCGATGACTATAATTGACGGGGATAAAATACCATTGTGTTGTATAACATAATTTAGTAACGGTACCTTAACGAGCCAACTAACTAATCAGACCCGATTCTAAAATAATCCTCAGGCCCTTCCAGAGCTGTGGGCTTGTTTAAAATGAAGTTGAACCGCTGTATTTATCTCGAACAATAGCAATAATTCTCTTTAATGGTATCTCATAAAACGTCTCATTCTCCAAGGAAAGTACGTAAAGTGAACACCTTGTATTGTTGAATTCCTTATCTCAAGACGCGAATTAAAGCAACCATTCTCTTTCCACAAATTTGAACAAAACAAAACGTGCTAGGACAATATTTTACTTGTGTTAGTTGAGTTTCGCGAACATATAAATTTCGGAAAAATTGATGTGCGATACACTTGTATCTCTTAAATAGTTGGAGGGAATATTAGAAATATGGACACAGAATTCTTATTTAGTAGAGCATTGCCTAACTGGTTTTGTTTAAAGAAGTCATACATGGTGTGAAATTGACCGCTTTCTGGCCTCGTAGTCGTAATCCTAACCGCGACCAGTACCTACTCTTTTGGTCTGTGCAAAACGAAACTTATATTTAATAACACCTGTCCACAGACAGCTTAGACAGTTATATGATAACAATTACATACAAAAAAATCTATTGCCATAATAAAAAATCCTTATAACAATAATCTTACATTAGCCCACAACGATCAGTTGTTGTTCCTTATAATATTGAACTAAGAAAGTGTTTGAATAAAGCGTTTCATAAAATTAACATCAAAAACATCAAACGAAATTGAGTTGTTCCCGTAACAACATAAAACATTAATTAAACTTGGTAAATCGATAGCCTCCTCTATAATTTTGCTTTGGAAAATGGGACAGTATTAGTTTTAATTAAAGGACTTCAATACCTTATTTTATATTTATTTTTGTATATTTGAAATAGTCACCGTGAAAATAAATTTGAAACGTTTCGTAAATTACCTAAATATATATTGCTCTCCTTCTTTATACAAAAATAGTCATACTCCAAGATTTAAAAATATATTGAGTTTATGTTTACAATTTCTCTTATAGGCCCTTAAGAGAAATTGTAAACATAAATTCAATATTTTTTTAAATCGTGAATAATATAACAATATTGTTAATACTGTTATGTTTCATGTATGTTCGGAAAGGAAAATTCAGTAAATATGTGATCATTACAGGCTTTTTCTGACCGCGTCTATGACGAATATTGACCGCAGTTCTACCGTGTGGTGTTCGCATTACACATCACTAGTTACAAACAATAGCTGGCTACCTAACATGTAACCGAATAACTAGTTTAAAGTCAAATAACAAACTAGTTTTTTTTGGAAACAGGTTATTTTCGCTACAACGCACAACGCCTAACTATCTACTGGTATCCAATATAAGTTGAGTCCTCGGTTAACAGACGTGGCATACAAGCGGAGTTTCAAGTTAACTTATTCACGTCATAATGAATCAATTGGGGTAAAATTATCAAAGCGGCCGCCCCGGCCGAAAATATAAACGAACCGAGAGTTTTCGATCGTCCGAAGCCGAGAACACGATTAAATCAGAATGCGCACATGTTGGCCAACAATAAAAAAAAAAAATATCGTAAGGGTTACTATAGTGCATATAATACACTACGCGCTACAAGATAGCGCACGCGACCCCAACCTACATATAGACCATACATTTATTGCAGTCAATTCAATGTCAGTCATTTGATTTATACGTTTACAGATGAAACTGTAAAGCCTAACCTTAGCTAAGACTTAAGGTAACGCACCTAGTACTTAGTAGCCGGCTAGCCGCTCACTAAAACTAGTTATGCGTTTATACCAGCTGCATCTTTTCGCCATCGTTTAACGCGACAAAATTACAATCCCCATAATTTGGATAAATGGCACTCCATCATTGTGCGCTTCTCCATTTCTCCACTCACTTGTAGAATAAATTGTCACCTGCAATATTTCCGGACAGATATGACCTTCAAGAAAAGAGCGTACTCCCTAAAAGGTCAGTAACGCACTTGTGACTCTTGAGTTGCAGGTGTCCAAGAGCAGTGGTAGCCACTTACTATCAGGTAACTCGTCTGCTCTTTTAAAACCTATCCCATAAAAAAAAACACGCTTTCTCAAAACTATTAACGCCTTTCAAGCAAATAGTTACGTTACGTTTCGTGAAATTCACTTAACGACCCCAGCTACTTCGCACCGCAATCCTACGCAATCGGTACAAAACGTACCGAAACCCGGGTATTGCCCGGACGCGGTTCGTAGGTGGTTCAAATAAGGTGATGAATTAATAATAAAGCATGGGATCTTCTATCGTATAAGATAAATAAAATAATACTCATGGTGCCTTGATTTTATTTTGGAGTTGTACTTGATATTCTGTAGACTATTTCGCAGAGTGCATAACGAGGTGACCCTTTGGGCCCTAAGCTTCGATTCCTACTAGTTAATCAGTATTTCCATTCTTATATACATAAATCGCATTCATGCCATCATTGCAGTCTCGTACGACCACACTGAGGTGACCGGCAGTTTTGCACACAAATTTTATGAAAATAAAGTTTAAAATAATACGTAATTGAAATTGTATTGCCGGCTGTTAAATTAATGGCGTGACATTATTTAATAAGGGTTTTTGTCAGGTTGTGTTCTTTTGTTGTTAGAAGTTATAACTTTACTTA
This sequence comes from Euplagia quadripunctaria, assembly GCA_963859945.1. Taxonomy (NCBI): domain Eukaryota; kingdom Metazoa; phylum Arthropoda; class Insecta; order Lepidoptera; family Erebidae; genus Euplagia; species Euplagia quadripunctaria. The sequence continues at coordinate 16,792,775 of OY982567.1, forward strand.
TCTGTATATATATGTATATAATATATATGTATATTTACAAACATTTATAGGCATTATCAGCATAATAAAAATATTATTATTAAGTAGATATCTGGTTTCGATCAAAAGGTTGATGGTTCAAATACCATCACCATTTACACCCCAAAGCCCAAGTACTGAGTTCAGTTTGAGGAGATAACCAAATCAGATTCATGTTACTAGCAGCAAAAAATGTTGGAATTGCCTGACGTTTCGACTAGGTTGCCCTGGCCGTAGTCACAGGCTGACTCTAAGTTAGTCACTACATATTATAAAGCAATATCCCCCGCCGCGTCTATCTGTCTGAACGCTATAAACTCAATAACTATCGATCGATTTTTGATACGGTTTTCACCAATAGACACAGTGATTTATGAGAAAGGTTTATGTGTATAATTCATTAAGAGACATGGGTAAAATGGCTGAAATATGACGATGTATGTTGAAGATAAATAAATAAATAAATAAAGATGTCGGAAAAAATCAATAAATGCTTTCTACCAATGCGAAGCCGGGGCGGGGTTGAGGGTTGATATAACTTAATTAATTGCAATACCTTAAGTTCGTTAATTTTTATACCTAATTTAATTCTCAGTCCATATAGATGATTCCCGAGTATGTGATGATACTATACGAGTAAAATGTATTTTACCTATTACCTTACTTAAAAAAAAAAAACAAAATCAAACTTTTCGCTGCTTGAGCTTGGTCGAGCCTCAGATCCGAAAATTAAATTCTATTCCAGTAGCTGTGCTGATTAGGTGAGACATGCTGTAGGATGAAGGACATGAAGGTTCTTTCCAAATTGAGGCTCCTATTGGAGTAATGATAATTTGTCGTGGAAGAGCCATATTTCGGAACGTAACCCGACGTGAAGCAACGCAGGTGTCCATGGGCGGCAGTAGCCACTTACCATCAGGTGACCAGTCTGATCGTTTGCCCGCTAACCCATAAAAGAAACTGCTGCTCTGCTGTGGTTTACCTTAAATGCATATCTATAATAATGTTTGTTTGCAAATCGCCTTGTGTTTCAATCTGTCTTCCATTGTCGACATTCAACACATAATAAATTGGTAAACACAGAATTAATTGACAGCAAAATTTTTAACCAGTCATACGTGTTATAAGCCAGTTTAAAATTTTCCGCACTTGTGCCGGAGGCTGCACTTTTACTCTGTAAAGCAAAACAACAGCTGCGAGCTTCAGTTTATGTTATGATTTTTGCAATCTATGCAGGAATAATTTACAGACTGTTCAACGTCCCAGTTCTGGTGTTATTACCTTTTATACATTTTGCCAACTTTTGTTTATCTTTTACGGTAAAGATAAAGAGAGCTACTTTTTCCCCACACTATGTATCTATGTGTTTGTGTATGTATATGTGTAGGATTGTTATACCCTCAAACCAACCGATGAATGATTGTTTTTAATTAATACTAGCTAGCCCTACGGATGTCTTACTGTCATAAGCTATTGGACTGTGGCAGTCCTACAAACTTATCTTTTCTGGTTAAGTTCTGGTAATGGCATCGCTTAAAAAGTGTATATGTCGTAAAGCTAAAGATGTCATGTCTTTAGTTTTCAGTAATGGTCACCAGAGCAGATAAGTTTGTGATACTTTACAATCACAAATTTGAAGGTTAAACAAATAAATAAATATAAACCTATTGCAAGTGGTCACGTTGTTTATTCACTACGAATATATATATATATATATATATATGTATGTATGTATGTATATATACATATATATTCATATATATTGAATAATATACTTTTCTATGTATTTTTAATGTCATTATTATAAGCAATAACTACTTACAAAATTCAGTTTTCTATTTCGTACTCTGCAATACTTTAGAAATACTGTGTTAAATTATATTTTCCTTGTAATTTTTTTTTTACTTACAAATCTAGTTTTCTAACATGGGAACAGGCAACATACAACTGTTTTCAAGATTAACGCTGCCAACACTCAATGACTGCCTCTAGAATTTATTTGGAGATATGACTATAGTCGAATCGAAAGAAAGCCGCACTGGAAACAGCAGTCGTTTCAATTCAAATGGCATGCCAGTCGGAAGCATTAGGATGCGTTGTATCAAAACGTCTTCTCCTTTATACTTTCCCTTTAGAATGGTTGCTTTGATCAAATTATTTAGTCATTTTTTCAGTGCTATCCGTGTACTTGTTACCAAGACGTAGTTGGTTGATATTTCGCAAGATTATGATCACCGATCCGACCTTTAATTGAAGATTGTGAGGAGGCAATTTGACGGGTCTGTTGGTCTGAGTCTGATGAACCACAGGACATATTGTATATATGCAACCCCAGCCTCCCAGAGCTATTGCAGTATTGGTCCCGTTCCTCGCCGGAGACCTGCGGTATGACCTACCTTAGGTTCCAGGATAGATAGATAGATAACAGATAACACTTCATTTGTACACCATTGTTATAGTAGAAGTATCATACATACATGTGTCAAACAGATAATGTAAAAAAGGGCGGCCTTATTCCTAGATGTAATCTCTTCCAGGCAACCTTAGGATGGATCAAAATGATTCAGAGAGACAGCGATAGTTGATGGTGTATTAAAAAATTGTAACAAAATTTTTAATTGCTAATAAATAGAAAATAAAAAGATATTCTGTATTTTCAGTACTTAACCATAAACATATATGTATAAATATACATAAGCTTAAGTATATTATATAAAATAACACATATTAAGTATTCCTAAAACTATATAATTATGAGTGACAAGTAGTACCTATAATAATAATGACAAATAATATTCGTGAACCATTTTCTAGAAAGTGGTTGTTGATTGCGCTCGCCTAAAACTAACTGGCAACGCATTCCACAAGCGTACAGGTTGAACAGTAAAAGATCATATAATTTTGTGGAATGCAGTGGCATCTCCAGTATGAAATCTTCAGATAACCTTAGACATTTCTCATGTGTGTCATTAAGGAACTTAAACCTTTCTTTGAGATAATAAGGGGCTTTAGGGTTGAATAAGATGTTGTAAAGCAGAAAGAGGATATTAGTATTCCGGCGAGAGCGAATTAGAAGCAACTTGAGCTACATCACTTTGACGCAAATCGCGTGACTAAAAACTGACCATTAATAAAATATGTATAGAAGCTCGTTACCTAACTCCTAGAATTGTTCAGTACTACAGCTATAGTTGCTCCAATCTATTTAATACATACGACATAACGGTGCCAAGGTACACAAATTAATATTCAGGCTGTATATCACCCTCACACACCTGGCGTGTTGATTCAGTTCACATTATCTACTAACGTACGATGTCCTACAGTAATGCATTAGTACATTAGCTATATAAATATCATTATAGAAATAAATTATGTTCTAGGTTAAACGGGGTGAATGGATGTGAAATATTGAATTGAACTAAATTAAGAATTAGATGTTGTTGGCTGGTCTCCTTAGCAACAATGCTAGAGAAGTAGAAATTAACTTTGAAAGATTTTTAATGCTAAAATTTAATAAGTGTTGCTTCATTTGTTATTAAAAATAAATTAAACCTTTTATTTCTTTGTGTCAAATGATTTTTCTTTTGTTTTGTTCTGTAGGAAACTATAAATTAAAAAACAAACAGTTGGAAAGCTTAAATTTAAAAAAAAATATGGAGCTTCATTGGAGTTACGGTCGAATTTCGACCTCTGGGCGGCTACTAAAATGAACAAAGTTCACTTAAATGAACAAAGTTTTAAGGTAATAGGAATAGAAAAGTTTTATCGGAACCACGATATAATAAAACATATTGCTACGAGTTAATTAAGGCAATTAACAGATTAATTAATGATGTACAAAGACAAGCAAAAAAATAAAAATCTTCTATAAGCAATTCAAAATAGCAATTTGAAAAAAATAACAGTGTCACAATAACTTTTTGGTAGATTAGCAATTTACCAACAAATTGCCTTCCCCACAAATAAGAAATTTGAATGCTTTGGACGGACATGATTATGATAGAGGATGGTTTTAGATTACTTATGCAACAATGTTTCGCTAACGAGCGAGTTTTTAAAATAAATAAGCCAAGAGTTTTCAAAGGCCACTTTGTTTTTATCCACTCTTTCGGTTCTGTTCGCTCAAGATAATGGTAGGTATCTAGTCTAATGTAAGACTATAAATATATCCTTTGGTGATATGTCATTACTGCATAATTTGAACAAACATTAACTGAATTTTGAGTTGTTCTTCTTCAAAGTTGTAGAAAATCAGTATTAGATAACATATAAATGCAGACGCTCTCTTATATTTTTAACCGACTTCAAAAAAGGAGGAGGTTCTCAATTCGACTGTATGTTGTTTTTTTTATGTTTTTTTTTATGCTTTCGACTGGGTGAACCGATTTAGATGATTTTTTTTTATTTGAAATCTGGTGCTTCCCGTGTGGTACCATTTCAATTTGGTCCAGTTCTGACAATGGCATCCATGAGAAAACCATATATAAGTCTTTTATGGAATAGTTTTTTTGTTGAAGTCGTTTTTTTTTTTTAAGAATTATAGAAATGTAAAAATTATAATTATATTCTGTATCAGAGTATAATTGAAGTTACACGTTAAGGTGAAAAAAAAAATGTACGGTCGTGTGCAATTGTAAAAGTAATTGACACTGCCATTAATGCACCAGCGTTAAGGCACATCCGACGGTTCACAGTCCATGTCAGAAGATCATATGTTTCAGCAACTGAACAACAACAAAGAATGAAGAAGATACAACATCGTATAATAGCATCCCCACTGTGATCAAAATCTATAAAAACCTGTGTTATTTGTCTCCAGAGAAAAGCATGCGAAGTCTCGAGGTAACTAGTTGTTGTAGTCATCACAAAATACGTTTTATTATTTTCTATATAACTTAGATAAGCAAGGTCTAATGCTTATGTATAAACACTCGCAATATCAGTTGTTGTAAACTAACCGTAAGTGGAGATATATTGACCTTACTCGCTAGCAGAAAAGAATACCATCAGAAGAATGAAATAAATGAGTGGTATTCATGTTTATTAAAGACTAGCTTTTGCACACGCATACGCTCCCGTAAATTCAGGTATCCTTCTATGTTTATTTCTGTATCTTATTATGATCGGTTGAGTAGTTAAGACTTGACAGCGTAACAAACAAACAACTTTAAAATTGACGGGCCTGTTGTCCAGTGGTTAGTGAACCTGACTGCTGAGCCAGACGTCGTGGATTTGATTCTCACCCATGACAAATCATTGTTTGATGACCACGATTATGTGTCTGAGTGTAATTTATCTAAATACAGCAACCCACCCCGGCTTCGCACGGGTACAAATTATATACCAAAACCTTCCTCACGAATCAGTCTGTCTATTAGTAAGAACCGCATGAAAATCCGTTCAGTAGTTTTTCAGTTTATCGCGAACAGACAGACAGACAGACAGACACGGTGGGGGACTTTGTTTTATAATATGGAGTGATGTTTAGGAAAAATATTATAAATAAGTTTAGATTTACGCTCGGTAGATGGCATTTTCTTAGTTTTAATATTGAATTTCATGCTTCTTCCTGCAAAAGTGACGAACTTCGTATATTATCCTCTTAGGAGATTAATTAAAAAAAACCGCCGATTTACGTGTGCATTTATTTTTAACCAGAAGTAGGTAATTATATGAAATCTTGTGCTACTTCAAAAGTGACTAAGTTCCCATAGAAACTTACAACCCCTAATTGACCTTTTTAGGTGTATTTTTTTAATGCTGATACAAATGTGCATTTATTTGTAACCAGAAGTAGGCATATTAAATTTCGTGTTTCTTACTTTGAAAACGTTGGACTTCCATACAATGGTTCATCCCTTATTTTAATCCCTTAGAGGTGAAATTTCCCGTAGAGGATGCTTACAACATAAAAGAAGGCATCACCTGCCAATAATTCAAGTTTGCAGCCCCAGCGGTTTAGGCTCTGCGTATGAATCTGAACTGGTTTTGTTTAAAGAAGTCATACATGGTGTGAAATTGACCGCTTTCTGGCCTCGTAGTCGTAATCCTAACCGCGACCAGTACCTACTCTTTTGGTCTGTGCAAAACGAAACTTATATTTAATAACACCTGTCCACAGACAGCTTAGACAGTTATATGATAACAATTACATACAAAAAAATCTATTGCCATAATAAAAAATCCTTATAACAATAATCTTACATTAGCCCACAACGATCAGTTGTTGTTCCTTATAATATTGAACTAAGAAAGTGTTTGAATAAAGCGTTTCATAAAATTAACATCAAAAACATCAAACGAAATTGAGTTGTTCCCGTAACAACATAAAACATTAATTAAACTTGGTAAATCGATAGCCTCCTCTATAATTTTGCTTTGGAAAATGGGACAGTATTAGTTTTAATTAAAGGACTTCAATACCTTATTTTATATTTATTTTTGTATATTTGAAATAGTCACCGTGAAAATAAATTTGAAACGTTTCGTAAATTACCTAAATATATATTGCTCTCCTTCTTTATACAAAAATAGTCATACTCCAAGATTTAAAAATATATTGAGTTTATGTTTACAATTTCTCTTATAGGCCCTTAAGAGAAATTGTAAACATAAATTCAATATTTTTTTAAATCGTGAATAATATAACAATATTGTTAATACTGTTATGTTTCATGTATGTTCGGAAAGGAAAATTCAGTAAATATGTGATCATTACAGGCTTTTTCTGACCGCGTCTATGACGAATATTGACCGCAGTTCTACCGTGTGGTGTTCGCATTACACATCACTAGTTACAAACAATAGCTGGCTACCTAACATGTAACCGAATAACTAGTTTAAAGTCAAATAACAAACTAGTTTTTTTTGGAAACAGGTTATTTTCGCTACAACGCACAACGCCTAACTATCTACTGGTATCCAATATAAGTTGAGTCCTCGGTTAACAGACGTGGCATACAAGCGGAGTTTCAAGTTAACTTATTCACGTCATAATGAATCAATTGGGGTAAAATTATCAAAGCGGCCGCCCCGGCCGAAAATATAAACGAACCGAGAGTTTTCGATCGTCCGAAGCCGAGAACACGATTAAATCAGAATGCGCACATGTTGGCCAACAATAAAAAAAAAAAATATCGTAAGGGTTACTATAGTGCATATAATACACTACGCGCTACAAGATAGCGCACGCGACCCCAACCTACATATAGACCATACATTTATTGCAGTCAATTCAATGTCAGTCATTTGATTTATACGTTTACAGATGAAACTGTAAAGCCTAACCTTAGCTAAGACTTAAGGTAACGCACCTAGTACTTAGTAGCCGGCTAGCCGCTCACTAAAACTAGTTATGCGTTTATACCAGCTGCATCTTTTCGCCATCGTTTAACGCGACAAAATTACAATCCCCATAATTTGGATAAATGGCACTCCATCATTGTGCGCTTCTCCATTTCTCCACTCACTTGTAGAATAAATTGTCACCTGCAATATTTCCGGACAGATATGACCTTCAAGAAAAGAGCGTACTCCCTAAAAGGTCAGTAACGCACTTGTGACTCTTGAGTTGCAGGTGTCCAAGAGCAGTGGTAGCCACTTACTATCAGGTAACTCGTCTGCTCTTTTAAAACCTATCCCATAAAAAAAAACACGCTTTCTCAAAACTATTAACGCCTTTCAAGCAAATAGTTACGTTACGTTTCGTGAAATTCACTTAACGACCCCAGCTACTTCGCACCGCAATCCTACGCAATCGGTACAAAACGTACCGAAACCCGGGTATTGCCCGGACGCGGTTCGTAGGTGGTTCAAATAAGGTGATGAATTAATAATAAAGCATGGGATCTTCTATCGTATAAGATAAATAAAATAATACTCATGGTGCCTTGATTTTATTTTGGAGTTGTACTTGATATTCTGTAGACTATTTCGCAGAGTGCATAACGAGGTGACCCTTTGGGCCCTAAGCTTCGATTCCTACTAGTTAATCAGTATTTCCATTCTTATATACATAAATCGCATTCATGCCATCATTGCAGTCTCGTACGACCACACTGAGGTGACCGGCAGTTTTGCACACAAATTTTATGAAAATAAAGTTTAAAATAATACGTAATTGAAATTGTATTGCCGGCTGTTAAATTAATGGCGTGACATTATTTAATAAGGGTTTTTGTCAGGTTGTGTTCTTTTGTTGTTAGAAGTTATAACTTTACTTATCTGTATATATATGTATATAATATATATGTATATTTACAAACATTTATAGGCATTATCAGCATAATAAAAATATTATTATTAAGTAGATATCTGGTTTCGATCAAAAGGTTGATGGTTCAAATACCATCACCATTTACACCCCAAAGCCCAAGTACTGAGTTCAGTTTGAGGAGATAACCAAATCAGATTCATGTTACTAGCAGCAAAAAATGTTGGAATTGCCTGACGTTTCGACTAGGTTGCCCTGGCCGTAGTCACAGGCTGACTCTAAGTTAGTCACTACATATTATAAAGCAATATCCCCCGCCGCGTCTATCTGTCTGAACGCTATAAACTCAATAACTATCGATCGATTTTTGATACGGTTTTCACCAATAGACACAGTGATTTATGAGAAAGGTTTATGTGTATAATTCATTAAGAGACATGGGTAAAATGGCTGAAATATGACGATGTATGTTGAAGATAAATAAATAAATAAATAAAGATGTCGGAAAAAATCAATAAATGCTTTCTACCAATGCGAAGCCGGGGCGGGGTTGAGGGTTGATATAACTTAATTAATTGCAATACCTTAAGTTCGTTAATTTTTATACCTAATTTAATTCTCAGTCCATATAGATGATTCCCGAGTATGTGATGATACTATACGAGTAAAATGTATTTTACCTATTACCTTACTTAAAAAAAAAAAACAAAATCAAAACTTTTCGCTGCTTGAGCTTGGTCGAGCCTCAGATCCGAAAATTAAATTCTATTCCAGTAGCTGTGCTGATTAGGTGAGACATGCTGTAGGATGAAGGACATGAAGGTTCTTTCCAAATTGAGGCTCCTATTGGAGTAATGATAATTTGTCGTGGAAGAGCCATATTTCGGAACGTAACCCGACGTGAAGCAACGCAGGTGTCCATGGGCGGCAGTAGCCACTTACCATCAGGTGACCAGTCTGATCGTTTGCCCGCTAACCCATAAAAGAAACTGCTGCTCTGCTGTGGTTTACCTTAAATGCATATCTATAATAATGTTTGTTTGCAAATCGCCTTGTGTTTCAATCTGTCTTCCATTGTCGACATTCAACACATAATAAATTGGTAAACACAGAATTAATTGACAGCAAAATTTTTAACCAGTCATACGTGTTATAAGCCAGTTTAAAATTTTCCGCACTTGTGCCGGAGGCTGCACTTTTACTCTGTAAAGCAAAACAACAGCTGCGAGCTTCAGTTTATGTTATGATTTTTGCAATCTATGCAGGAATAATTTACAGACTGTTCAACGTCCCAGTTCTGGTGTTATTACCTTTTATACATTTTGCCAACTTTTGTTTATCTTTTACGGTAAAGATAAAGAGAGCTACTTTTTCCCCACACTATGTATCTATGTGTTTGTGTATGTATATGTGTAGGATTGTTATACCCTCAAACCAACCGATGAATGATTGTTTTTAATTAATACTAGCTAGCCCTACGGATGTCTTACTGTCATAAGCTATTGGACTGTGGCAGTCCTACAAACTTATCTTTTCTGGTTAAGTTCTGGTAATGGCATCGCTTAAAAAGTGTATATGTCGTAAAGCTAAAGATGTCATGTCTTTAGTTTTCAGTAATGGTCACCAGAGCAGATAAGTTTGTGATACTTTACAATCACAAATTTGAAGGTTAAACAAATAAATAAATATAAACCTATTGCAAGTGGTCACGTTGTTTATTCACTACGAATATATATATATATATATATATATGTATGTATGTATGTATATATACATATATATTCATATATATTGAATAATATACTTTTCTATGTATTTTTAATGTCATTATTATAAGCAATAACTACTTACAAAATTCAGTTTTCTATTTCGTACTCTGCAATACTTTAGAAATACTGTGTTAAATTATATTTTCCTTGTAATTTTTTTTTTACTTACAAATCTAGTTTTCTAACATGGGAACAGGCAACATACAACTGTTTTCAAGATTAACGCTGCCAACACTCAATGACTGCCTCTAGAATTTATTTGGAGATATGACTATAGTCGAATCGAAAGAAAGCCGCACTGGAAACAGCAGTCGTTTCAATTCAAATGGCATGCCAGTCGGAAGCATTAGGATGCGTTGTATCAAAACGTCTTCTCCTTTATACTTTCCCTTTAGAATGGTTGCTTTGATCAAATTATTTAGTCATTTTTTCAGTGCTATCCGTGTACTTGTTACCAAGACGTAGTTGGTTGATATTTCGCAAGATTATGATCACCGATCCGACCTTTAATTGAAGATTGTGAGGAGGCAATTTGACGGGTCTGTTGGTCTGAGTCTGATGAACCACAGGACATATTGTATATATGCAACCCCAGCCTCCCAGAGCTATTGCAGTATTGGTCCCGTTCCTCGCCGGAGACCTGCGGTATGACCTACCTTAGGTTCCAGGATAGATAGATAGATAACAGATAACACTTCATTTGTACACCATTGTTATAGTAGAAGTATCATACATACATGTGTCAAACAGATAATGTAAAAAAGGGCGGCCTTATTCCTAGATGTAATCTCTTCCAGGCAACCTTAGGATGGATCAAAATGATTCAGAGAGACAGCGATAGTTGATGGTGTATTAAAAAATTGTAACAAAATTTTTAATTGCTAATAAATAGAAAATAAAAAGATATTCTGTATTTTCAGTACTTAACCATAAACATATATGTATAAATATACATAAGCTTAAGTATATTATATAAAATAACACATATTAAGTATTCCTAAAACTATATAATTATGAGTGACAAGTAGTACCTATAATAATAATGACAAATAATATTCGTGAACCATTTTCTAGAAAGTGGTTGTTGATTGCGCTCGCCTAAAACTAACTGGCAACGCATTCCACAAGCGTACAGGTTGAACAGTAAAAGATCATATAATTTTGTGGAATGCAGTGGCATCTCCAGTATGAAATCTTCAGATAACCTTAGACATTTCTCATGTGTGTCATTAAGGAACTTAAACCTTTCTTTGAGATAATAAGGGGCTTTAGGGTTGAATAAGATGTTGTAAAGCAGAAAGAGGATATTAGTATTCCGGCGAGAGCGAATTAGAAGCAACTTGAGCTACATCACTTTGACGCAAATCGCGTGACTAAAAACTGACCATTAATAAAATATGTATAGAAGCTCGTTACCTAACTCCTAGAATTGTTCAGTACTACAGCTATAGTTGCTCCAATCTATTTAATACATACGACATAACGGTGCCAAGGTACACAAATTAATATTCAGGCTGTATATCACCCTCACACACCTGGCGTGTTGATTCAGTTCACATTATCTACTAACGTACGATGTCCTACAGTAATGCATTAGTACATTAGCTATATAAATATCATTATAGAAATAAATTATGTTCTAGGTTAAACGGGGTGAATGGATGTGAAATATTGAATTGAACTAAATTAAGAATTAGATGTTGTTGGCTGGTCTCCTTAGCAACAATGCTAGAGAAGTAGAAATTAACTTTGAAAGATTTTTAATGCTAAAATTTAATAAGTGTTGCTTCATTTGTTATTAAAAATAAATTAAACCTTTTATTTCTTTGTGTCAAATGATTTTTCTTTTGTTTTGTTCTGTAGGAAACTATAAATTAAAAAACAAACAGTTGGAAAGCTTAAATTTAAAAAAAAATATGGAGCTTCATTGGAGTTACGGTCGAATTTCGACCTCTGGGCGGCTACTAAAATGAACAAAGTTCACTTAAATGAACAAAGTTTTAAGGTAATAGGAATAGAAAAGTTTTATCGGAACCACGATATAATAAAACATATTGCTACGAGTTAATTAAGGCAATTAACAGATTAATTAATGATGTACAAAGACAAGCAAAAAAATAAAAATCTTCTATAAGCAATTCAAAATAGCAATTTGAAAAAAATAACAGTGTCACAATAACTTTTTGGTAGATTAGCAATTTACCAACAAATTGCCTTCCCCACAAATAAGAAATTTGAATGCTTTGGACGGACATGATTATGATAGAGGATGGTTTTAGATTACTTATGCAACAATGTTTCGCTAACGAGCGAGTTTTTAAAATAAATAAGCCAAGAGTTTTCAAAGGCCACTTTGTTTTTATCCACTCTTTCGGTTCTGTTCGCTCAAGATAATGGTAGGTATCTAGTCTAATGTAAGACTATAAATATATCCTTTGGTGATATGTCATTACTGCATAATTTGAACAAACATTAACTGAATTTTGAGTTGTTCTTCTTCAAAGTTGTAGAAAATCAGTATTAGATAACATATAAATGCAGACGCTCTCTTATATTTTTAACCGACTTCAAAAAAGGAGGAGGTTCTCAATTCGACTGTATGTTGTTTTTTTTATGTTTTTTTTTATGCTTTCGACTGGGTGAACCGATTTAGATGATTTTTTTTTATTTGAAATCTGGTGCTTCCCGTGTGGTACCATTTCAATTTGGTCCAGTTCTGACAATGGCATCCATGAGAAAACCATATATAAGTCTTTTATGGAATAGTTTTTTTGTTGAAGTCGTTTTTTTTTTTTAAGAATTATAGAAATGTAAAAATTATAATTATATTCTGTATCAGAGTATAATTGAAGTTACACGTTAAGGTGAAAAAAAAAATGTACGGTCGTGTGCAATTGTAAAAGTAATTGACACTGCCATTAATGCACCAGCGTTAAGGCACATCCGACGGTTCACAGTCCATGTCAGAAGATCATATGTTTCAGCAACTGAACAACAACAAAGAATGAAGAAGATACAACATCGTATAATAGCATCCCCACTGTGATCAAAATCTATAAAAACCTGTGTTATTTGTCTCCAGAGAAAAGCATGCGAAGTCTCGAGGTAACTAGTTGTTGTAGTCATCACAAAATACGTTTTATTATTTTCTATATAACTTAGATAAGCAAGGTCTAATGCTTATGTATAAACACTCGCAATATCAGTTGTTGTAAACTAACCGTAAGTGGAGATATATTGACCTTACTCGCTAGCAGAAAAGAATACCATCAGAAGAATGAAATAAATGAGTGGTATTCATGTTTATTAAAGACTAGCTTTTGCACACGCATACGCTCCCGTAAATTCAGGTATCCTTCTATGTTTATTTCTGTATCTTATTATGATCGGTTGAGTAGTTAAGACTTGACAGCGTAACAAACAAACAACTTTAAAATTGACGGGCCTGTTGTCCAGTGGTTAGTGAACCTGACTGCTGAGCCAGACGTCGTGGATTTGATTCTCACCCATGACAAATCATTGTTTGATGACCACGATTATGTGTCTGAGTGTAATTTATCTAAATACAGCAACCCACCCCGGCTTCGCACGGGTACAAATTATATACCAAAACCTTCCTCACGAATCAGTCTGTCTATTAGTAAGAACCGCATGAAAATCCGTTCAGTAGTTTTTCAGTTTATCGCGAACAGACAGACAGACAGACAGACACGGTGGGGGACTTTGTTTTATAATATGGAGTGATGTTTAGGAAAAATATTATAAATAAGTTTAGATTTACGCTCGGTAGATGGCATTTTCTTAGTTTTAATATTGAATTTCATGCTTCTTCCTGCAAAAGTGACGAACTTCGTATATTATCCTCTTAGGAGATTAATTAAAAAAAACCGCCGATTTACGTGTGCATTTATTTTTAACCAGAAGTAGGTAATTATATGAAATCTTGTGCTACTTCAAAAGTGACTAAGTTCCCATAGAAACTTACAACCCCTAATTGACCTTTTTAGGTGTATTTTTTTAATGCTGATACAAATGTGCATTTATTTGTAACCAGAAGTAGGCATATTAAATTTCGTGTTTCTTACTTTGAAAACGTTGGACTTCCATACAATGGTTCATCCCTTATTTTAATCCCTTAGAGGTGAAATTTCCCGTAGAGGATGCTTACAACATAAAAGAAGGCATCACCTGCCAATAATTCAAGTTTGCAGCCCCAGCGGTTTAGGCTCTGCGTATGAATCAGACAGGACAAGTAATTGTATTCCTAGCTAACGAAGACATTACACGTAAGACATAAGGTTATAAATCCAACAGCAGCGTCCCAATAATGTTTATGATTCATGAAGACATCTATCCTACTAATATTATAAACGTGAAAGTTTGTTGATGGATGTGTGGATGTTTGTTACTCTTTCACGCAAAAACTACTAGATAGCTGAAGACCTGGAGTATCACATAGATATCAGGACTTACGCGGGTGAAAGTTTAAAGACACCGATATTCGCTTACCATAGCTTGAGCAGCCTGATTGTACAAAAAAAAAATCCAATTAATCGTTATTTAGTGCGTGTGTCCTATAATTTTAATAGCGCTCGTTTATTTCACTAGCGCGATAATGGCACTAACATTTTAGAATAATAATTCATGAATATGCTAAGCTGTAAATGCGTTAATCTGTCTAGTTCATATAGGCTTTTGGTGAACTATTTATGTGTGAATGAAAAGGCTTTAGTGATATTAATGCACTTGTATTTAAGCCGATTATGTTAAATTATCAAAAAAACTTTAATCAGGCGTGGGTTCTAACTACATAATAATATCTCAAATTTTCAACCTTCCAAGAATGTCATGTCTAAGTTTAATGAGATATACATTCGCATGCTCTATATTGATTAATAAAATCTGAAAATGCTCCTAATATTGAAATATCACAACGTAGTCTTAGAGGATGACGATGCAGACCTGGTTTGAACCTGGCCAATTTGCTCTAGAATCCATTGGAAGAACCTAGTCCCCGTCCGCGGAAGTGAAAATACTGGTGTTTAATTATATTTAGGTACCTAATGAAACTCAATAGATTGAAATGTCATTAAAAATACGATTTAAGTTTAGTTTTCTACAGTTATAACTATAATTATTTATATGTATTCGTGGTATAAAAACATCAACCACTTCGTGTCATGAACTATCGATCGGTACTGAACAGTTAAAGGTGTACCTACTAATTGCTTAGCGTTAGGTATGCAAAGGCAAATGTAATAATGAAATATTATAACGAGATTTACTAATAGTGCCATTATAACTTATGTATGTATTCAGTCAAAATGACAAATATATTGTTTTTATTAAATATTACAATTCCCAGGTTCTGGAAAAAGAGCATAACACGGATTTTACAGGGCCGACATAAACCATGAGTACCGCTTAGCATAAAAAGTCGGAAGATTGATATAATAACTGTCAAAAGGGAAGCCACTGAGAACCATGCTTTATAAAGATTTGCAATAAACAACTACTGGCCCTTATATTCACATGCTATAAAGAGGATTAAGTTTTGGGTGGCAAAGAAGAATATTGAAACAATATGAAAAAAAACTAAATTGGGAAAGAATACTTAGAATGCTTAATAAAATTTTAACACGTTTATGTGATTAGATTAGTCGTGTCTTTCTGGGCCCATGCCATTACAGGCGAATTTTTAATGTTTCATATATTTCATTTAATTCTTTTTTACATTGAACAATGAATAGACCCGCCGTGATAAGTCTTCTAAATTGTATGAGGGGCTCTTTCTCTAAATTTATGACGTTCATTAGTCTAGTTGAATACGACACTTCTTTGAAAGGCGCGAAGATGGCACTAATTGTAAGGATCCCCCAATTTGTCACAAAAATGTTTCCTCGTAATATCTTCGTTGTACGAGCGCCCCAGTCATTTTTCTAATAAAAATCACTTACATTTTAATGTTGGAGAAATTATTAAATTATTTTTTAATTTCATAAAACGAAATACAAAATAAAACATGAAGTAGGGTATGTAAAGAAGATTTGAAATAATACATTAAAATTATACTTATATAATTAGTAAAAATTCATTTAGTGCGTTTATCGTGACCAACGTTGATTTTTTAACAAGCGTATAAGGCTACTTCCAGATGACGGGCATTGAACGCTCGTTTTGCGCCTGCTACAACGTCTACAGCGTTGACGCCTGCTTTGAGATCATTGGTTTGCACATTCGTTTACATGAGCGCACATTTTCAACGCTACAACCAGTCGACAGTCAGCAGTCCGTACACCATTTTTCACACAGCACGAGTTCGGTGATACTTCATTTCATATATTTTACGCAGGTTATTTTTGTATCTAATAAAAATATAAAATATAAGAAATGAACCCGAATTGGCAGAGAAATAAAAGTCTGTTTTAATTTTCTGTTTTACGGCCATTCTTAACGAATATAGAACTCGAACTGAACTGCGACAACGCGCGTGCAACGCCCGAGAAACGCTCGCCATGTGAACACTATACGCTATACGTTCGATGCGCGGCCACCGCCCGTTATCTGAACACAGTCTTAGCCTAACTTTGTACACAAACCATTATTACAAGAACGTGTAGGTTTACACTAAAGAACGAAAAATGGTGGTTTCAACCTAGTATTTTATATTAACAATAAAAAAGGATCTATACACCCGTCCGTAAAAAGAATACACATATAGTGCCTAAATAACTATATGTGTATTCTTAAAGAATCTTTAGTACAAGGCATAAATCAAAACAAGACGAGTTATGACGTTAAACCCCTGCAGTGATTGCACGTGGGTGTTGGTTCCCAGCCTATGTGACGCACGTACTTCACAGTAGCAGTTACCACGTTATTTTGATTTCTGTACAAATCGTAAAATTAATAAAAAAGTATTTTTATCTTAACTCGATATACGTTAAACGTGAGATTAGATGATATTTATTTGCACTCACGTACGCATATAAACAATAAATATTGTTTATGTAATTAAAGGAAATTGTACGGTGCAACGCCCGTACAAGCACCTGCGTCAGTAAATCCGTCCACAGCGCGCTATACACGCGTCATAATAATCTGTTCGCAATCTAAACGAATCGGGTAAAGACGCAGGCTCCACCAAACGTACTTCGCGGTCATTGTGTCACTTACTATTATAATTTTTATTTCATATTACAATCTTTTATTTCTTGACCTCATTGCAAGGCTAACAGAAATAATGAATAATTAATTTATGTTCTAAATATACCAGTGGTTTAAAATGAACAAAATACTAAACCATTTATGTTTTGATGCATACAAATTGTAATATCTTCACATATGTATAAATAGATTAAAATATGCCTGTGAATGAATTGATGTGTGATTTAATATTTACGAAGCTACTAAATGTAGATTTTCTAGATTGTAAAATCTAATTAAACATTAATTCCAACATCGTATCAAGAGCGGGATACAGCAAAACAAAACACATCTTGCTCTAAGTGTCTAGCATTTAAAATATTTTTTTCCCAAAATTTACGTGAAGCTGGTTAATTAGCGGCTACGTCGCATCTGCTAAAGAACATTAGCAATTGCGGCCGAGTTATGGGCCTCATTTATTTTTAGCTACGGCAAAATCTTGCTCTCATTTCTTTCCGTATATTTTAATATAGTTTTTGTCTATGATTTCGTCTGCAAAATACACTTTTAATTTCAAAATAATTTGATATGTACTCATATTATGTATTAACTCATATGTTATATAATATATATTGTTGACAATTGTCAATGCCATTAAATTTGTCGACGACATTCATGTTGTTGTAAGGGTTAAGATTTGTTATTTAAATTAGATGCCTTCTGGTTGTGTATTACCAAACCCATTGGCTGATGTAACTTATATGTAAAAAACAGAAGTTGTTTATCGTAGACGTGCAATCTATAAAACTGACGCGAGCCTTTTCATAAGGCTATTTAATAGTACAGATTATTATAATAAGTTCAACTAAAAATGTATAAGTAAAGCCTTCTAATTAATAGTTCAAGTGTGAACATTTAGAAGTAGCTCAGCTAAAAGTAGAACAGCTAGGGTTCAAGTTGTTATACTTCTAGATAAACTCCGTCGGATCGGAATGATGACTGCATCTCTTTCTCTCACACCCAATAAACACACACTTGCACAAGTCTACTTGATTTAATTTATTTATATTAATAGTTACAAAACAAAAAGGTATTTATCTAACTTAAGATTTGGCTTTAATGAGTACTAGAGATTGGGTGGTGGTCGAATTTCGGCTTTATTTCATTGGCCAGTGTACCATACTTGAACTGTCATTTACTTAAGTATAATGATGATAGGTCAACAAATATACTGGACGGTTGTTGGTCGTGGATCACATTCCTCCGTTGGCAAAATTTTCTTAAAAATGCGTACAAAGAATTCTCGTCACGTATTAATATACAGGCTTATGTATGTATTTTCAACGCAACAACATATTGTGATATTTACGATTTCTTATGAAATAAATTCTAGTATTATTCAGAACAAAAACACTGCTTCGGTTTACTAAGGCCTTCATTGTAGATCTTTCTTAACCCCCGACGCGAATAGAGGAGTGTCTGTGTATCCGTCTGTGGCATCATAGCTCCCAAACAGATGAACTGATTTGACTGCAGTTTTTTTTTTGTATGAAATGTGACTTGATCGAGAGTGTTCTTAGATATAATTCAAGAAACTCTGTTCAGGCGTTCGAAGATCATCAGCTCTTTTGTAATAGTTGAAGGGATTTTCGAGGCGGAGTATTTTAACTTTTTTATGTATGATTATTATCATTAATCTACAAAAAAAAATATATTCTGCTAATGACTGTGTAAGGTACATGATATTTTATTTTTAGGATTTACTGAAATGTATAAAATGGTGTTTTTTTATTTATTTTTGAACCAGTGTTGTCTAAATTTAAATGTAAGATTATAATTGAAAAAGTATGATAATAAATGAACGTGTTTTAACTAAACTAAAGAGAATGGACCTTGACAAAAAGGTTTTCACGGGCAGACTACAAGCATTCGCTTTTGCCTTTTGTATTAGTTTTTGGGTGTATTTTCCAGTACAGTATTGGGCCGTAAGAGAAGTGTGGAACATCTCCTATGGAACTATCGCCCTACCACCGTTCCTACCCTGTTGTTGATGCCAACGAGCACACGACCTTATAAAAATGTTATAACTGATTCAAACTTAAAGAGAGATTATAAGCACTTTGTTTTTTTTATGTCAAGGATTTTACCATAGTGAAACAAACAATAGTGAGATAAGTCACAAGATATATTCTTTTATATCATGAATATTCAGTTAAGAAATTGATACGGTTTAAATTTCGTCAAAGCATTGAATTGACACAGCACTAGTACATAACTCTCTGACTTGATATGTATGTATATGTAGTATATTGTCTATCAAACAGTGTGTATTTTATTTATGTTCTTAATGTGTATATTTATTTTATGGTTTGATTTATCAATCCAAATTAGTATAAGACTTTTAAATTCTTATCTTTGGAATATTATCTCTCTCTCTCTTTTCTCTGTTTTCTCCCTTCAACATGTCTTTGCACCTACCACTTTTATTTCTGCATCACCCCAAGGTTGATTGGCAGAGAATGAGTTAGGCATTAAGTTCGCCTTTGTACAATCTGTGCATAAAGCATTAATAAATAAATGAATACCAAGTATTTCTTAGAAAACTTAAATGTGAATCCGAACTACACTTTCATTATGAGAAAACTTCTGTATGTTTGTTTGAATAAAACATATTTCATAGAAACTAATCTTTTGCTATGCATTAAATTATATCGTTTGCTTTAGAGATATTCATTTCGGGGCATAATAAAGTTCATTTACTATTAATAAATTACATGCATATAAGAGTATTTACTCGACGCTTACGCCTTTCTCCCTTCGGGGTAGACAGAGTAATTCCATACAATCTTTGTTATCTATTTCTACAATCTGTACTCGTAAGAACTCTCTTTGGCAATTGCCACTGTGTCGTGTGTGTGTGATCTCCGAAGAGCAAAGGATAAATTATATTTGTGTGATTCACGTTTAGTTAATCTAAGTCCCCAGATTTAGATAGATAAATATTACTTTCTGTCCATTTTTCCCAAGTGCGATAGTTGACTTAAAAAAACAGAAGTTCGAAAAGCGGCTCACAAAGCAGGAGTCACAAACAGACGTCATTAAAAGGTTGTTATCAGATCTCTCGTCTATTGCTGCACATTTACTTTCAATTTGGTCATTTTGTATAACTCTCCTAACTCCGTAACACCTCTAGCTTGGATCCTTGACACTCCACAGGGCGTCCTTCTGGTGTAGTTATTTATATAGTTCTGTGTAACTAATTATTCTTTAATTTTGAAATACTATAAAGGTACACTAATAATAAGCAGCGTAACCAAGTACGTGGATATGGAACACCCTTCTGTTTTCTCAAAATATATCCATACATCCATACAAATAAATGAAATTCAAGTGTCTGTTTGTAATGTCAAAATAATAGGTTTTTTTAAGCTCATATAGTTAGTTGCACGGTAGGTACCTATGAGTAAAAATTTGTTTTTTAAATTGTTGTCTGTCTGTCTGTTTGTTTCGGCTAATCTCCGGAACGGGTGCACCGATTTCCACGGAACTTTCACAGGCAGATAGCCGGTATTATAAGGAGTAACTTAGACTATTTTTATTTATGAAAAAAAATAGGGATCTGCACAAAATATACAAATAAGTACACGCGAGCGAAGCCGCGTGGGAACTGCTAGTATATAATAATAACCGTTTGGTTACGATGTTCAATAACCATCTAATATAATATTATTATACCATTCATTTCTACGAAATAGCATCGCAGAAATAAGCAGCATAAACGACAATATATTATTTTAATCAAAGCTTAACATCTTTAATAACGTTTCGTTATTTAAATTGAAACTTTTACGTTCGAACTTCCCATTTCAGAAGCCATTACTCAAACGTGTAGGTACACTCACAAATGAGATTTCATAATTAACGTAAGCCAGGTCGGGCCGTCAAGTGCATGTGAAAATTTAACGAGAGGAGCTGCCCCGGTACTTCAGACCTATCTCAACCGTCACGCCTGCATACAGTCTGTGGTTTTGACGTGAAAAACACTCGTAAAAATAAGCGATATGAGTGTTTTTGCATTAATTACCACGATTAAATTAATGTCTACTTCAACATTTTTTTTGGGGTTATTGGTGTGGTCCTTTATTTTTATTATATTATATAAAGCTTATTTTGTTTTTAAAACGGATTTAAATGAAGGATTGGCTCGTTATTTTGAAAAAGTTTATAGTGTGGCTAATAATATTCGTGTATAAAATAATTTAGTAGCCTGCTACTAGGACAGTACAGCAGACTTACTGGGTATGTCGAATACAGTAAAGCTGTACTCTTATTGTACCTAAACCGACAAGACTGCGCCCCACTTTCAAAAAACCACTACCATAGTAGCTGGGATGGGCTGAATGCGGAAAGCGGAGGACCGGGTCTAAAACGCACATTGAGAGAGGCCTATGTCCAGCAGTGGACTGCGATAGGCTCATTGACTTAACTACGATAGAGTACTTCAACTGGTGAGAAGAGTCGCCAGTACTCCATGCGACGAGTTACAGTACTAATACAGTAAGTGCATATATGTAACAAAATCCTCTCAGCTTCAAACAGTCTTGTCAATGGCCGTTGTCGGTAAGAATTACAGTTTGGGGTGAACTGCCATCTGTACCAAGACTTATCTTCTTAAAAGAAGTCATAGCTAATAAGATTGCCCACGACTTCGCAATTTGATCACTCACCCTACTGAGTATACCAGGATGGCGAAATTTAAAAAAACAGTATACTAAATTTTCCCAATATTATTCAAAAGGTCTGTGTTCGAATTTTTATAATAAATTATATTAACGACACCCTTTTGTTCTTACACGAGTCACAGCGTCACTCGGCCGCCTGTTAATTAATTTTTGTAAGATTAATAGATGTATCACCTAATATCGTTGTAAAAGGGCGTATTTTATATGTACGCATATATGATGTAAACTCCGGTTGCTCTATAGCTGTATCATTTTCACAGTCGATCGCCATTAAACTTGTGCTCTATCAGAATTACCTGTTTTGTTTTTTGGTATATTTTCAACCGCGAATCTACATAGGAGCGTAATAGATTGCTTTTTGTAAGGGGACTCTTCTAAATATTTAGTCATAAGGTCAAGGTTGGGAAGCCTTTGTCGCGTCAGATGCATACTTTCGTTACAATTATGTTAAAGTTTTAATATTTAAATTAAACTTACCAATTCCGCGGCCTCTTCAGCGGACATCACTAACTCACAAAAAGAAGTGGTGGATTCCTACGCACTCTCACTTTGGACCATGGACCTATTTGACAGTTTTACCCTCTAATTCTTAATTCTATATCCATTTCTGTACCCCTGACAACATGTGTGCAAAATTTCACGATAATCAGCTCAGTAGTTAAATGGTGAAAACGTAACAAATAAACAAACAAACTCACTTTTGGATTTATAATATTAGTTCATTGGCTTCATTGTTGATAAATAAATACTGTCGAATACTTCATCGTAAAATATTATATCGCGATTACCCAATCCTTAAGATGATAGCGGTATTATTTTGTATCTCGGACGTAGAAGTTCCGAAACGCGGTTCACCCACCGCTATGATAGATGGTCTCCTCTGGCTGATTTTCCTTTCTGCGCTATGAAATTTTTCAACTTAAACGATAAGGGTGCTCCGCGATTTTATGCCCTCCCATAAATATAATAATGATTTATAACACCATTTATACCGTCTCGAATAGTGAAGGGTTTTCAATATAAAATGTCGCTCTCGATACGCTAGCGGTAACTTTAATTTCAGAAAGTGGTAACTACTTAGGAACTCAGTCAAGGACTGAATAAAAGAGCCGGTTGGAACAAAGGCCACTTGGGAATAATAATTAATAATCGAACACAAAGGAAAGTCTTGGGTAACGAAAACTGCGCAGATTTACTACCTATAGCTAGCTACACGTTCTACATAATATTTAATGCCAAAGGTGTATTGTACTAGAAATGTGGCTACTTTCGGCCAAAACTTTAATTTTTATTTAAAAATTATGAATTTGTGAAGTTTATTAGATGTTATGTATGGCATTGGTACTTTTAATACCTTTTATTTACCCTTTTTTGCCTTTTATTTCAACTAAATTACACTGATCACGGGTAATGGATATACGAGTGGCATAAATTTAAAAACAATATGTTAAGTTTTATTTGAGTGAGTTTATCAGCGTTAGAACTAAATAACCGATCTCCAAGACGATACTAAATAATTTAACATAGTTAGTGCTAGCAAGAGAAACTTTTTATAATTTGCGTCTTGAATCACAACGACATAACATAGGAGGCGATAATAGGTCAGTCGAAAAAAACTCACGATTAAAATTCAAAATTGAAGGTATGGAGATGAAGGTCCTTATAGACCTGTTGGTCAACAAGTGTATCAGTTTCACAGTCGATCGCTATTAAAATTGTGTTTATTTCATAATTTAAATTATGTTCATTGTGGTTGTATTTAAATAAAAACACAATGGTGCCACTTTTACTGTAAAATGATCCACATACAAATTTTTAAACTATTCTTTATACAAAACTTTTAATTTCAAACTAAACTATATAATCGTAACTTGAATTAATTAAAATATGAGCCGAAGCTTCAAGACCAATAAAACTCCACATGTGACGGGATTGAAACCAAGTTGTCCAAACTACATATTTAAATGTCTTGGACCTCTTTACACATGTCTCATACATACATATGTATGTATGAGTCATGTGTAAGAGGTTTCAATCCTTTGATTCTACCTTCTTTGACTACCTATACGCTTATCATGAAGTCTCTATTTGTGACTGTTAACACAGGGTGAATTTTAATTTTAAAATAAGTTTCACGACAATGAATTTGAATTTTTTGAAACTGAAAATAGTTATGTACACATTATACAAAAGTAGTATTTTACTCGTACAGTGCGAAAGCATCTCTATAGCTGAATAATGAACTTTGTATAAAAGGTATCGTAATTTTTGTTACAATAAAAACTATCTTTAGTGGTATTCATTTTTATTAAAGATTATACGGTTTTACTCACGTCGTGGCAGGACGCTTCACTCCTTGAAAAAGGGCCTCCGTCGGGTCCGAAACTAGTCGGGCATCCCCGAAATACAAACGTGAGTAAAACCGTAAAATCTTTAATAAATCGTAATTTTTGCACAAATATACTACGTAAGGCTAAAAGAAAATAATTATGAACAACTTGAATTTAAAATAAAAAGAGGGCAGAAACTCTAAGCAATTGTGGAATGTTATTAAAGTGTCATGAACGTAAAAATTCATCAGGCTTCAATCTTCTGGAGCCCAATAATGACAACCAACATATTAATTAATTTCATGAATGGTGTCCACCATTAATGAATTTAATTCATATTTTGCCAATGTAGGAAGACTGCTTGTAGAAAACATTCACAGAGACCCTCGGTCTTCGTCTTTATCGATTTCTTAAACAGAATCCTTTGTATTGCTGGAGACTGATGAATTGGAGGTGGAAATTTTAATTATTTCATTAAAGAGCAATTCTGGCATTTCTTTTGTATTTCTTAAACAACATTTTTAATGTGGGAGAGCCATGATTTGGCTCGACCGGAGTGATACCAAGACCTCACAGAAAACCGGCTTCACAGCAATGCGCTGTATTTCGCCGAGTGAGTGAGGTTACCGGAGGCCTTAACCCACCTTCCTCCCTTCCCCTACTCCCACCTTCCAAAAAGGCCGGCAACGCACATGTGACTCCTGAGTTGCAGGTGTTTAGGTGACCTGTCTGCTCGTTTGCCCGCTATACCAAAAAAACAAATATATATATATATATATATATATATATTGTTCCTTCGATGATGTGTATTTCTAACTTGAGCCTTAATACTGGTATCTTTCCGGACTCATTCAAAAAAGCACTTCTCCACCCTATATTCAAATTTGGGGATCGTGACCGTGTCGAAAATTACAGGCTGATTTCAGTTCTACCCGCGACATCCAAGATACTGGAGAAAAACATTAATAAGAGGCTTGTTGCGTATTTAGAGTCACGCAAACTGTTGTCGATAAATCAATTTCGCTTTAGGAAAAATCTGTCTACTGACGATGCTGTTCACAAGCTTGTTAACCATATTTTTTTCTGTCTGGCACATTGAATTTTTTTTAGTCTGTAATTTTTTTTTATTGTTTATAACAAACTGGTTATTTATACCACTTTTATATGTATTGTGTTGTGTAGAAATAAACATTTTCTTCCTTTCTTTTCTTTTATTTTCCTTCTTTTTCTTTTGTTTTTTATATTGTTCAAAATCAGATAGCAGTAACAAATGTGCTACGCTGTTCCTCGATCTAACAAAGGCATTTGACTTGGTCTCTGTTCCCATCCTATGTCTAAACTCGAATCCATAGGTATACGCGGGATCCAGCTATTCCTTTTTCAAAGCTTACCGGCAGAACTCAGTGTGCTAAGATTGGGACTTGTCTTAGTTTTGACTTACCTGTTTACCTTTGTATGTTACCTTTGGTGTACTCCAGGGTCCTCCTTCTTAGCTTGAGCCTATTCGGGATTTATATGAATGATCTGTGTAACCTCAGCCTGGGAAATGGTGCAATATTTTCCTACGTGGATGATACAGCACTCGTATTTATGGTGGAAACCTGGGCAGAAACTTATCACCTCACTCAAAAAGGTTTTGACACGGTTAGTAAATGGCTAAAAAACAACTTGCTCACTTTGAACTTGGTAAAAACGAAATTATTAAATATTTCGATCTGTAACAAAAGTTTGGCACTAGCTGTGTAAATTTACACACTTAGTAGAGCAATGCAATGCCCTTTAAAGCCGATGAAAATGGGAGAAATGGTTAGTTAATTAATATGAGTGAAAATATCAACGCCAGTAACGAAATACTATTACGGGTTTTTGACTTTAACTTTTTAATAATGAAGTCCATTTCATAAATTGCTGCTCAAAAGGCCAGTCCCAGTCATATGCGTATTTTGTTTAGCTCTCACGTAAAGGACTTTTGTTTTATTCAAACTGAAACCAAAGCACACAAAGTTAAAAGGGTTTTGCTTTAGTTACAAACAGGAATAAAAACAACACAAGACTTTTTATTACAATCTTGTAACGCCGCCATTTATGACATTCAAACATCCGAGTAAATGTGAGTAATGCTCGTGCCTCAAGAATTCCGTACAAATTTATTCATTTATTATAAACAACAGTATACCTAAACAATATAAAAAAGGTATGTATAGCATAGATCTTTCATGTAGAAGCATAAAATGTATACACAATATACACCTATAGATTAACGGATACCTAAGCGGCTTATGGTATTAAGTTAATAGTTTGAACATCCGAATAAACGGACGGAAATAAGGAAATTTGTAAAATAAAGATTGCACCTAACCTATAGCACTAATCAAACTCATCTTTGTCGTGCAAAAAAATGTCCCCGTATAATACGATGTGAATTGCGGTCACAGTCGGTACAGTAATTGCATTTTGTAACAGAGGGCATAATTAAATATGGAATTGGATCGTTCTTTAAACCGTCAGTCAGTCAACCAATCGTCATGCATAATCATTGATAACTTTACGGGCAAAATTCAGATACATTTCCTTTTACTATAGACTTTGTGTTTTAACGTCACATTATTTTTGAAGACTACGCACACATGACAGGACTCGCAGGTTGTAATTTGTAGCGTTGACGTGAATTCGTATTAAAAAATGTTCAGTCCAATATGTCATTTTCAGCGAACATAAATTTTGTATCCAATGAAACAGGTAAACGTCTGTCATTTATATGAACCTATAAATAAATTTCAATGTGCGGATCTCGCTAAAACGTCCCTACACAAATATATAGGGGTCGTGAGGCATTAATCTTCCCCTCATTTGTACAATGGGCTGTACACCACAAATGTTTTAAAATATTAAAGGACCCTATTATTGACCGCAATAAAGTTGCAAATAGCTTGTAGGTACATAGGGCTTAACTGAATTTTACATAATTTGTTAGGATTTATTTAATTATAAAACGTTAAATGTTTAAAAAAGAACACGTAATTTAAAGTTTTTATGAATTTATGTCCAATTTTAAATTACAAGGCAATAAAATAAAGTTCGACAACTTTCATCAGCAATAAACAGTACTTCGTGCACCAAAATCAAATATAGAACTGGAAAGAGACAGGGCACCACAGATTCTTGCTTAAATTGAATCTCCACCCTAGAGAAGACCTAGCTCAGCACTAAACGCGCAGTCCCACGACCTTCAACCCTCCACTAGCGAGAGAGGTAAAGGTGTGAACGCACAAGTAACTCAGTTAAAAGTACTTAAAAATATTGTAACCGCTTTAAGGTATTATTATACAGTTATATATGTTAGAAACAGTCTCACAACCACTGATATAAAATATGAAAATCACTAACTAACAGTAACTGCCAAGTTGTTCGTACCACTATTCGCACTCAAGACCCTCTTCTGAACTTATTCCTATCCTTTTTATAACCCCACTATTCATTAATATTTATCAATCAACCAATAGCATTGCGTTACCGGTATAACCAGTCAAAATAATGTCATTTAACTTATTCTTATTAAATAGTGAACTGTGTTATCATCTTTATAGTTTGTCCCTATTTTTAATAAAATAAATAAGAGTTTTTGATGTGGCGACGACATTATATAGCTGCATAAATTAAATTCTTGTATACATGTGAATTTAAGAAGCAAAGTAGAAGATGCGTCAATGATTAACATATGAAAACTAACTTTCAAAAGACCTAAGTACCTAGTCTCAATTTAATATAAATGTTGACGTTTTTTTTTACATTTCATATGCAGCAAAAACGCCAGTGCGGAAATTGTGGAGCAGTGAAATATCGTGAGCAGCTGCAGCGGCTAATGAACTCGCTTCATTTTACTAATATAGCGCATCATGTCCAGCACATTGAAATATTCGCTTTATACAGGGTTAATTTGTAAATTGACGTACGTATTTGTAAATTACTTGACCGCGTGGTACTCAGCTTAATGCTCATATCAGATCACTCTTATTCATCTGATGACGTATTCAGTTTCAACTGTTACGTACTCTGTAAACACTCGTTCATGAGTCTGTCAATTGAAAATATTCTATTCTGTATTCCTACAAATTGCTCTTAGCTCATTAAGAATACAACTGTTATCATAGATTATTTATCATTGCCTGTTGGTTTAGTGATTAGTGATCCTGACTGCTGAGCCAGAGGTCGTGGTTTCGATTCCCACTCCGTACAAATAATCTTAGTTAGCTGGTTACCATAGTACAGGCTTTGCCTAGTTTGGGATCAGGCGGCCGTATATAAGATGTGTCAAGTTATTATTATCATATATATCAAAACAATTAGCAAGGCAATACTTTCTATTTTTATTTATTATTTTTTTATTCAAAGACAACTCCCGCGTGTAGTATATTGCAATTTAGTAACCCATTCACTGGCAAAGACTCATTTATCATCCATTCGTAAGATTATTATTCAACTTAGTTGTCTAAGGAATACTTTCGAAAATAACGATCCTTAAAGCGAATTGTGTAAACGTATCTCAAAAAGGCATCATCAGAATGCATCTTGGTATCAATTGTTCACTAAAAGCAATTTATATTTCTGACGGTCTTCCGAACGGGTTGAGATCCGTGCTTTAGTTGTACTTAAATAGAAACGGTTTCTAAAAATCATAGCAGTTTGTACCATCGCAACCTTTTGATATCAGTTGGAGTTCGGACACAAAAGTTCCTCCCGCCGAGCTCAACAATGGGTTTTGCGGAAAGATTAATCGTCGAAAGAAACCCTGTAAGCTGGAAAAAATAATTTTTCATCTTTATCAAAACGTTGAGTGCGAACCGTAGCAATTAAAGTATACTTATCTATATCTTGTTGTGTTGATGAATGAATCCAGATTGGCATAAACAATTTAAGACATTTATTTATCCCGTAATTTTGGTAAAATATATATTTTTTTGGATAACTCAATAGAAATAAAATTATAGTAGAGTTTTTCCGTAAAGTTATAAAGGAATTATATAAGTCAATGGTGACTAGATATGGTAAGGACTTAGTGTCCTTGGTTCTGCGTTGTAATATAAAAATAAAACATAAAGAATGAAATATTATAGGAATATGTTATTACTAGCAGTGCCCCGCGGTTTCACCCGCGTAAGTCCCGATCCCGTAAGAATATCGGGATAAAAAGTAGCTTATATGTTAATCCAGGTCTTCAGCTATCTACGTACCAAGTTTCATCGCAATCGGTTTTGTAGTTTTGGCGGAAAGAGTAACAAACATCCATCCATCCATTCATCTATCCATCCATCCATCCTAACTTTCACATTAATAATATTAGCTGGATAGTGGGATAAAATCATTACATCACACCTTACACAAACTATTCTTATTTATAGTTCAGATTTTTATTTTTGTACAGTAGTAGTAAGATATATTAATACGTTAGGGTCAGTAGTTAGCCGTTGACACTTAGTTATTTATATATTGTTTATTATAGGAATAATATAACATAATTTAAAGATACAGCGGAAGCTGTAAAACTGTATTCAATCTCGGAATATTTGATCGAAGACTTTCACTACCTCATTCTGGTTCAATAACGAACATTTATTTACGTTAGACCATTTCAATCTAAATATTTTTTCAAATGGATAATTCCATTCGCGATTTACGATTTTAAGATATAAGTAACGAAAAATATGAGTTTGATTAAAGTTAATCTTGCAATTTAAAAAATAATGTTGTACATTAAAATATAGTGTGATACTTATATGTGTGTTATCATGTATCATGACCGATACGACCTTCAAACCTTCAAGAAAAGAGCGTACTCCTATCTCAAAGGTCGCATTTGTGACTTTTGAGTTGCAGGTATCCATGGACGATGGTAGTCATTTACCATCAGGTGATCCGTCTGCTCGTTTGCCCCCTATAACTTAAAAAAAATGTTATCATATAAAGCCCCTGCCCTTAATTGTTTCAAACACATTCGTGACAAGCTATTCTGTTGAACTTCCGTTTGACACGACAGCTTTGACATCACCACGCGAACGCAAGGTGTACGCGAGACCAAGCGACGCGGCAACGGTACACCCTGCCTGTGAGGTCAGTTACCTTTGCTGACTGTCACAAAATATGAAAATTGTGAAGGAGATGTTAAATTAAAAGTGACTATTTTGTTGGAATCAAAATAATCCGCTTTTTAGATACTGGATATACATGTGACGAATGATAGTAGCAATAATCTGTTGTTATTAGTGCCCTATTGATAGCATTCAAAGTAATATATGAATGCTATCAATTATTTATTATATTCCCATCATTATTTCCCAAAGTGCCCGGTTGCCGCCAATAGCCTTGCCCCATATTACGCAAGTGGAACCAAATTATGGTTTAAAAAACGTGGGTGGTAGTGGGATACATTCAGGAGTGTATTTAAGTATTTAATTTTAAAACCTTACTTGAGTGTTAACCATAAACTGAAAAAAACTGTTATAGGACTGTGTCCGTCCTGTCGGTTCATACCTCCACTTGTTACTGTCAAAAACGATGATACATTGTTATAATAACATCACCATTTTTTTTTATTATTATTTTTTTACAGAAATGCAATTTTATAATATCATATTCGTGTATCGGACACATTATCGCTTACTAATGTCAAACACTGTCGCGACCCTTAAAAGTCTACCTTTACTACGAAGCCGTGTGTAATGGTAATAAATAATAGTTTTAACTTAACATTATGAAAATGAAATAATAATAGAAAAATATCTGTGTACCATAGCAGGTTGACTATCTTAACAACGAATATAAACGTGCATGTTTACATAGTGTGTAGTATTGTCGCATTGGCCGCAGCGTAATTGTCGCACTCTTATATCTATAGCTGTCGCGGAAGGATCCCTTAACTGACAGCTGTCTGAAAAAAGCTGAAAATGGTATTTATAGCAGTTGCTGGTGGAGTTTATTGATTCTATACTTTGAGTCGCTACAAGGTAGCCTGGTAAAGTTTTTTTTTAATTAAAGAAAGCGAACCCACACTCTTTCGTTTTTTTTCACCTTTTTTCACAATGCCTAAAACATTCTTGAATACCTTTGTACTCTTTCTATGATTACACATTTTTTATTATTTCTTTATGCTCGAAATCTGTACAGCAACAGACCTAATCATCTATCTGTGATAAAGAGATTCACTGAAGCACACTTTACAGTTACCGCTACTTATAAACACTCTGCAACGCCAGTGGTGTCATTATTACTCTGCCAACCCTACATCTTCTGCAAAGCAGCTTTTCGACAAGGTGAGTAACCAACAGAAAAAAACAGCATTCCGCTAATAGTCTTATGGCTTATGGAAATCGTACAATATCTTTACTAATATAATAAAGCTGAAGAGCTTCTTTTAGTCCGGTCAAAATAGACATTCACCCTTACATAAATTCCCAAAAAGCTGACAATTTACATGAACGTTAGAGATATCATTATTATGAAATTGTGAAAAGTCCCCATCGATCCCACATGTGCAAAAGTTTTTATTCAAGGTGAAAGTTCGCAAATATAGCTTTTTTAAGTTTTTCAGCCAAACGATAAGTTTTATGATAAAAATACATGAAACAAAGTTGTTGATTGATTAATTACCTACAAAAATTGTTCTTACACTTTTTTCTCTAAGATTCACGAGTTCTGAGCAAAAGCGATTCTAAAATTTACTACAGTTGTATTCCCGATAATTTGCACACGTTTAGTAGCAGCGCCGTTTTGTGTGTATGTTACGCGATATCTTCGCCATTTGTGAACCGATTGAAATAATTCCTTTTTTACTTGAAACCATTGTACTCAAGGTTGGTTTCATTTAAATTTGAAGGAAATGTTCTTCTTCTAAAGGTGAAAAATTAAGGGCTGAAGATTACAGCTTATTACAATTTATCATGATTTTGGCGCATTAAAGTCCGTGAGACTTTTTTTTATAAAAGTTTCATTTAAATTTATTAACATCTGTACCTTTTTGAATAGCTAATGAACTAAGAAAGTTAGTTAAGTAATTTGTACGCAACACTTCATACATTTTTTTCAGCTTCTTGGGAATTTATGCAAGGGTACCCCAATTTTTTAGGGGTAATGTGACCGGACTATTTTGTTTGATTGTTTCTTTGTTTAATGCGCTACCTCTAGAACTACCAGTCGCATTCGAAATGTTTGTGTTTTATAGATAGATCAAGAATTACTAAATATAAGACATAACGTCACGCTACGACCCTTAGGAGCGGAATAGTGACCATAAACGCTGGTAAAACATATATATTTTGAAACTAGCTGCGCCCCGCGGTTTCACCTACGTAAGTTTCGATGCCGCCGAATGTTGGGATAAAAAGTAGCCTATGTGTTAAACCAGGTGTCCAGCTATCTACATACCAAATGTCATCGCAATCGGTTTAGTAGTTTTGCCTGAAAGAGCAACAAACATCCATACATCCATACATCCTCATAAACTTTCACGTTTATTATATTAGTAGGATTCGCAATTGAATACTGGATAGATAATATTACCGTGGTATTGTTGTTTTTTTTCAACTATCTTAACATAAATGTTAAATTATGTTTGTGGACCCCTTGCAACCAATATCCCAAATCGTTTAAGTAGCTACCAAAACTCGATAACTTACGTAAAAAGCAATGGCGATAAACCTTTACCCTTTTTTGAAGTCGTTAAAAATAACACTTGTTTAGTGCCATAATATAGTCCATATTAAATACTTTAATAAAGATTGTCTTGAATAGTAGTAATTAATATTATAAAATAATAAAAAATACCAAACATTATCGTTTTAGCTGTAATGCAAACAGCAGAATTATTGTAAAAAAAAGAAGAGCGTTTTGAAGATTTAATAATTCATCTACCTATATTTTTTTGCTAACGAGCTCCTCGCCAAATCTCCCGCCATCGCCAGTGGGTACTCAGTCTTTTGCAATTACACCAATTTATTTTTCCGCAACGACTATTTATTAAATTAACTTCCATTTGCCGCCAACAAAGGTTTTTGTTATATCAATCAAAATGAGTAAGAAAAGTTTGTGATTTCCAATAATTTATTAGCTAATATAATTCTCCGTTTTGTTTATTGTTTGTTTCAAACTTATTTCTTTACTAATTAAGTCAACGGTAATAATAAGACAAGTTTTCTAATTATAAAAGAAACATAAGTTTTGTTTTGCGTGAAGTTAATGACTTTCTTTGTTTTGTTTTTTTTCATTTTTTATACCTGCCTGAGACTAAGTTCATGGATTCGGTATTCCCCTTATACAACTTAAAAAGAAGCATTATTCGAAACACTATTAAGTCAATGTACTTAAAGTACAGAGAAAACTTTACATCTATTGTGATTTCGCCCAAAGTAAAGTAGGCACAATATGGTGATAACAAAATCAACTATAGCCTAACTATAGTAACTATAGTCATATATAGTAGACCAACTATAGTTTAATAAAGTTTTTAGCAGTCTACGTATGTATGTTTTTATATACGTGTGTTTAACCGTAGCGCCTAAACTACTGAACCGATTATGATGAATGAGGTATCGATGGATTCGTAATAATGGTGCGGGTAACGTAGGATATATAAAGTGTAACTAAATTTAATATGGTAGACTTTACACGTAAATATCTGACCTCGAAAAATATTAAATTGCGATAATCATAACATGTTTGGTATCAAGAGTAAGATCTGGACGAGCACATTACAAGTATTTATAAATATATCATATTATCTAAGTAAATAAATATGTTTAAATTATTAACAAACAAGCAAAACTAAGACTGCTTACGTACAGCGCGGCTGTGCAATTAATACCTATTATATATTATATCATTAAAAAACGGAAAGTATAAAAAAATAAGTTTAAATAACTGTAACCCGACTAAGAAAAATTAAAGTGATCTAAAAAGTATGAAACAAGAAAATATTTCAGACAAAAATCAAGATGTAGTTACGAATATGGTCAAGGTGAAGCCGTGGTAGCAATCCTGTATTTCATGTGGATGCCAGGTACACAAAACAAAATCGTAATGTCAACTTTGACTGAAATATTTTCTTGTTTCTTCCTTTTTCGATCACTTTAATTAGTAGTAGTAGTCGGGTTACAGTTTTCTTTAATTTATTTTTTATTTAGCTCCTGAAAGGAATAAGAACTAAGCTTTGAGGTACAGGCGACACATTGTCGTATGATCAAAGTTCACCCGTAGGCCGGCCACGCGTTCACGTTTAATTCAATTTGGAATCCCGCCAGATTTCGAATTTGCTGCCGGCGTGTCCTTTAAATAATAGAATAGCCGACTCACATAAAAGTAAAGGTCTACTTAACATTTTACTACTATAAAAGTCTCAACCGCATAAAGGATTTACCTTACAATACATAACGGTATTACCTTTAGAATATAACGGTTTATATTAAAAGCGAAGATTTACTAAACAACTTTAGCCAATTAAATAAAACCCTATGATACAGTTAAATTCCAGTTGGTGCTCGACATTATAATTAGGTACTTCACTTTATTCACAAAGACAATGTAATAGTACTTTAAAATAAAGTACCTAAATAGGTGCTTTTACACATATTATGTGAGAAGCGGCGAACTTCAGTTATTATCTGTTTATTTTGTCCCGTTATAAACTAAAGCTGGCTATAACACTTTGTTCCATCTGCTACTACCCTCACCAGTAACTACGTGCTGTGGCTTTGTGTGAACTAAAACATTTCCAGGTTTTTATAGAGTAGCTTAGCATGTTCAAAGCACCCATAAAATATATATAAACTGTTTCACTATACAAACATTTTCTACTATTTCTGTATACCGTCTAGTGTGAAAACTAGCACGTAGCATTTTAGTTACGGTAAATAACTCCTTGAACATTTTGTATGAAAAAAATGTTGTTTCCAAATTTATGGATTTTAATATAAAAACAGCGTTCAAGCAACTGCTTAGTGTGTCGGTCACGAATCACAAGACTAAGAGAGCCAGTCAAAATAAAAATAAGACTTAATTAAACGTGGGAAACATTCTTAGTTCCTGCTTCCCGGCGTATTTTCGCTTGTGACTTGAGAGTAAGAAATCCAACCAAAACGGACGTTTTCCCAAACCGTACGATTGTAGATTTCGAGTTAGTAACAAATGTTTTACCGTTTCGATACAAGTGGAAGTGCTAAATCTTAGAACGTAAATCACGCTGCAGTATAGGATAGCTGTAGCAATTTGCAGAATAAATCTGTACCTCTGTTTTGTGTTTGCAACGTCAGGGCGGGGTCGACTTGCACTTGAATTATTGAATGATCGTCTTATTCAGCACCTGAGAGATTTCACAAATAACCTTTACTTATATGTACAATACGAGAAGCAGTTTTTATCAGCAGCTTTGCTTAAATAAATCTTGCTGTGTCATACAAACATATATAAGCACTCAGATTTTAATTAATCAGTGTAGATATTCTGGTATTTCGAAAATACCGTAATCATAGACAGATAGTAAAATAGAAAATTCTTTATTGTACACCACATTATAAATGGACATATACATAATTAGAAACAGACATCCTTTGTATGGAAACACTAGATAAAAATAAGCTGTAGCTGGTGTAAATGTTTAAAGTAGGAATAATGAAAGAAATATGGTAAAGCGAATAGTACTACAACTTATATCACAGTTAAGACAGGGTAAAACAGAAAAAAAAGGAAAAAGAGGATACATAGAGTATCCATACATACACATACAAATCCATACATACATACGTAAATACATGCATTATATGATATATGTAGAAAATATATACATATGGTAATAACTAAGACGAAGCGGATTTAATAACGAGACTTGTGTATAACGCGGGATAGTTGTAAGACACTTATAATGTTAAATAATGTTTTTTCACTAGTGCTTTAAATGTACTTAGGCTTTGAACTCGTCTGATTTAAACACGTAGTGCATTCCACAAATGGATTGCAGTTACCGTAGAAGATTTATCAAATAATGCAGTAGAATATACAGGCATATTCAGTTGCAGGTTTTCTAATGAACATATAAATCGCGAATTGTACAATGAAAAAACTCGAATCGTTCTTTGAGATAGGAGGGTAGCGAAAGGTTGAACAGTACATTGTATAAAAGGAACAGAATGTGAGTATTCCGATAAAGCGTCTAGGTAGCCACTTGAGTTGTTTTAGAAATTCAGAAATATGGTCGTATTTGCCCAACCCAAATATAAATCTGATGCAGAAATTTTGCAGCTGCTCAAATTTGTCTAGTTGATTCTAGGTGAGATCAAGATAGTTGGCATTGAAAGTAGAATCTGTGGGCCCCAGGATAAATCACTGTCGATAAGGATACCCAAGTTTTTACTAAAATTTAACACAGCGCCATCAAATAGAACCGATGGAATTAGTGATCATTCGACATTTGAGACCTTTCTTGACCTACCTACAATAATTATTTCAGTCTTCGAAGGGTTCACCTGAGGACTATGTGACATACTCCAGCAACTAATCTGTTCCA
Source organism: Euplagia quadripunctaria (assembly GCA_963859945.1). Lineage (NCBI taxonomy): Eukaryota > Metazoa > Arthropoda > Insecta > Lepidoptera > Erebidae > Euplagia > Euplagia quadripunctaria. The sequence goes on from OY982567.1 coordinate 16,829,542, forward strand.
AATCCTTGATTATAGAGAGAGATAGAGTTGATAAAGATTGTGAAGAGTAAATGACAAAAACACCACCCTGGGGCACACTAATTGATGTTTTACACCAAGGGAATAGAGAATCGTCGATAAGAAGACGTTGTTGGCGGCCACACAGGAAATAACGAATCCAATCAATTACATCATATTAATTAATTACGGAATTCAAGATATTAATAATAATAATAACTTGACACATCTCACACATGGTCGTCTGAACTCAAACTAGGCAGAGCCGCACTATGGTAACCAGACTGCTGATAAATCGAATACAGGTACCATCCGTACTCCATACCATCGAATAAAGATGCAACTGCTTTTAATAAAATTTTTGTTTGTTTAATTTAATTCTGATTTTGTTTAAGTTTGTGTTGTTATTAATTGATTCTGTTTTAGAGACGGGTTATTCATCATCTCGTCCGAAATAAAATCGACTGACGGGGCGAGTTGGCACAGTTTGATTTTACCTATTTCCTTTCTGTCGACAACTCTCATGGCACTCAAAATCTGAGTTTTGTACAGTCAACTATGGAGTACAGTTATTGTAGTGTTGCAGTTCATTTGAAGTAATTTTGAAGATATACATCCGTGGTACATAGTACATCCGTGATTTTGTAGTATGTCTTAGAAAGGTGATGTTTAAATTTAATCTAAATTCATCAATCAATAATAAATTTAAACGAGAATAAGCTTTTAAATTGATATTATCAACTCATTAAAGTCTGTCACCTACTCCAACAATAACCTCACATTGATTAATTTCTTTGTAAAAGTAATATTTTATCACGGATAAAAATGTAATGTCTCAAACTGTTTCATTAATGTGCCATTTCACAAGAATAAAAAGATCATTTTTTATGAATTGCCAAAAATTTGAAGTTATTTCCTCTATCTATTATGCGGATCAGCAGTTAATTTTTGATGTCAAATTTCTTTTTACATTATACTATATTATTGTACTATTTTTCCTGTAAAATTGCTTTTTTTTATTTGCACGACATAAGATGACACGACACTTCAGTTTATTCAATGGGGCCATATCGATATACACTTCAGTACGACACTAATATTAACTGATATGAATATCTACAAACATTTAATTAAATTAGAAGTGGAAAGAAGAACGCTGGAGGCATCGTTTAATTTCAAAAATGGAAAGGGTTTTATTGCTTTTGAAATATTTTCAGTTAGCGCAATCCTTGTTCAATGTTGTATGCGTGTTAAATATAAATAAAATGACATCCATTGGAACACAGCGTGCCAAAACCACTCAACGTTCGTGGACCGTAGCCGTGTTCGCTTTGTTTTTTGGACCACGTTAAATTTGCTTGCACAGCTATTTGAAGGTACACTGGCCAACATGTCCAGTTTGTGTTTACAAAAGATTTTAGTTAAACAAAATTTGATGGAGCGTGGCTGTACTTAATATATAATAGAATCTACTCTATTACTTATACGATTTAAGGCACGAAATAGTATACAGGTGGGCTTAATGTCCAATGCTGCATTAAAGAGATACAAAGATTTTAGTAGGTATAACGAGATTGAGGTAGCTAAATGACAATCTGCTATAAAAGTACTACCTACTACTAAATATAATTATGATTTTATAATACCTAAAGTTTTTATATTTTTGTATTCAATACATAATATAATTGTACAACATATATCATATAGTTACGAACCGAGTGAGGTTCGTAACTTAGAATATATATATTACATTTTTACTACTATTTAAATTATACTTCTAGAGTTAATTAAATTAAAGTTAACAAAAAAATGCGTTTACAATTGTTTTAAGGAAGATTATGGTTTTTTTTACAACCTTTTACAAATTTATCTTCCTTCTTTCTTACCTTCCCAAGGAGGTAGACTGACCACTATCTGCCTTCGGAGAAGCTTTGAATATTTTGGCCACATAGCAAGAAAGAAAGGTGATAACCTGGAAAAATTACTCGTAACAGGAAGATTGAAGGAAAAATACCCCGTGGCAGAAACCCTATACGTTGGTCACACTAGTTCAGCTATCCACGATGCCATCCACGCTGATCAAAACAGGACGAGTTGGCGGAAAATAGTCCATGAAAGGGTATTACAACTAGGTCACGACTCTCAGCATTAAGGATACACGACGCAAGAAGGAGGGGGATAATGGCCCCGGACTATTCGAGAAACCCTTTACTGTTTTAAAACATTACGTCATCCTGACCAGCCTGACCTAATCCCAACCGATGATCATTTGCCGCATTTCCTGTTGGGAAAAAAATATTTGAAGGAATCTTACAAAATAATAATAATAATATTTCAGGACATATTACACAGTTTCTTTTAGACAAACTAAGAATACCATCTACTATGGGTTCTATATAAATAAACACCCACACCAATGCAAATTAACATATTCATACACACAAATATTCGCATTGTGTCGAAAATGAACCCGTGCCACAAAGATCGTCAAAATGATTTCATAGAATAATATTTTAAACACATTATGCTTTAACCATGATACCCACGTTCTATTATAAATCCATGAATGTCTATAATGCTCGCTTTCATGTCTGTATTTTTCTTGTATGTCGTTCAGTTCCGAGCTGTATTCAAGTTTCAAGTCACGATCATACCGGACACTTAGTTGAAATCGATTTCAAAATTTTATTTTATTTTTAAAACTTACAGCTAAAATTCTTACAATAAATATATTAATACCTAGGTGAAGGTCAATTAAAAGTTTACACAGTTTACATTATGATTATGATTTTTGTAACAATTTTAAAAAGGGATATAGGTATGTGAAAATTTTATGCGTGAGCTTGATATATGAGTATTTAGTTATTCCCGGAAGTAATATTCGCACAAGACTTTCATTACCTAATAGATTAACAAAAAAAAAAACAGAATCAAGAAAGCTAATAAATAATAATAACTCTTAGACGCTCAAAGATTTTTTACTAAATTAAGATCTCTTTACACGCAAATACTTCAACCTCAACTCTAAAAAACAGTCCAGACAAACATTTACTAAACACCTAAAAAGAAAAAGATAAAATAAAGTGTCAAACGGAACGACCTAAAGCCGAAGCGTGAAACCGACTTTGAAATTCAAAAAAGCTTTGATGTGCCGATCCGACCTCAAATTGTTGACTAAACAGACTTTCTCCTTTTTAGACGCGTTTGTACTGATTGCGGACTTCATAGACAGAATTTATTTTCAGTTCCACAACATTATGTGTTATAGAAATTACTAGTAGTAAGTATTACTTGTTCCCGTACTTATTATTTAATAAAAGATAGGTAATCTCGCGTAAAGAACAATTCATGACTAAACCCTGGTTAGGTTTGCCTCATTTGCTAATTAAGGATTTCAAATAATTTTATTCGTTTTCATATTTTTTCTGGAAATATAAATAAACAAATAAACCGTAAATGTATGTGGCAGCAAAGCTAAAAACAATAATTCCTTTAAATTTTTCATATACCACAGTACTTATTAGATTTATTGTTAAACTTATTACATTCAAGAATATTTGGGATGTTTCCAATTTGACTTTTGAAACCATGCACTTATACGTGCGTTAAATCTGTACACACTCCTTTTCTGGTCAGGACACCTTTCATTTAGATCATTATTCTTTTCATTAATCCTCCTCCTTTCAAATTTCATTTACTAAATAAAATTATTTGATCGTATCTCTCATTCAATTCCTCTTTTAAAGAGATAGTCACACATTTTTAACTAGTCACGTATTGGCGATTATTGTCGATGCACTTTTGCCATACTAACACATTGGTGCCTAGGCTATAAAAATCCTGGGGATGGTAGTAGATAAATTCTTTTTTTTTAATTTAAAAAAAATGTGCTAAAAGGAGGTAGCCCACTTTTGGGCCCAGACGTTACAGAAAAAACAAATAGTGGAAAAAAAAAATATGTCAATCCATTTCGCCTTGAACTTGATAAAAAGACAAAGTGTCAATCTTAAACAAATGTCAATGTCAAAGTATGAATGTCAATCTAGGAAATCTGCAGGAAAAAGGCAGAATTCACTCGAGACACATTGGCAGAAAAACCTATTTTGTGTATATTTTGGTAGATATTTCTCTAACGGGAAGACAAGTAATAATACAATATTAATGTAATTGTATCGTGTTGTTGCGCTCATATAATGGCAAGTATATGGTACTTGAGTTAGGCTAGGCACCAAGAAAATATTTCACCCCCTTCACTTCTTAGATTCCGTTCTAATTGCGTATGATTTTTATTTTACAAAATTATTTTACTTAAAAAATAAATGCTTATTTTATGTAACCTAACTAATTTACCTAGGTATCATAAACCTTCCTGTAAACTAAAAGAAATTGTTGCAATGTACTGAACTGTAGGTGTTTGTTCAACTTTTGTAGGTGATAGACCCACGCTTCTGGTGTAAACTACTGTTCGCTGCTCATATAAGTAAAAGATTTTAGTTCAGGTGCTATTATTAGTCATCCGATGATATCTGGATTCAATAGTGCATGCAAAAAATATTTGGCACACAATATAACCTACCATAGATTCGAAGTCATATTTCTTGATTATGGAATTGTCAATCAAACTGAAACTATGGCAGTCTAACGTTCATATTTTTACTTAACTAAAGACACTAGTTTGGAACTTGTAACCGTTCGTCATGATTTGGGGGGCCCAACGATGTAGGTAGGATGGGCAATTCGGAAAACCATAAAAATCAACGGTCCAAAGTCTGGCAAGTATGATGGATGGACCACAATACTATTATCACAATTCGTTTATTTTTAAGGTGGTCTGTTGTGCGCTGTGTGGACGAACGTTATTGTGAAGAAGGTCACTACCTTCTTGAGACCTTTGACACCTTTGACAAGCCTAGGTACCTAATGCGAGTAGAAAGTAAACATGCTACTTAAAATGTTACAGCTATTATATATCCTTCATTTTGCTAACGGATCTGGATCAGAATCAAAACATAATTTTACCACACCCAAAACATCTTTAAAAGTCCTATCTAACGGCACCCCACCATGGAATAAACTTTTCAGCAGACTGTTCAGCTTTGTATTAAAATTATTTACTCATCATATATACCCATAAGACCTTATAAGAAAGACTACCTAATTCTAATTTTATTTTTTTCACTTAAAAGCGATAAGATGCTTGTAACTGTACTGGCACAAGAGAAACATTTTCTCCAACGTATATAATAATAACGTATATTAAAATAGTTACCGTCTGCGATTCAAATTGCGTCAAATACCCGTCATTTTCACAAACACGGGTCGCCAGCGAACTCATTATTACGCGAAATTGCCATCCGGCAGCACACTGTTAAGAAATACCAAAAACATTTAGGATAAAATACTTGATAAGGCAGGGCAGGACTCAAAAACTCATTAGGTATACGTATTTACAATGTATCGAATGGTACGATTTAAGCCGACCGAGTTGGTGTACGCAAGAATTTGTGTTGGAAGTTTGCAACTAACATTATATGTTGAATGAAATAGTTTAAGCCAACTTTAGTTTGTTAAGCGCTTCGTGTAATAAGCTCTATTCAGTGTAATCCTTTTGTAAATGATAATGTATTTTAACGTTTTAAAGTTGTTGTTATAAATGGAACGATGGTCGAATTATTTATTTTTTGGTTCTACATTTATATTTCCCATTCTACAAATAGTCAAGTTACAATATTATTATCTATTTCATTGCAATTTTTACTGTAATTAGTATCCCTGGGGATCATTTGGTATCATTTTTTTATTATTTTGAGGCGGCAGCGACCTAATGTTTTCTGCGTATTCTTATCTAAACCTGAAGCCCCCCACACGTATCAGTAAGGATTTCGAAGTGATGATCTAAAGATATTGCATCCTAGAAAATACATACATAGCTGGGCTCACAACCATTATAAAACAGGGTATTCGATTCCGATGTAATTACCACACTATGGAATCGCATCGGTGAAATGGTACAGGCGGTAGTGTCCATGAAAAATAAATCTATTATAACTGCTTATAACTAGTTTTAGATTAGTGCATCGGGACTCAATTGCGGTAATATTCATAATCTTGATTTACTCATCTAATATGTAAACAAATTGCGAAAGTTTAAATCAATTAGATGTGGTCTAGAATTTCAGAACACTTAAATCGGAATCTAATATAACTTCATATTTCTCGGTATATATTTTCTAGACAAAAGAAAACCAGAACGTTCTACATTTACATTGAACCATGCAACATATCTAAATAAGTATGTAAATATACAATTCCTTGAATAAATAAGGGGTGCCCTAGCGAGTTGGTCCGGTGCCTGCAAACAAGTGAACAACAGAGCAGAAATGTAAACGGTATTTTATTGTGCAAGATACTGTTACAGTCTGAGCGCAGATGTGGAGCCAATTAAAGCGACAAGACACTTTAAGAACAGTTCTTTAAAAACTGATCTAGAAGTATAAAATATCAGATATTCGCTTTAAGTTTGAAAGAAGAAATAATTGGAGAAGTTTGTTGTTTTGAGTAGTATGAACGTTGGCTTAAATTAATTATCAGTTATTTTATGTCAGGTACCGCGCGTTCTTTATAATCGTGGAAAGAAATGTATTACTCGTAAATGTATTACCTCGTAAATGTATTACTTTGATGTTATTTGTTATTCGACTGGTAGCCCAATACTTTCTCCGTCCTGAATTACTCCGTCCAAGAATGTACCTCAATCCAAGCCGTTGTTTGTTTCTTTTTGAAATGAAAACTTCTTTAGGCACGTTGGGCACTTTTGGTAACGGGAAAAAGCACTGAACTCGCGTGACCTTCACGCTCTGATACATATGAATAGACAAGCATGTATTTTCACTTCTAATATGCAGTCCTACCACCGACAGTTTTTTTTTAAAGCTTCTACCATACAATTTATGTACTGCTTCATTTCAACCCCATATAACTATTTGCTGTTTTCAGCTATGAGAGCCAATTCACGGTTTGTAAAATTAGACAAAATACTAGTGAAACTGATGAAGATCGTTTACCGGCTACTTCTCTACTAGTTGAGGACCATCCTTTTACAACGAGTGGACGTCGACGACGATAAAGCGACAAGGTGGTACTGGTCAATTGTTAAATGAATGACGACCATATTAAGTAAGCTCAACCCAAGATAATCAATGTTTGAGACGCAGTTTACCCTAGAACTTATTTATAGTGTAAACATTTATTACGGCGAGATTGTACTGAAGTCTGTCTGGGGTTTAAAGATTCTCTGCCTAGGCTTTACCTGGACTTTCGGCCATAGGAGTTAACAATGCTCCCTTGAGGGAATACCGTGTACTTTCAGTAGAATCGATTTCGGTTTAACATTGTCACCATGCCTGCAGTAAACCCGTAGCGATTTCTACACGCGATAGAAAAAGTATAGTAGATTTAATACCTAGAGTTAGGTGTTTACCTAGCATTTTATTCTTGTTATTTACAAGAAAAACAGTAATGTTATGTTCAACACTCCGTTTTCCTGATCCGCCACTGCGGTGCTGGATCGACTCGACAGCTTCTCTCTATAGCTAAGCATGCAGTATAGGAGCTTTACTAAACCATGTATTTAACAATTAAATTTACTATTACTGTAAGCATTTCCAGTGCACAATATATATAGCCTTGGTCTAGGAAAGCAGCATCTGGGCGATGGTCACATCACGATTGCAGCGACTTGTGTGTTTGTTTACTGGAACTAACTAGACTCACACGAAGCCACTTCGAAGCATTCGCTACGGTGCACTGGTAATACTTATTCAAATTGTCGCTTTACTTGATTTGATGTATTTAGCAATACACTCCGCTGTATGAACAAATTAACCATTTTCAACGTGAAACTGTAGCAATTTATCTCCAGTAGTAAACTATTTTCGTTTTAATTGCTATACCTAACAGAAACTGTAATATCAAGAAACGAAATATTAAGAGTTTGAAAACAAAGGTTTTTTTGTAATGTCAAGTTGAAATTGATATCCAGATATCTTAGGTCTATGTCCAGTAAAAATGAGAGCTGACCTAAACTCATAAAATTTTGGTAAGTATCAATACATTACATCAAAAGTCAATAAAATCTCAAATCTGATTATTTGTATTACCATTACAGTTTTTTTACAAACTTACGTTTCCAGTTTAACTTGTATCGAGTTACTGGAAAATATTTTACCACTGGAAAGTTAAGTTTGTTAAGTGATAACTTTACCACTAATTTATGAATTTCAGTAAGTTAATTACTCGCGATTTCCGAGATAAATTAACTATCAACTTACCATGTAATTAAGTTTCCTCGAACTCTCGAGGTGTTGTTCCTACTCACGTATTCATACTTATTCTGTTAGTTTATGATTAGTATACTTTATAATAATAATCTTTTATTTAACACCAAAAGTCATACGTCTTATAGTATAAAACGCAATTATAAATGTATAATATAATATTAAAGATTATCAGTATATTCCAAGGTAGTCAGTATCTGTGCCAAACTAGGCTGAAGCCTGTTTTCTGAGAGACAGTGATCAGTCGTACTCGTAAATTGAAACTGAATCGCTGCTGGTTTTACATACGAAGTCGTATTGTATGTTACTTACGGTTGTATTAGGGTGATGTATGTGCGAGTGCGTGTGTGTGTGCGTGTGCGTGTGCGTGTGCGTGTGCGTGTGTGTGTGTGTGTGTGTGTGTGGGAATATACAATAGTATCCATTATTTTTCGCGGCCTGTTGACGGTGGTGAGAACCTTTTACAAGAAGACAGACCGATCCAAGTGGCCAATCATCCCCTAAATTCAATTGTAATTCCTCTGTGGGTAGGAGCGCAAGAGCATTATCCACGCGCATGAGAGTTTAGGGGATGATTATTTTGGGAGCTTTAAAGCGTCTACAAAGCAATACGGCCGACGGAAAGTGTCTGGGAGTATTGGCGACTTATTTTTAACGATATTGTCTAAAATATACGTGCAAATCAGCTTGGAAAATTTACGTGAGTAATGTATTTATGTACCTTCATTATCTGCTACCTGGAAATTGGCCGTCTAACCAAGCTAGCAGGTAGGCATGCGATCATAGTACATAATAACACTATTCAATCGTCCACATTTCGTTCGTCAGAAAATACGTGACGTCTGGCGGCTCTGGGATCTTGCTCTATAATAAATTCCACTACAAAGTAAATAACAAAAAATGCTTCATTTAAACATGATATATTTGGTCCGGCTTTCCCCTGCATTACTATTTAACTGGTTTTAACTTATTATTAAAATGTTAAAACAACTGTTTACAATAAATAATTAATTAAAATATAAAAAACCACTTATAATCCTTACGTATATTATGTTCAGGAAAATATCCAAATATTTTATGGAGCGCCGCACCGCTCGCCATAGCAGCGAGGAGCACTGCAATATGACGCAAAAAATATTTTAAGTCCAAAAAATTAAATAGCAACGCCAGTACAATTTACTCCACGAAATCTCGGCAATTTTTAATAAAGGAAATAATACCTACCAACACTCGAGAATTTTTTTAAATATCCTCACGTAATAAGGGGCCGGGATCGTCACGGGTCATTTTAGTCCGATATGATGGCTTGAGGATTTCAATATGCGGCGTGTTTCAAATATCTCCGGGCAACCGCGTTCCTTTTCGAATGTCTACGGGGAAACTACGGTAATCAATTAAATTGTTCGAATAAAATATTAAATTAAATTCCTGACTTTATTGTTCTAGGATTCGTATCATCAATATATTTGGGTGCAGTGCTGAAGCTTTGATCACTATATTAACGAGAAGGATTAAGAGAAGGCAGCTTGTAAGTGACCTATTTTTATTTTATAATTGGACCAGGTTACCTAAAGAAAAAAAATCCCTTTGGGTCTGCCGGGAAGCTAATGGAGACAAGCCTCATAACTCGAGGGACGTTTTTTAATCAAGCTTTCCACGCCAGGCACGCATTATTTAAGTTAAACATACTCTTGGGGCAAAACTTTTTTACTTTCTCTGACATGGGCTACGTTATACTTAGGCTGTGATAATTACTTTCAGGATTATTTAATTAGTTTGTCCTTAAACTAATTTTGTAAAGATAGAATTAAATTATGACTGACACGACCGTCAACTAATTTAGAGTTCACGGGTATCCAGTTTTTCACTGAGTATTCCACTTTTATTATTGTAACGTATCTATGTAACGGAATCTTTGAACGTGATTTTCACCCACTTTAAAACGTCGGGTTGAATTGAAATCGCACAGTTATCAAGGACCGATGACAATACAATATTAAAGACTAAAAAAGCAAAAATAAATAATAGTTTAAAAAACTAAATATCACGCTTTTGTAGATAGCTGAACTAAAAAGTAGAAAACAAATAATAGTTTAAAAAACTAAAAATCACGCTTTTGTAGCTAGCTGAACTAAAACGTAGAAAACAAATAATAGTTTAAAAAACTAAAAAACACGCTTTTGTAGCTAGCTGAACTAAAAAGTAGAAAACAAATAATAGTTTAAAAAACTTAAAAACACGCTTTTGTAGCTAGCTGAACTAAAAAGTAGAAAACAAATAATAGTTTAAAAAACTAAAAAACACGCTTTTGTAGCTAGCTGAACTAAAAAGTTGAAAACAAATAATAGTTTAAAAAACTAAAAAACACGCTTTTGTAGCTAGCTGAACTAAAAAGTAGAAAACAAATAATAGTTTAAAAAACTTAAAAACACGCTTTTGTAGCTAGCTGAACTAAAAAGTAGAAAACAAATAATAGTTTAAAAAACTAAAAAACACGCTTTTGTAGCTAGCTGAACTAAAAAGTAGAAAACAAATAATAGTTTAAAAAACTTAAAAACACGCTTTTGTAGCTAGCTGAACTAAAAAGTAGAAAACAAATAATAGTTTAAAAAACTAAAAAAACACGCTTTTGTAGCTAGCTGAACTAAAAAGTAGAAAACAAATAATAGTTTAAAAAACTAAAAAACACGCTTTTGTAGCTAGCTGAACCAAAAAGTAGAAAACAAATAATAGTTTAAAAAACTAAAAAAACACGCTTTTGTAGCTAGCTGAACTAAAAAGTAGAAAACAAATAATAGTTTAAAAAACTAAAAAACACGCTTTTGTAGCTAGCTGAACCAAAAAGTAGAAAACAAATAATAGTTTAAAAAACTAAAAAACACGCTTTTGTAAGTAGCTGAACTAAAAAGTAGAAAACAAATAATAGTTTAAAAAACTAAAAAACACGCTTTTGTAAGTAGCTGAACTAAAAAGTAGAAAATAATCTTCTATAAGTTAAAAAGAAAAATAGAGTGATTAAGAAAAAAATCATTTTATCGTATTAACGTGGGAGAGCCATGCTTAGGCACGTATGGGCCGGCTCGACTTCGCTCGAAACCACGGCCTCACAGAAAACCGGCAGTGAAGCAATGCTTGCATTGCTTTTCGCCGCGTGAGTGAGGTTACCGGAGGCCCTAACCCTTCCCCCTCCCCTATTCCCGTCCTTCCCCTCTCCCCTCTTCCCCCTCTTCTCCTACTCCCACCTTAAAAGGCGGCAACGCACTTGTGACTCTAAGTTGCAGGTGCCCATGGGCGGCGGTAGTCATTTACAATCAGGACCCGTCTGCTCCTTTGCCCCCTATACCGTAAAAAAAAAATGCGTGGGGTGCTAGATGTCAAGTCAAGCGTGTTTTTAGTTTTTTAAACTATTATTTACTTTCTGTTAAACTCACATATTGCACTGACATATTGCAGCGCCTAGGGAATGTTTGCAGAGGCATGACTGAATTCTAACTTTTAAACTTTCGCGTTCCATGACATAAGTATGTGTTTACACGGGAATTAACGTGATAACGAAATAGGTATTACATACCTCCGAATTCCCTGACGTTTCGATCAGGTTGCACTGGCCGTGGTCACAGGCTGACTGGCGCAGTGGTGCACGCCGTCCGTCGTCGAGATTGTGAGGTAGAAGGTTCTTCATCCATCCGCACATTTTTGGTATTTTTGATATTTTTGTTTCGCCATGTACCGTTACATACTATACTAAGTGTCCCTATTTTGTAAGCAAACCGATATATCCTTATTTTGGTGTTTATCCGACTGCGAATAAAATCGTGGAATCCAGTGATAAAAAAATGCCATGTTATTTACTTTAAATTCACGTTAATTCCCGTGTAAATACATAATTATAGGACGGAATTCCTTCAATGCCATCCAAAGAAGTCGAATCACTGCGATTTTTTTATTTGTTGACTAGGTGGAAGATCCTATATGGATGTCCTCCGCCTTGGGGAGGCAAAGGGGTCTGTCGAACTCTTACCGACTAAAAACCACCCCGGTGTTCCACTACTTGCCTATGATCAGGCGAGCGAGAGGCATTGACCCGTCTCACCCTGGATGGGTTCCGTCACCCGGTGCGACCATCACCCGTCGACCGCACTCCTCTGAGAGCGCGCACGGAACACTGCGTGCTGCCTCTCGGGCCTGTATCTGTTCGGACGACGACTTTCCCAAAAAAGTTCGCCGCCCGCAGGCCACTTCCTAAGGTGGCTGGAGGTCACTAAACGCCCTCCGGCGCCCGGTGCGTCTGCTGCGGGCAGAGAGAGCTGTACTCCGCTCTCTCTCCCGTTCCGCCGCCTCCTTTGCGTACATCACCTCCTCACAGAAGGAGGCGACAGCGTTCCATGCGCTCTCGCTCCGAACCATAGCCAGAACTACGGTTAGGAGCGAGAGACTACCCGCAGCACCGACTGCCTCGACGAGATCACGGCGCTGGTTAGCCCAGGCTAGGCATTCCGACAGCGTGTGCAGCGCCGTGTCGTCGGGGCAGTTACCACAATGGTGGCACCGTGACGTCGGCTCCCGGCCGAGAATCACTGCGTTCATGGAACGGGTTGGTACGTGTAATAATAGCATAATGAAACTATTTTGAAAACAAAGACTTACTACTGACTATTATTATTAATTAATAATTTAGTGTTTCTTCAATCAAAATAGAAAATAAGCCGTTTACCAGTCAAAATTACTTAGCTTCTGGCTTCTTCTTAAATTATTTTAACGAAGTATACATATTTATTTAGGAATGAAATAGAAACCGAAAGCTCAAGTTAGTTCTTAAACACTATTTGTCACTTTTCCCCCTTCTCAAAAATAATCCACTACCCATAAAAATATAACGATAATAAACTACATTATTATTGTGTCACTGCGCGAAAATATAGGGGTCGTGGTTATTAAGTGTGGTGGGTTCCATAATCGCGAGGTATGCAATCTTAGAAATAACTTCCTCTACGGTTAACGTGGACGTGAATCAGGGTGTGGTTGCAGTTGACAACAGTCTCACTCTGCTTGCTCTAGCAAAAGAGAACCAGCGCAAAACCTACACTATTCAATATGACTGATCGTAAGGAGATATGAAAGGGAAAAGAGCTGCATGAACGGATTTATCGTGCCTTGAATGGGCCCGGTGTAGACTTATTAGCATCTGTATTCTAAGTACGATTCGGTGACTTCTGCATTCTGCAAGGTTTAGTCTATGCAATTACAGATGAAGTTGTTATAACCAGTAACTATCGCAGACGTATCCTAAAGGATGGCACAATTGAAATTTGTCGGACATCCCATCGTCCCGGAGAAAGCCTCAAGCATATAATTTCCGGTTTTTCTCGTCTTGCCAATGGCGAGCACTTGCATATACATAACCAACTAGCTAGGATAGTAAACCAGCTACTTGCTTTAAAATATAACCTTGTGACTGTGGAGTTACCGTACTACAGGTATGTGTCCGACCCAGTTCTTGAAAATGGTCGTGGACATTGTACTGGGGGATCCACGGGGAGCAGTGTACCACGATGTGATAATAGACATCCGTCTATTAGCACTGACAGGACTATTGTTGCCGATATAGTGATAATAGACCAATTACAGGGCCGAGCAATGATTTTTAATTTATATATTCAGTTACGTTAAAAACACAAAGACACGCCCTTCTGATCCCAAACTAGGCATACTTATAAATTACTAAATACATACATATCACATTATAAAACAAAGTCCCCCGCCGCGTCTGTCTGTCTATCTATTCGCGATAAACTCAATAACTACCGCACAGATTTTCATATGGTTTTCACCAATAGAAGGAGTGATTCATGAGGAAGGTTTAGGTGCATAAGGTGTATAGTATAATTCATTAAAGTTTTGTGTAAAATGGTGGAAATATGACGATGATTGTGGAAGATAGCGGAAAAAATCAATATATGCCATACGGGTACCAAAGTACCCGTTCGAAGCTGGGGCGGGTTGCTAGTTATGGATAAATTACACCCAGACAAAGAACAAATTATCGTGCTCATCACACAGCTATTTAAATGTTTGATGGATGAATGGATGTACTCTTCATTGTACTTAAAACAACAGGTTACAATATTTTACTTCTATCTACTTACTACCTAATGTTATGTACAATTGGAGACCGTATCGCAATTTACGATCTCTTCCAGGCAACCATTGTTCCTGTTATTTCGATTGTCATTACATATATTTGAGTTACATTATGTACTTAATAATACACATTATCATACTCCTTCTAATACTAGTCAATACATAGCAAGAGTGCAGGGCTTAACGCCTCAATCACAGGTTCAACGGACTGCCTTTTTCTAGCAACTAAGGTAGCAAACAAAAACGCAGCTCATCAGGTGATAACCGGTTCCCGCTGTCTATAAACATTTTCAATATCTTGAAGTTTGATGTATCTGTGTACTATTACTCGGCTCATTTGTGTCGTAATGTAATGTTATATGTATGATCCTCAATAAATTACACTGGCAAAATATTGTTTCCAATTAAACTAGGAACTCGGTTTGTCGTGCTGAAACATACGACCAAAAAAAAAAAAACAAAATCTATTGTTATAATATTCATTAATATTTTTTACATATTCATAAATCCTTTATTTATTTGAAAAAGTGATGAGTCAATTATATATCCCAAATCACGTTGTCAAGAAACAAAATCCACCTATCGAAATATAATTATTCATACATTCTTATATTTTAACAACTTGGTAACAAAAACATATGTCTCAAAAACGAAATATTATACTAACGAAATAAGGAAAATGTGAATACCTTGAAGAAAATATACAGTGTTGTTCGTTGATGAGCAAGATTAATGAAGCAGAAAGGCTTTGATCGATCGTGGTTTTACCTAATAAATGTCTCAAGAGCACCGCAAAAACATCAAACAACAAATCCCCGTGGTAACAGAAACAGGTACTCCTCGAAATACCGAAATGGATTTATTATTTTATAAATCAACTAGCAACCCGCCCCGACTTCGCACGGGTAGTAGAGACATCTTCAAAAATCATCATCATATTTCAACGAATTTACACAAAACGTTAACAAAATATACACCTAAACCTTCCTCATGAATCCCTCGGCCTATTGGTGAAAACTGCATGAAAATCCGTTCAGTGATTTTTCAGTTTATCGCAAACAGACAGACAGATGCGGCGGGGGACTTTTTTTATATTATGAAGTGAAATACTGTTAAATCTCATTAAATTTCACTAAAATATAAAGTGCAGTGGTGAATTTACCAGTAGGCTAAGTAGGCTGAAGCCTAGGGCGGCAAATTTGGGGCCTACATTATTTTTACGTCTTGTTCTGGGGTATCGAATTAGATAGACCGACCGGTAGGAGGGGCAAAATGTTAATAGCCTACTGGCGGCAAATGTGTAAATTCGCCGCTGATAGAGTGTAAAAAACAAATGGTTTTCGTTCATTCTATTTGACCTTGTCCTAAATGCCTACTACCTTCTTTCTTTTTGTAGTATGCGAACAAGCTAGAACGCAAGGTGCTTTATTTTCTACCAACACAAAAAGTAGCATCAGCACTGCAAAAAGTAGTCACTACGACTGTGTACAGGGGTCATAAGATACTGCGATAAACATAGGAAAATACTTGAACTAGCTAGGTAAGGTAAAAATATTACAAACAGTATTTCAGAATTTCAAATGTACTCGTAAAAGTTTGTAAAAAGTTATCTATTTATTACTTTTTAAAGTAATTATGCCTCATTCACTTTTAATATAGAATATGAAAGCGGAATATGGATCAAAGAAACCTAAATAATTGTGAAATAAAGATTATGTCTTATTTCGCGCAATGGTCAGGCATTCAACTATAACGTCATAGTTTGCGGGTTCGGTTCCTGCTCAGAGTAAATATATGTATGTATTTAACATGTCGATTTTCATCACTATAGGTTTAGTGACTTTTATTTAATTTAACACAAAATACCCGAACTAAAATAAGAAATTCGAATGTAGTTATTATCTATTTGCCTCTGAACAATTTGCCAAAGAAGTAGCATTGGATCTTGGTCCAGTGATTATTTTGTGTTGAATCAAATAAAAATTCAGGCAGCTTTTAAACACAACAAAAAACAATATAACTCCTGACATAGTAAAAACTACTATCACTTAACTGTGTTCATGGGAGGTCATCGAAATGCTAGTAATAAAAAAGTACTTTGCGGTGAAATTTGTGAGTTTCTGTCAATTCTAATAGCGGTAAAGTACACACCAAACGAGCTCGATATTTAGCTGTGTTCTCCATCATAACTAATAAATTATTGATTTTGTGCCTTTCACTGCGGTTGTTTGAACTATTCGTTGTGCTGAAATAAAACTAGCTATGCTGTGTTTTGTTGAGAGTTTAATATTATATGCTGTATTAATAAATCTCTTATGTATGTATAGTTAATTATTCTTGTCGAAGTAGTTTTAACAGTGGCCAACAGATAAAAATAAGAGTCTTTATCCATAAATGAAATTTAAAGCCTATAATTAGGTCTAGGCCTTCTACCTTCTGACATACTTCCGTTTGGTGTAATAGGCCACTTAAATAGAGAATTTCAATTACAATTAATAGAGGTCAAGATGCGTCACCGCAAACCAAAACCAAACCAAATAGTTCTAAAACATATTTTCAGTGATAGAATAAGATCCCAGACCCGCCAGACCTTACTTAATTTCTGACGAACAAAATGCGTTGTATGCATACCTGCTAGCGTGGGCTGGCGGTCAATTTTCAAATACCAGGTCCTAAAGATACATAAAATCATTGGTTACTTGAACTTAAGTTCTGAGTGCTGATTTTTATACATATCATTGTGAAACCCGCCCCAGCTTAGCACGGGTAGCAAAGCAAATATTGATTTTTTCCGACCGAATATGTGACCCACGTTACTATTAGCTTTAAAAAAACATGATTTTATGTCACTTTACCTGAAAATTGGCTGAAGTTAGCAGATTGCATAACTTCAGAGTCTCGACTAATACTACTCAATACTTGACTGGCCTGTTGGCCTAGTGGTTAGTGACCCTGACTACTACGCCATAGGTCGTGGGTTCGATTACCACCCGAGTCTGGGTGTTCTTTATGTCCATTGTTTGTATATTTGTAAAGTCCCTCGCGACACAGGAGTCATTCCTAATGCGGGAGTTGTCTTTCTAAAAGAAAAAAAAAACAACACATTTGTTCGTCAGAAAATAAGTACCTACCTAAGGTCTGATAGTCCTGGGATCTTGGTCTATGACAAATACTCACCCATCCATTATAATTAATTGACAGTGTCATATATATGTATTACATAAAGCTTCCAAGTTCGCTTTAGGTCCATTAAAGACTATGGCCAACGTAACAAGTTATATGAACATCAGGTAACTGGTAAATACGCTTTAAAGCCGTGACAAACTTCCGAATTAACTGATGTAATATTTTAACATGGTCTGTCTATGGTTTAGTTTCAAACATTATTAATTAAACTTGTTCGAGAGATTGGTTTTCCTACAGTCTACACGACTGAAGGTTGTATCATCACACATGTGTTTGGAATAGAATAGAATATGTATATTTAGAATTACATTTTAAAATATTCAACGTTGTATCAGAGGTTTTGCTTTGTTTAGAAAAGATTTACCACTAGATCCGTACACCGCATCAATATTTGTACGTATTCACGAGTGAAACCGGAAAGTAGATACGGATTTTTCTACATGGAAAAACACTCTTTTTTTTAAAGGTTTTCTTATATCCCCAAAACAAAAACGCTTAGCCGCTCAGGGCTAATAATAAATTTAAAAAATATGTGACAATAAATACCCGTACATATTAAAAAGTATTTATTTCTGCACCCAAGTACAAATAAATACTTCCACCATATTCCTGTGCGTAAGCTTTACGTAATAAAGTTATTCCTATAAATTATGTAAACAATCTCCTTGGTGTTAATTTTTTTTTTAATATCCGCCAAACACACAACATCCGTTCCGCGTTATATATGGCGCTGTTAAATTTTTCGCCTAAAGTCATGTTTTCGTAATGCGTTTTTAATGTTCTCATATTGCTATAAATCACCATGGCTACTCCTGGTCCAGATAGCTTTAATGGCTTATTAAATTAGTTTATGAATGTACTCATGTACGACATAACGGCTTCGGAAGCCTGTTACAAATTATTACGCGTCTGACAATATCTCAGAACGCTCTTCCTATGAAGAGTAGACTCAATGATTTTCATACAAAACATGCTAAGTGAAAGTTGCAATGTAAATGGATTAGAACTTGAATTATTGAAACTCATATTGTTTTAAACTAAGTTGACAAATAATATAATCACACGGCCTGATAGATGGTCAGCGGCTACCGGAGCATATTGAACTTTGCAGTAACAGTAGTGTCACTAATGCTTTGCCAACCGTAAGCCACAACTCTGTGAAAGGTCACAGATACAAATTCAGTATCTTTAATTAATAAAATTGGTCATAATAATTGATCGAATATATATTAAAGCAACAATAGGTTGCTTTGTCAAATATAATATAAAAAAAATTATTACTGATAATACCGTATACGCCTGAGAGAAGAAATGGGATAAACTCCAACTCTTTTAAAGAGCTCTGGTGACCCAAGTCACCCGCAGAAAAAACAGTACAACACTAGTTCTTTTATCTAACCGCAATCCCTATAAGTCGGGTAGCTGTAATATATTCCGTCCGTCCGTTCAAAGCGTTCGCTTAAAACTTATATTTTAGTTTAGAAATCCTTTCTTTTTTAACCGACTTCGGAAAGGAGTTTCTGTATTTGATCCCTATGTATGAATGTCCATGATTTTCTTAAAAAATAATAGGTAAATTTTCATGATTGATTCAATAACGTATAATAAATATTTTCAGGAAAGTTTTAGTATATTATACATTAACTATTAGTCGGTTTATTGTTTGTTAATTTATTTTTCTTTTAAGTATTTATATTTAATTAAAATGAAGTCTTAGCTTTTATTATCAATGCAGTTGGTCCTTTTAATAGAAGTTAATTGGTGAATCTTCTGAGTCTTTAAAGGCGCTTTTCACCGCTTCATTGGATTTGAAATCTCACCCCTGTCGTTTTTACTCCCGTGTTCTGAAATAATTCCTGCTTCGGTTAAAGCATGGCAAGGCATACTGGTTGTTAGATTTTAGTGAAAAGCAGCAATTTATTTACTTCAATTCATTGCTTGAAGCGAGCAAGTAAAACAAGATTGACCACACAGTGCAAATTAAATTAAAAATAAAACTACTCAAGTACCTACTCATAAATAAACCAACAAGCATTTTTATTTTTTATATATTATATTACGTTTAGATAATGTTATGGGAAATTATTAATAAACAAAAAATTCATACAAATATCATAGCCATTTTGGAGCGACACAAATTTCTGCTTGAATTTTAGCCGTTAGATTGGGGAAGTAACTAAACGAAGACTGTGATTAATCAAATCTACCAATTTATATTTTTCAGAGCTTCATGGATGGCGGTAGGAATAACGTGATATAAATACATTATATCTTTTACCTGAAGATTAAAGATTTCGGATTTAAAATTAAATCCGAAATCTTTACGATTCTCGATAACATGTATTTCCGTGTTATCGAGAACGCATTCTCTCCAAAATATGAAAGCATGTTGAATGTGTCTTAGCGACGGTTTTCCAAATCGTCGAATCAAAAAATACAACTGTTAAATTGAATCACGTATTTGGTTTAAAAGTTGAGACTTTACGTTTCTCTTTCGAAACCACTTTTTATGTAAGTGCTACGTGATTTCTTTGGAAAAGCACTTACTTTTGTTTCCGATATATTTTCCTCTCGTGATTAATACTGTTACTTGTTAACTGAAATGGGACTTCCGCTATTTTGCAAAAAAATGGTAGAACACAAAGCATATTTCCTCCTAACGTTGGCGTTCCTGTAAACATTGTGTTCTATAAATGTTGGAATTAATTAACTTTGCATGTTTGTGTAGTCCAACGTACATAAATAGAGTTACATTAAAGAAGTCTTTTTCTGCATAGCATTTGTGTTGGGGTTTCCTCATTATCTGAAACACAACAATTATTCTAATGAAGAACATATACCGGTTTTCTTTTGTGACGTTCTTTGAATGTTTTCACGTTCCATACTGAAGAACTTACTAGGTTCTAATTTGAAACATCTGATTTTGTAACGTAATGTTACTAAGATTGTAGGCGCTATCAAGCTTTAATTTTTTTGTGTCCGTAATGGTCCGTAATTGTAAATTACGGGTAGGCCACAAAGTACTTCGAATTTCCCATTTAAATCAATCTAATGTTGTCACTGTCAGTTTCTGACCAGTACCTTTATATAAAATAAATACTCGGTTGTCGGGTATTATTACGTTCAGAAATTCTTAATCAAAATTGTTTAATAATGTTTTACTTACCTACTAATCTTTCCAATATCACTCTTTAAAAACCTTAATTGAGTAGGTAAATAAAAAAAAAATAGGTTCTGCCATGTACTTATCCTTCTATTTTAAACGTAAATAATGTCCTTTCAATCAAAGAAGTGAGGAGGGATGTTTGACCGAACTAGCTGCTCTATGTCTGATTAATTTCGTATTAAATTTCAAATTTGAGAATTACTTGTTATTATTTTGGTTAATTACCGAGCTATCTACAGACAGTAAATAATATGTGTAAAATTAATCGGTCTGTAAGTAACATATTCTTTAAAAATGGTATTTGGTTCAGCTGCTTCTAAAAAACCTCTTTTCAAATAATGCTGATATTTTGAAATTGCGTAATAGTACTGGTATTATTATATATTCTGTGGTAATAGTAACAAAACTTAGAGGTGTTAAAAATTCAAAATATCCTCTTAATTATTACTTCAATCTTAATTATTATCTGGCAGGCCTGTTGGTCTAGTGTTTAGTGATCCTGATGAAAGAAAGAAAGAAAGAAAGAAGAAAGAAAAACATTTATTTAGAACACGCACAGATATAAAAGCAAACAAAAAACTATTTCTAAACTAATAATAAATTACGTACTAAATTTAAAAATAGAGAAAGAAGAAAAAGAAGAAACAGGTCCCATTCTGTGCGAGTCTAAAATGGCCGCCATCTCAGCATATGCTGCATGTATGACATGCAACCCTGGTTTTCGGATGAATGTCACGAGTTCTAGGTGAGCAGTGACCTAGAAGTCGTGGCTTCGATTCCCATCCAGGACAGTTGATTTTGTAATGAGCACGATCATTTGTTCTGTGCCTGGGTGTAATTTAATTTAATTACGTATGTATTTAGTAATATAGGTATATTCATCAGCAGCCTGGTTGCCATAGTACAGGCACTGCCTAGTTAGGGATCAGACGGCATGACGGATGTGTAACATTTCTCAAGTTATTAATGATAATTACTTAAATTTTTGGTTAAAAACACAATTCAGTTAATTTGCATTTATAAAGCTATTTACTTTATTGGATTTATAATTTTAAAATTCAAAGCCTGAAATATTGTAGCAAATATGCTTCCTGTTCATTTATCTAAGACAACAAGTAGAAAACTAAAATTAATTTTTGTTTTGATTTTTTTTACTGCCGTGAACGATTTCAGTATTTCATAAACAAGGCTATATAAAAATCAATAAAGTAGGATCTTAATTGTTCCATGGACATTATTTTAATGAAATCATTTTGTAAACAAGTCAACCCTGAAATGCCGCTGACGTATCAAATTATGGACAAACAAAATTACAACATCGTACTCAGGGGCAAAACAATGAGTAGTAATTAAAAGTGTTTTTTTTTTTATGTTATAGGGGCAAACGAGCAGACGGGTCACCTGATGGTAAATGACTACCGTCTCCCATGGGCACCTGTAACTAGAGAGTAACAAGTGCGTTGCCGATCTTTAAGATGGGAGTAGAAGAAGAGGGGGAGAGGGGGAAGAATAGGGAGAGGGGAAGGAAAGGAATAGGGGAGACGGAAGGGTTAGGGCCTATTGTGTGCGTTTTAGTTGTTTTTACGTAAACAAATATCTAAATGCGTGGTCATATTTTATTGTCACATATCAGACTATATGAATGACGTATAGTGCTAACAATTTTAGAAAAAATCTTGTTTTTAACAAAAAAAATTACTTGTTTTGCAACTGACAAATTGAACATGAGAATTGAGAAAAAGTTTAATTCATAATAGCCCTCCTTTTATAAATGAAACCTTAATAGGTAATAATAATAATAATAATAATAATTCTTTATTGACAGTAGTTGTGTTACAATAATCTCAGGATTCTCTGATTCCTGCACTAGTAGATACTGTGTTGCAGGAGCCAGTGTCCTCCCTTTGTTATGTGAACATTCATTGTTTCTGTTTATTTAATAAAAGAAATTTTAATACAAAAAAATAAAAAGTAAAACTAGAAATACTAATTTAAATGCGCGGTGTGTGTGCGCGTTTGTGTGTGTGTGTGCGTGTGTATGTGTGTGTGTGTGTGTATGTGTGTGTGTGTGTGTGTGTGTGTGTGTGTGTGTGTGTGTGTGTGTGTGTGTGTGAGAGAGTCATATGTGTGTCGGGGCATAAGTTTGTTTACCAATTTAGCAAGTTCATTTATGAGTGCGTATATCACTTATCGACTCTTAGTAGGCTTTCCACAGTGTCGTAGTCCATCGTATTCAGCCAGGTATGTACAGTTCTTTTAAATTTAAAATGATTGAGTTTTTTTATTTTTTGTACCTTGTTACATTTATTATATAAGTAAGGGCCATGAAAATGAAAATGCCTTTGTCCAAAGGCACTTTTTGTTTTAGGTACCGGACAGCGTTCCACTCGTTTGCTTGACACAGGTAAGGTTGACACATATTTTGTGTGGTATCGTCTTAGGATCTCATAAACATACATTTTTCTTACAGAGAGGACGCCAGTCCTTTGGTATACTGCTGTGGTAGGATGTCTATATGGTAAGTACATCAACACTTTTAAAACCGCACGCTGGGCCCTCTCGGCAGACAAAAGGTAAGTTTTACCTGTGCCTCCCCATGCACAAATGCAGTATCTGATGATGCATTCACATAGTGCTCGATATGTTCCTATTAAGAGATCTATATCCCCAACGATACGTAGATTTTTAAATATGTGTATAAATTTCCTTATTCTCGATGTTACAGCCGCTATGTGAGGGCTCCATGTAAGTTGGTTGTCTACTGTTATTCCTAGATACTTTATAGATGTTACTCGACACAGAGTTGCACAGTCACATTTAGAGCGATTTACTCTCCGATTACAGGGATACATGTGTATTTTAAGAGTGTGTTTTACATGTGGTTGGCTTATAACTGATTTACTAAAACAGATATATTTAGTTTTATTGCCATTTAGTGACAGAAGGCTATCTTCTAACCAGACGGTAGCTTTTGCTAGGCCCTTATCTGCTTCTTGAAATACCTTGTCCCAGGAATCTTCATGAAAGAGCAAAACTGTGTCGTCTGCAAACATAATGATGTCCATGTTCGATTGAGTATCAACATTACATAGCTCATTTACATAAATGATAAATAAGGTAGGGCCGAGTGTGCTGCCCTGCGGTACACCATATCTGCAGACTGCACCGTCACTTTCAATCCCTGCCACTCGCACACTTTGTGATCTATCCGTTAGATAATCTTTGAACCACTCTAGAGCCACACCTCTTATGCCAACGTTTTCAAGCCGTGTTAACAAGATCGGTGTAGATACGGTATCAAAAGCTTTTTGGAGATCCAAAAATACTCCTAAACACTTGTCACCTTTATCTAAGTATGTTACTATATTTGATACCAGTGTTAGAACAGCGTCCTCCGTTGATTTTTTTGCCCTAAAGCCAAATTGAGAGTTGCTCAACATTCCATTTTTTTCCAGGTAGTTGATTAGTCTTTTGTTTACAATTTTCTCTAATATTTTTGAAAGCGTTGACAAAAGAGATATGGGTCGATAGTTATATGGTTCGCTTCTTTCACCCGATTTAAATATCGGGCAGACCACAGCTTTTTTAAAATTGGCCGGGAAGGTACCAGTCTCCAAACTCATATTGCACAAGTACGTGATGGGTGGGGCAAGGGTTATGATATTTTGTTTCAGTATTGTTGCAGTGATTTTGTCCCATCCTGGTGCACTGTGCGATCTGAGTCCCAAAACAATACCTCGTACTTCATGCGGATCTGTTGGTGTGAGGGATATAGATTTTAAGGGCACGTTATCAGTTTTTGCTTGTCGAGCTAGGTCTTGTTCTTGGAGACTCATTTTATATAATAACTGATTAGCCAGTGTACTACCGACTGAAGTAAAATAATCATTGACTTTGTTGAGGGATGTTTTAGAAGTGACATCGATACCTAGCAGTTCATTTGAGGGTTCATTTTTACGATTAAGACTACAAAATTCCTTAACGATTTTCCAAGTTTCCTTTATGTTTCCTTTATTTATTTGTAATTTTTCTTGGTAATATCTATTAAGGTACCAAGAATGTTGATTTATGTCCGAATTTACCCGAATAAAAAAGTAAAACATGAAACAATAATTGAAAGTGACATAAAAATTGATGATATGTTGTTAGGAAACGTATACCAAAAAAAATATTTTTTAAAACTATTTTGTTAAGATTTTTTTTATGTTCACTCAACTATAAGTGGGACACTCAGTAAATTTTACTAAACCTAAAAAAAATTGTATATCCAAGTTTTTCATCAAATCATTTTAAATAACTCTCCACCAATATTTATGCAAAGTTTCATAAATCTAAACCAATTTTCAATTCACTTTTTCCTTTGCGTCTCAGATACTTCCTCCACAACCTGTACGAATGCAGCTAGCGCAACTACCAGTAGTGAAAACTGTATCCCTTTGAGTCGATTTTTTAAATTAGGGAATAAAAATAAGTCACACGCTGTAAAATCAAGGCTGCAAGAAGGATAACATAGAAGTTTGACCAGTGTGCTGTCCTGTGTAAAGAAGTCGCTTGTTTTGAGCGCCCTGTACGTGGCTGCTTGATCGTATTGATAAGTCCAAGATTCGTCACCGGTCATAATGTCATAATATAACATAGCTAAGTTTAGTACAGAGAAAATACTGCACTAAACTTAGATATTCTTTTATGGCACCATTCCACTGAACCTGCTTCTGAGCGTCGGTGAGGTTGAGTGTGTACTACCCAGCGCGAAACTATACTCCTCACGCGAAGGTGCTCATGTAAATCTTACCTTTACTTTCTGACACGTTTTCTTCCATTACAGCCATCAAAGGTGCATCACATCTTTCTTCATCAGTCAAAGTTTTACCAACCTCGCTTATATTCGCTGAAAAATGGGTACACAGTTAAAAAAAGCCTTCATCTACAAATGAAATTTGAAGTCTATTGAAACAATTCTACATTAGACCACATTTGAAATCGTAAAATATCATCGCACAAAAATGTTCTCAAGGAAAAGTTTTTCAGTGAAACACGAAAATTACATTTAGTTCGTATTTAAATGTGGAGGGAAATTTGAAGTTCTAATTTTTGTATTTTTTATCGTAAATGATCTTATTTCAAAATTAAAGTATACTCTGCCAGTTTTCCATATATAATAAATTTTTTTTCGTAAAACTTTCTGAATGGCCTGTTACCAAAAAGATAATATTTGAATGCACACCTTTTTGTAACATATTATATTTTTATAGTATATTTTTGTAATAATCACACATAAAAAAAGGAATTCGAAAATACAATTAAAAACAACTGTAAATTATGATACGGATTGATAGTTGCAATGAATGTATGAGTATATAGGTTGATATACTGCAGTCACCATTTCTATTTGTAATACAACGTATGTATTTTATTTTTCAATTATACTGGTACAGTTAATTATAGGCCGGAAAGGCTGCGTCGGTAAAATAGCGGTAGGCTTCGGCATTCTACTTCAATAGGGTGGAATATAATGATACATTATACCTTCGAGGCATGATAGGCTTTGCGACTAATCGACTAGGTAATCATATTAAGGTTGGAGTGAGGTACTGATCTAACATGCTCGTACGTGGTACATGTATTTTACACTAATTAAATTCTCATTCGATCTTGTCTGGCTTTTCTAGAAATTATGTATAAATTGTAAGGCTCACATTTTAGTAAAGGTAGACAGAATATGAGTGAAATCTATATTTTGTGTATTATAAAAGGATTTGATGTTCCTGTCTCAGTGGCTTCTCCAATTACAGACCGGACATATGGGTACTCGACCCCGGTGATAGTTTCTCCATCCGAGTTTTCCTTACACCAATTTACTTTCTTCCTTTCTGCTGTCTAAAAACGACTACATTCCCAAGGAAGGTTAACTTCAGGCAGGCGGCCGGCCATGAAAGAAACAAGCAAAAAAAATATAATAATAATAAAAAAGTAATAATTACTTTATTACACTTACGCCAATCCCAAAATAAAAGTGGGCAAAGGGACAGAAAGATGATAATGACGTATTATGACAGGGATTTCGACTGCTGTCCTGGAGAAGCACATCTACGGTACAAAACTCCGGGGTTTAACTCCCTTTCTAAATTATCATATTTTGGCTGTTCAAGAGGGTCGCTAACTGGTCCTTGGTGTATATTACAACTAAAGTTTTAAACAAGCACACGGTCTATCTGATGATACGGGTTTCCAGTGCATAAACATTCAGTTATATCACATATGTCACTTGCTTTATTGCTACTAGAAGGAAACATCCCTACGTTTATAAAGTTGTGTATTTGCGGCCATGAGTGGAGATTTGTCCTCGGGTGGTTCTGATTCCACCTCATCCTAAGCTTTACAATGTACAAATGTTGTCTAAAAATATTTTATTTCACTGTTGGTTTCGAAAGTAGGACTTTCATATCTCCAACTATATGTTATCATCAATACAAATAAACAAAATTGAAGTGTCTGTTTGTAATGTCAAAATAATAGTTTTTTTATAAGCTCATACAATTATTTGCACGATACATATGCCTAAAAATCAGTTTTTAAATTTTTTGTCTGTCTGTCTGTTTGTTTCGGCTAATCCCCGGAACGGGTTGACCGATTCCTACGGGACTTTCACTGGCAAATAGCTGGTTTTATAAGGGGTGACTTAGCTACTTTTATTTTTGGAAAAAGAATTACACGCGAGCGAAGCCGCGCGGGAATTTCTAGTATAAAAACCACGCACGTTATAGTACCAGTTATTCATTAATATGATAAAGTTTCAAAACAATCTGTGACCGCAGCTTTGAACGATTCGCGAGCGCTTGTGGTTTGTTGTTTGCGGCTTATCGACCATCTCATTTCGCGAACATGTCAATTTAGTCAGTCAAAATTGAAAATTATTTTCATCAGTTATATAATGAATCTTACTTCAATGTTTATGGTTATATTAGTTATATCAGCATCTAACCTAACCGTCAAATTTCATGAGGAGTAAAATTGCATGATCATAAATATCGAGAGCGGGTGCAGTTTGTACGTGGTCAGTTTTATGAGAGAGCATGCAAGGATATTTTTTTTTATAATTTCTTCA
Organism: Euplagia quadripunctaria; assembly: GCA_963859945.1. NCBI lineage: Eukaryota > Metazoa > Arthropoda > Insecta > Lepidoptera > Erebidae > Euplagia > Euplagia quadripunctaria. The sequence continues at coordinate 16,857,473 of OY982567.1, forward strand.
AGTTCATCATTACATACATTCGTGTATATAAAATATTAGGTGAGACTGTGGGAGCGCTTTTAAATATCCCAGTCTATCACCACCACTAACACCGTTGCTACGCAAACGCTACGCGGTTACTACGGAGTTGCTACGCAGTGTGGAGGCGGTCAGAAAACGCTGCAAATGAATTCTTCCTCACCTCGACTACATGAAGTACAGACAAGAATCTTTCGAAAAAGGTTAATCTTAAAGCCCACATCGGCACTATATTTAACACTCATTTTATGAAAAAAACAATCTATCATAATGTCGAATATGTACTGTGCTGTACTTCTGTACCAAAATGAAAGAATTAACTAGTGTTACTGTTTCTAAAATCGTATTTGTTTATAATTGCAAATGGTCTTATTCTAACCTCTATTTTGGCCTTTCCTTAATTAATGTAAACAAGAAACTGCATAACGGTTAATGTTAGAAAGCACCACAACTTGCACTTGTGATCCAGGATCAGTTGTTAAGTTACTATGTAGTCCTTAGAGAACTATGGTAATCGATGAACTATGGAAAATTTCAAACTTTCGCGTTCCGTGGCATATAATTAGTTGACGGGAACGAACATACCTTTGAATTGCCTGACGTTTGTCTTGACGAAGTTCTTGTCAACATAAGTTTTCAGTTTTGAAATTTTATCCCTTAAAAATGTTATTCCAGGTCTGGTGGTGGGTATGGTAGGTGACGAAGAGTTCAGCCGTAATTCTTGTAATTTTGAGATGATACCTAACCGTTCCGTTCAACCTAATATTTACAAATCTTAATAAGGCCACTACATGGTACATGAAATTCATTACATATTTTTCCACTTCCAAGATATTTTCTTTTTTTTATTTCAGTATGTAACCTCCGGTGTACATTTCATAAAATAAAAACATAACATGGTGGAATAGTGCAGAATTTTTTTAGCATTAAGACCGTCAATGTATCTAAAACTATCCGATATTTAAATCGTGAGATAAATGCAAAAGTGCATAAAAACAGACAAACTGAGAATATTTTGAAGTCAGTTAAAAATCCAATAGCACCACGTAAAAGCAACAATGGACATTCAATATTGGCAACAAAACAAGATTATGTAGGCATTCAACACTCCACCACGTGCAAATGCGAAACCTTTCCATTGGGCATGCAAGGAAAACATGGGACATGATTGCATCCGCTTGTCAGTTGCCTCGGTAAATAGACGATTTACAGTTCAACTAATAAAAAAATGTTTAGTATTATGATCACAAGGAACAAATTGATGAACAATATACATTTATGCGATAATCTGTAACTGGAATTTTTAGTGTCTTGTTAACGGCTTTAGTTCGGAATTTCCAGAATAAATAATTTAAGCCCGAAACCCATAACGGGGACCTATTTCAAATGTAGTAATTTGGAGCGTTTTAGCAATATTGACATATTTACACTTGTTAACAAGGGCGGAAACGAAATTTTGGTGTTGTAAATTATTGTCAGATTAGCACAATTGTTCCAAACAACCGAACTGTTATTACAGGAATTCGAGTTGTCATCCGGAATTCAATTTAAATGCTTCACTTGTTCCACAGCGAACGACTTGGCAACGAATTAAGTAAAAACGACTCTGCTAAACGTATCGCCCAGAACAGAAATCATAATGAATTTTGCAATGTGACCGAAAATTTTCTGCGTATAATTTAATTTGGAATGGCTCCAGCCTCCACGGACAAATAATTTAAACGGTACGGAAGTTTAAGCTGAAATAAAGTATTAAATGAGTTTTATGAACCTCACTTATTTTGAATGATAGCTGAGCTTAACCACTTATACATTAATTTTCTTTATGAATTGGCCCAATTCCGGCCCTCTGCGGTGAGGCCGGCTGGCTTCGAGTTAACAGGAAAATTTATATCCAACAAAGCATTAAACAAATCGAAAAAAATCCGCTCAGGAACACACATACGTCACAAAGCAGCGTTAGTCCGGCTGCAAACAATGCGAACGTTGGAGGGAAGTAAACGAAAAACGAGCTTTGAATTGCAAACCACTGTACACTGATGGAAGAAAAAAATATGTAGCGGGCCTTGCAGCATGGAAACATCGCAGCATGACTTCGCTGCGGTACGCTGTCAGCACTTCTTGACAACCAACCCACGCGCCAAAACGCCTGACAAACTGCCGCAAATTTTTATCATCCACTCGGCCCGCCTCCACTCTACCGAGAATGTACAAACATTTGTCTATTATGCATTTTTTATCCAGTCCATATATCAAAAACTATCGTGCCTGACAAAAACAAACAATGATGTTTGTATTGTTCGGTGCAGTGAACTTTGAAATAATCTTTTCATTGTAACAACAGTTTTAAATTTTTTATGCGTTGTATTTTGCGATATATACTTTATGGAGGTTTATTTAGCGCTTTTTTCATTATTTTTCTAAATTGCAGGTAAAACCAGTTTATCAAATAAATTATTTTCAAAGTTTAAAATCTTAGAACATTTATTACTGGAATATCGGTATTGTAAATTTAAGGTGGCAAGATAATTTAAACGTCCGGTATAAATCCTCTTCTTGGTTTTGTGTATTTAAGAAATACCTGCGAGTTTTCAGCCTTCATTTGCATTGATAGCTTTAGAAGCTCAACTTGCTCCCAGTTCTAGATGGATATCATACGGCAGGATCCAAAAGTTTACACAGAATTGGGCCACTTCAACACAATCTATGATTCAATTCCTAGAACTTCGAAATCAAAAGATATTGAATTGCATCTAATCACAACTCCACGAACTGCTTGCAGTAAGTACGTTCTATCATGAAGCATTTTCGGTAGAAGATGTACCTATATTAATATACCTATGTAAATTATGTATAATTTAACATTTTCATTGTAGATTTGTGTGTAATGAAACCCTACACGCAAAAATAGCAATCACACTAATATTACAAATGTGAAAGTTTGGATAGATGGATGAATGGATGGATGGATGTTTGTTACTCTTTCACGCAAAAACCACTGAACCGATTGCGATGAAACTTGGTATGTAGATAGTTGGAGACCTGGATTAACGCATATGCTACTTTTTTATCCCGATATTCCCACGGGATCGGGACTTACGCGGGTGAAACCGCAGTGTGCTGCTAGTAGTTTATAAATAATAGCCCTCTTTATAATTTCTAATGATATTTTTTAATAAGCACACGATCCGACTAAGGTAACCGGAACTCATCAAGAATTCAGTTACCAACCCGACATCTGACTGACCTGTTGGTCTAGTGGTTAGTGACCCTGACCGCTATGCTTATAGGTCGTGGGTTCGATTCCCACCTGAGTCTGGGTGTTCTTTGTGTCCATTGTTTCTGTTTGTAAAGTCCACCGCGACACAGGAGTAAATCCTAATGCGGGAGTTGTCTTTTTAAAAATAAAAAAATAAAAAATCTTTCTATACAACTGTGGCCTACCCTTCAATAAGAAATGTATTCTTCGGTAAGATACATGTACTTCACTAGATACTCACACTCACTTTAATTTTAAATTAATTACAGAAATCTACTACATAGTATACAACAAAGTCACTTCCCGCCGTCTATACGCTTAGATCTTTAAAACTACGCAACGGATTTTAATGCAGTTTTCATTAATAGATAGAGTGATTCAAGAGAAAGGTTTATACGTATAGTTTTATATTGGCTTGTGTTAATTTGTTGAAATATGACGATAATTGTTCACCACATTAGTAGGTACCTACATTGTAGTCAAGCCGAGGCGGGTCGCTAGTATTCTATGAACTTACTGACTCTCTCTCTGACTTATCATAAACATCAAAGTAAAAAAGAGTTATGAGTTGAGACAGTTTATCAAAAAGCAAGGTCAGATTCACTGTGCACAAAATCACTGATGACATAGCTGTAACCATTAGGCAAATCCACAGACGAGGCCAGAAATTGTGAGCGTCGAAAAAAAGTCGTGGAAATTTATATTTGACAGGGACATAAAGAGTCCATTTGTAGCAAGTGACGTGTTGAGGGACTCTTGTTTATGGGCGGCACTTAACACAGCTCTAAGCCGCCAGACGCTCGATCTTACGTTTTTAAACTGCAAGAATGGAGTTGTGCTTTATTCTTTGCACCGCGTGCGAAGGATCCTAATGAATCTGTAGCGTTAGGGAAAGACAAATGGGATTTTTTAGAAGGCACAACGATTCTTTTAATAGTTAAAAAGTAGTAGTGTACATTATTATAATGTCAGCCAAGTGAATTGGTTATCTGATTATACACGTACAAGTACACGTAATAAACGTCGCGTTATTTCTTTTTTAAGATAGGGGCGCTGGTATTATTGCCTCGTCATGGCGAAAATATCTTCCTTTAAAGCGTCGTTTTCCATAAGGAAATTCCTTTTGCAAAATGGTCACACTTCCACTTATCAGATTCATTTCACGTGAAACATGAATATTAGTAGTACTTGATATTTAAATGAGGAAAAATGTTGCCTCAAATGGAGGCTGAGTTATATGGTCTCTCTATCTATGGCTGTCTGGTCTACTTCATAAGCTATTCAAGTTACGCCATAGCAGGCAGACATTTTGCTTTCTTTGCCTAATTATAATTAGGCAAAGAAAGCAAAATGTACTGCTTTAGAACATGGAAGACTTACAGCTATACCGAAGTGTTAGATGCGATACAAATTTGCTCAATAATTTTCCTATAAATAGTCACCTGAAAGCCAATCACAATATTAAGACACTATATAATACTAGAATAATAATTATTAAGAGACTAAGAACACAAAAAAGCACTCGGACCGTCTAAAATGCTATCGCAAACATATTCTGACTTGTTGTATTAAAGAAAATACCTTACACATAATCTTACTTATATCATATCACTTAAATTTTATAATCGCATTTAAAGTCACCGCGCACTAGTGATTTTTAATGGACGGATAGTTTGATTGTTCTGGCAATCGGCATGAAGGTATTCCGCAGTAAGCTCATTTGACGATTAAAAATCGAACGATCAAACTACCGAAAATGACTACGAGATTGCAATTTCTGTATACACGTACTTTATAAGCAGTCAGTCGTTAATCTAGTACGGGAGATGTTCGGGTATTACTGCAACCAATTTTAGAAACCATTTTCTGTCTGCTCCTGGCCTACCCGTGCGATTATTATTTACTCACAAATCGGTATAATGCGCGCACTACCTCAAGTCTGAACTATCGGCCAATAGTTTGATCACGCTCGTCAGACGCTAACGTCTAAACCATCGTCCAATTAAGAATCACCAGTGTGCGTTGGCTCTTAGAAAAACTAATACAATAGATATTTTTAATGTAGCTATTTTAGAAGCCATTTTTAATGTAAAACACAAAACTTCGTGCCGTTCGAATTTCGAATTTAATGTCGAACCGTACGGTTAGATGTAATGCTGCAGTGTAATTCGAATGCAGAAACGAAAATAGTTATTCGAGGGAGAAGAAATCGTATTGAGCGAGGCATGTGTCACCTGCAGCTAAAATCTAATTTTCAGGTTGTCCGAGGTCTTATAGCTGGAGTGTGCAGTGCAGTGATTCCAGAGCGGCCGAGCGCCGAGGCCGAGAGTGGCGACCACTACCGCCATATCCGATTTTCCTTTAAACTCAGCAAGGAAATTGATTTCAAGAGTTCTCCTAAATGTAACGTTGGCTGTCAATAAGGCTCGCATTCAATGATTTATCGCTCTTTCAGCGACCGCTCTCAACTTTTCATCGAGATTATGAGTTTCATGCTACGATCTTAATTTGATTTGATGATATAAGTGGATGTACTTATAATTGAGTGCGAATACAAGCTATGACATCAATGACATCTTAAATATAGGACTGTTGGATTACTATAAATTAACGTAGTAATAAAAGTAAAAGTGATACGCAAAATTCGATAAACAAAAGTAAAATAGCTAAGAAACCAGTCTTATAAGCGACAAAATATAGCAATATATATATAGATAAGTGCTTGAGTTAGCTTATACAAGTACACATAAATTTTCAATGAGCTGGATATGCATTGTATTGCATATCGAGCTTATTGAATATTACACTATATAGGAGAATACAACTAGGTTATTATTTACTCGGTACGAGGTTATTTAGCTAATAAATGTTCTCATTGACAGTTAAGTACATTATTCATCGGTATCTTCTTCTTGTTCGAACAAAATAGATGTTACATACACGAAAAAACAATGTTTTCTCATGGCCAACAGTTCCATAAATCCTTATCTATATATTCCAGCGTGTTATAATATTTCAGTAAGCTGATATTTTATTTTAAAATTAGCTCTTATTGATATAAAAAAGAAACCATTGACACCCAACTAACCGTAACATTTTATCTCTTATTACATGAACAAAAACGTGCGGCATTCGTCATACAACACGAAAAAAGCCCAATATCGACATCTACCAAAGCGAAAACACGACACAGGGATATAGAAAACGAATGAAAAAAGCAATATGTCGCAGGACGCACATGTTTGCGAAACTGGCATTAAAAAATACAGCCATCTCAAAGAAACTCGTTCGGGAAATCAATTCGTAGTTTAACATAACGGGACGTGAGACTGGTTTTTGTCTGCGGCATGATAACATATGGGCCTAATATGTAACTTCGGGATTGTATTGAGGTGATCTATTGCACTGACGTTTACCCCGTTTAACATTCAGTTTGAATGAACCGTACAACTTACTGTAATTCTTATATCCGAGTTCTAGTAAAGCAGACTTTTGTTCTTTTTTTATGGTCACTGTTATGATATACATATAAACATATTATGTATACTACCACACTCACTACATTTGCTTCTTCTACAATGCAAGAAATGTGATGGACAGAAAAGTCATTAAAAAATTTCAAAGGAGGCGAGTAAAATACTCTATAAGTCACTACAAATCTATCAACACCATATACAAGGAAAAATAGACTTTACACTGGACAGAAACATACTGGCAATTAAGGGATGGATGAACCGACTCAAGGTTATTCAAGTTTATTAGGAAATAAGTGGCTCGTAAAAGTATTATATGTATGATCATAGCGTAGATGTCTGCACTAAAATATTATGGACACGTAGCGGCGGTTTTAACTTTTAAGTCATGTTATTACGCTTTATCGCAGGTAATTTAACAGATATATAAAGTATTGTTACTTGAATAAAATTGAGAACCTGTTGTTTTTTGAACTGAAACTGAACGCCTGGCGGTCGAATTTGGACCATGATTTATTAAGTTTAACTCTTTTGTTTTACTAACTTTTACTTACTTTTTTTTGGGACGAAGTTCCTTATAGGCGTTGCGAACCCCAGCCGGCAAAAAACGTCCGTAACGTTAAAAAAAAGCGTAAGATTTTTATGTAGTCTATGTATGATGGCTATACAGTAATATATAGTCTACGTGATGACTGATATTGTGAATTTGCGTGTGTGCGTGTGTGTGTGCGTGTGTGTGCGTGTGCGTGTGTGTGCGTGTGCGTGTGCATGTGCGTGTGCGTGAGGATGTGTGGGAGAATGTGTATGTGTGTGTGTGTGTGGATGTCTGTGAGGATGTGATGGAGGATGTATGTGAATATGTGTGTGTGAGGATGTGTATTGAGGATGTGTGTGAGGATGTGTGAGGATGTGTGAGGATGTGTATGAGGATGTGTGTGAGGATGTGTGTGAGTATATGTTATAGTATCATTATGTTTAAGCTTTTTGGATCAAAGTTCCTTATCGCACGTTACACTTCAAACAATAAGCGGATCGGAAAAAAAAGTGTTAGCGCAACGAAAAATGCTGACCCTGAGTTAATTTATTTTACTATAATAAGGAGCTTCGTTCCTATCTGATGTCCCACGACACCACACAGTTTTTTTTTCTTTTGTTTCACATTACAACGTGTTTACTGGACGCCTGTAGCTTTTTGTAGCCATTTACGCATTTTTAAACTTATGAATACAAATAAATACAATTGAAGTGTCTGTTTGTAATGTCAAAATAGTAGTATTTTAAGCTCATACAGCTATTATATACATGCCCAAAAAACCGTTTTTTTTATTTTTGTCTGTCTGTATGTTTGTTCCGGCTAATCTCCGGAACGGGTGGACTGATTTCCACGCAACTTTCACTGGCAGATAGCTGATGTTATAAGGAGTAACTTAGGTTACTTTTATTTTGGAAAAATAATTAGGGTTCCGCGCAAAATATATAAATATGTTATATGTATAACATATAAAGATAAAACATTTTAGCTTTCTTTACTTACAAACTTGAAGTATTCCAAACTTTTCAATTTCTAAGTGCGCGATAAGTGCTAGAAAATGTGTACAAATAAAATCTCTTACCGTATTAATATGCCCGGATAAAAGCCGTCTGTAGAAATGTGTACATAATTGAGTTTCAACTACATTTTCATGTAACTGATACATACTTATCTATGTACACAAAAACATTTTTCTACAGTTAATGTTCGCTTCAGTGTTTACCTCGCACTCGATATTAAATTATATAGCAAAGTAAGGTAACAAACTTTAAACTAGAACGTAGAGGTTCTTTCATCCCACTTACGTAAGAGTGCAAAACACTAACATCCCATTTACGTTATAACTTTATTTCCCCCATGTTGCTGCCGATTGAGATGGCATTTCAGATGACGTTTTAAGTAGTCAAAGGCTTCATGTCAAAGAAAAAGTTCGGCAAATAAAAACTTAAACATTTTTTGCTATTCTATCGAAATAACGATATCGACTGAGGTATTTGGAGCGCGCGCTTCGGTAGTGTACTCGTTACCGCACTTCATTAGAGTTCAAACAAACCGTTTGGTTTTAGTATTTACTGCAAATACTATTACGTTTTCGACTTAGTATTTTTGTTTCTTGAACTCGTTTTGCACTACTTCAAAAACAAACTAAGCTTTCGTGCTTTCTTTTCAACTTTCACTTCAAAATATTCCTGTTTATTAAAATGGCATTTTTATAGCCATAAAATTAATTAGAAGTGACTCAAATGTCTGACTTGGATAGAAAATTCAACCTTATACACAAAGTTACTCTTTCTCTTATGAAGTAGGTACGTCACACTTATTCTAACAAAATATAGCAATTTTAATTTCTTAACACATTACCGCTATTTGTAAATGTTTCTTTTCAAACGATTTGTGTCAATCAATTTGTTTTAAACAATGTCAATTTGTGACATTATATATATACTTGTATTACTACTGAATATTCACTTCCCTTATCTAAAAACACAAACCTCTCTCCGGCGGACGACTTTGTTTTATAATATGTAGTGAAATATTCTTCAGTCCTTACAGTAAAACCAAGAACGATTACGAATACAAAGTAAACCAATGCGAATTCTATGAAATAAGAAATTTTACTTGGTTTGACTTAGACTTTGAAACGTGAAGGAATATTTAATGTTATTAATGTCAGTGTGATGATTGAATACAAAATTTAAGTTCAAAATATTTACCATATGACAACCATATGGTAATCTTTATGACATTGCCGGACAATATAAAACATTTTGTATGTCAGAAATTCCTTTAAGTTACTTTTACAAGCAAGTCATTACTATAATGACATGCTTGTAAATGTAAGAATAATAAATAACTAGTAAATGGGTGTGAAATGTACAGCAATGTAAAAAAATATTGTGAAAATTCCATTACATACTTGCACCGCCCAAATTACTTTCAGGTTCACGGTGTACTAAAATTTCTATCTTAGATGATGTCATTATGTTATAGAGTCCGATTCTATTGCCATTAACAGGATCCACTTCCAATCCTGAACGAGATTTTTATCTAACATAAAACTTAATTATCCTTTTTCCATGACCGGGGATCGCCTTAACTTGTTCCTCGAGAGAATAAGATTAACGTAAACTGGAACCACTTTAGTACAAAGATAGTTTTTACTGGAGTAACTAGTAGTTTTCCTAGAACTGAGAAGCATTACTATAGAAAAAGGAATTATAATTTTATTTCTTTCAGGATGTTTCTTCTGACTGGCTGGAATTGGCTCGCGTACACTGTGTATACTAATCCTACTAATATTATAAATGTGAAAGTTTGGATGGATGGATAGATGTATGGATGGATGGATGGATGTTGGTTACTCTTTCACGCAAATACCACTGAACCGATTGCGATGAAACTTGGTATGTAGATAGCTGGAGACCTGGATTAACGCATAGGCTACTTTTTATCCCGATATTCCCACGGGATCGGGACTTATGTGGGTGAAACCGCGGGGCGCTACTAGTTACTAATACATATGTTGAAATAAAAGAAAAAACTTATTTAAATTTGTTATATCAATGAATGCATGCTTGTGTTTTTGATGTATTTTTCTTTGCTTATCGTTCTGAAACAAGTAGTTTTTCGCTATATATATATATTGTACATTTACAAACTGTGAGCGAATCTAATTCTATAATTCTTAGAATAGCAAAATTTTACAGCTACCGTTAGACAGTCGAAACTGAGGTATAAGGTTCGAACTGTGTAGTAGCATAAGCGAATATAAATCTACTAGGCACATGTTGCGATTTTAAGTGTGCGTAGATTTCTAATGTGTAGACATAAAATGCCACTAATAAGTGTTACATTTTTTTAATTAACGATTTTTATTTAGTATTGAAAGGTATATAAAATAACAGGCATATCGCAGTCCTTGTTGGATATAGGAGTAGGTCTCTCCCAATCCCATCGGCATGTAATCCGTCTTAGCCATGTTTTTCAGGTCATCTGTTGGGTCCGAAACTAGTCGGGCATCCCCAAAATACACATGTGTATTTTTTTTTAAATGTGGAATCTAGTTCATTGACCGTGACTTTAATATGACATTCCATTTATGGTATTTATTATTTACGAGTAAATGTAACGCACTTAAATGTGAAAAGAAATTAAACACTGTCTAAGACCTTCTTAAAAATTTAAAACAACCAATTTGTTTCTGTTTTTTTTAAATGAACACTTATTTAGGCACCTAGGGCATTTTTGGTATGGAGAAAGAAATAGCACTGAACTTGCATGACCGTCACGCTCAGATACATACGAATATAGTGTTTGTATACCTTTTGCATTGTATATACCGATGTTTGTGCGTTTTCACTTCTGCCGTTTTTATTACTTTTTAACCGCTATACTAAAAACTGCTTACAATAATTTATTGACAAATTAAATATCACAGTTTCCTACTTTAAATGAACTACGTTATTATAATATTTGTGTATGTACAAAAGCATAATCATCAAACTCAACACTCGCTCCAAACGCCGTGTACACTTCAATTATCAGGGTTGCACTATTATAATCAATTGATCAGCCAGTAATTTTAATATTAACCGAGATTATCTGCGTATGATGTGTTTCGGTGTTCATAAAATAGCAGTAAACCACATTAAGCAGCTAGTTAATTTAAATTTTGTGTAAATGAAATATTTGCCTTGAGTAATACGTATTTTATGTTCAACAAAATTAATGAGATACGTTGTATATGTAACCGGAATTGTGTGAAACCTAGGATCACACAATTATTAGTCCTGGGTGGGAATCGAACCCACAACCTGTGGCTCAGCTGTCAGGATCACTAACCACTACCACCAATAGGCCACACCAACCAAATATTACTATACCACACCAATAGGCCTGTCAAATCTTTAGGAAATTGACATGTTTTCTAGGCATTATATGCAATTCCTAAATAGGACTAGGAAGTGTATAAAGTTAACATTGTACCAAAGAATTATTGTACATTGTACCATAGTATACCAAATAAAACACAGCAGACTGAAAACCAAATCTATAAATCATGCACGTTTTACGTTGAAAGTGTTTTATACAGTTTTATAAACAAAAAAGAGATATAGCAAAAATGGAATCCTAATAGGTGCAAGGATTGCAAGATTCGAATTGTGCTGCAATATTGAATTTTGAGTGTGATTGTGCAAAAAATATCAATGTCAGTGAGATAAGTGCTGTTCGTTTCTAAGATGGCGAACGTGAGTCCGTTTGCCGGCATTCGTTCTGCACTTAGCAGGGTAGAACAGCTGAGACACGCACACTGCGCTGTAATACAGTTCTAGGTACCACATAACACAACTGATTAGTAATACCTACAATCAAACTTATTATTGCATGTACCATGCAATATCATAGACACGAGTAGTTTATAGTAGGATAAAAATATAATTTCTTATGAAAGCTTACCTCATCATTAATTAGTAATTAGGTACGATAATTAGGTCACATTATAAAACATAAGCACTTCCTAAGATGATGTTATTATACTTATTTATAACATTTTATTTTAGAATCGCGAATATTTTGATGAAGTACCATATCTCTTATAAAGACACTTTTTGAATCCTGGTTCGATTAATTTAATTCATATTTTTGCCAACACGCGATCGAATGACGCAGTAGCAACACCATACGTTTACTTACCGACACGCGACATCACGAATTTAACACATTAGAAAACATATAGAATTCCTAGGAAATGTGGATAGTAAAATTTATTTCACACATTTCCTGTCGATTTTAGGCATTATACACATTTCCTAGGAATTCTACATAATGATGGATTACATACATTTGTAGTAACATATACACAAAATTACTCTGTTTGGAATAAACATCTGTTCATATTTATTTAAATATGTATAATGTATCATCACAATATATGTTTAAAAACTATTACAATACGAAAATCTCTCACTGCTACTTTACAGAACGGCTGGAAGAATTTGAATAAAATTAGGTATACCTATAGATTATATCCTGAATTAACTCAGGCACACTAAATTTGAAATCGAACCAAGGCCGCTAGGTAGTTTTACAAGAACAAAAACCAAAAACAGAAATCAACGAAGTAATCCAATATCTTCTGTAAATATTTTAATATTGAATAATCATAATAGGCTTTCACCATCCCTTATAATGATCTGAGAGAGCAAATATCGATAAGCATTAATTTATTTAAATTGCTTCAACTGTGATGACAATCGAAATAATATTGTTTTAACCGACTTTCATTTTTGTAATAAAATCGAACGCGTTCAAGTAGGTAATGAAATTCAAATTTTTCTAGTATAAAAGACCCATACTACATTCCTAATTCCTGAATACATACATTAAATAGCTAAACCTATCAAAAAGACGTTTATTGTATTTTATACCTTTTATCTTATCTCGTCACTTCTTATAATATCTACTAGTATTCAACAACAGAATAAGAGAAATATGTAAATCGCTAATGTATTCTACTAGTACAGGTACAGATGTTGCATTGTGTTTGTGTATTGGCAGGCCAGGCCCACTCCGCCCAGTAGGTATGAAGCTATAGGTACCTAGCAGAGCCGACAAGTCGTGCAAAATTCAGTGAGCTGCCACACGCCGGCCAGGTAGCACGTTACTTCGATACTCACTCACGCGCTACGTCACTTCGTCCGTTCGTCGCTTACGAATTACGATAATTATATCGTGATTCGATAGTTTCTTCGTTAGCTTGATTTTAGTAGGAGAATTGTAGACTTCTCCCGCTAAAATCAAGTAACCCTACTCATGATTAGCAAAATAGCACTACGCTGTTACAGCCAGTTAGTCGTAGTCTTCTGTAGAATAGAGGTACTTTCCTTATAATCTGTCCTACTTTTAGTATTTCTACTAGATTTATTTAAAAGTATTTAAAATAATATTGATATGTAACTCGAACTTCTTAGTTACACAATTATACCATTACTCTAACTGAGTTATACTAAATAAAATCATAAAAAATAATAAACCCACAGCGCACGAAACACTCAGTACATGCGTGTGTATTGAGTTTAACGAACCAGGATATAGCGACCACTATTTTGTTCCATGGATGGTTTTTACCATGGACCAGTGCCGCCAAACTCACAGTTCTGCAAATAAAAAGATATACTATACACAACAAAAAAATGCAGTAATTTTCACTGAAAGTTGCGATGCAGCGAGTAGACAATTGAGAGTAAATGTTACAGATCTTCGCATAACTCTGACACACGAGCGATAGCGATAACGTATCGGTATTACATCTAGTTATCTATTATCTGATCTTGACTATTATGCTTGGGCAATATTTTATAGTTTAACAACTATCAAGTAGGGACTTTTGGTGTATCGGAATGAGGTTAAAAGTTATCTCTCCACGGGCCATTAACAGTTCAGAACTCAATGAAACAAAGTTATCATATATAAATTGTTAATCCAGTTGTCACCATATTTAAGGGAAAACATCCACATATAAACTGCATTGAGGATTTATTATAGCCAAAACTGTTTTATGTTCTTCATGTTCATCAACTTTATTTTGATAGAAACCTTGTATTCCATTTCCATTTCGTTGTCTTCTTCTCTCGCCTGCAAGAGCGAAAGAATAATAGGGAAAGAACTAAAAACAGTACAGTCCTATTATCGATAATCTAAAAGTTGGTAAAGATACAAAAAAGATAGGTAAATAAATTGCCAGTAGTCCTACTAATAACCTACTGGGTAAGACTACTAGGAACGGCGAAAATCGACTCTGTAAAGCAAATTTCCTTGGAAAATTTCCTAATTTAAAAAGTAACAAGAATTAGACCTGCTACTGTTCCCGATTCGTGGGAATAAATAGAAAGGCCCTCTCATCAAACTAACTAACAAGGTACTAAATATGTGCTCAAAATACCCAAAAACTTATAATTAAAATTGTAACCCTCCAATTAAGTAAAATTCCCGCGTATATTAATTAGGTTATCAATAGTGTAAAATAATACCAACTCTACGAGTGCTTCGGACTAATCATGTTTTAATATTGGGTAAACTTGCCGCTGTATTATTTAGATATATTAATTATCAAATATAACTTAGATTTTCTGAGAAATGAGAATCGGTAGTAATTTACACATATGAAAATTGTTTATTTATGATGACTTACAACTTATTCAATCAAACAGGGTTGTCAGAGGTAAGGCACAGCACATCTGTTAAGCAGCAAAACAAGCTTAATGTCTTATTTTTGTTTGTGACGAGGGGCGCCAAAGTACCACACAGGAGAATGGGGTTGCCATAGCCTTAGTAATTGTGAATAAAATACTACGAATGCTTAAATGCCGTTTAAAACAAAATATACTATCTAACTTTAGTTTTTAACCTATTTAAGACTGGGTTTGGAATATTTCATATTAGGTAGTCATTTGCCATCAGGTGACCCGTCTGGTCGTTTGGCCTGTTGACCTTGACTGCTAAACCACAGGTCATGGGTTCGATTCCCACCCAAGTCTGGGTATTTTTTGTGTCTGTTGTTTGTATGTTTGTAAAGTCCCCTGTGACACAGGAGTCATTCATAATGCGGGAGTTGTTAAAAAAAATAATTAAAACTTACTATATGATAACTATCTTCGAAATCAACCAGCAGTCCACAAGCTATGGTAGCCACTTACGTAGTTATTTCCCTCAGTAGTAGTATAAAATTAATCTTAACTCGACATCAGCGATGTGTATGTATGTACATTAATTCGATCGACATGCAACCGCAGCACTATTAATACCTACCATGTATAGGGATGGAAGGTAACTTTAATATCGATACAAATATCGATAAGTATGTAAATGTATCGACACTACACACCAATCAATATATATTATATCCGTGTATCTACATATATCGACATGCGTGTGGTACACAAAACAGACAAATATTGATAAGTAAAAACATGAAGAGTTTCTATTCAACTGTTGTTTGTTTCGCGTTCGTCATTCACTGTTTATTTCGCGTCAATTCGTGACCACAATTGGAGTAACAAATCATTTGTCTACAATAATATCACGGATTATACTCAGCGGAGAGGATTTTGGGGATCGGGTGTTCTCGGAGAAGGTTAGGAATTGATAGAAGCTGGGGAACTGGTATTAAAATATTGTCGACTGAACTAACTACATTCAATATAATCACTTTACAAAGGCTTCATAGATGTGGCTCAACAACTTGACAGACGTCCACTCTGTCTGCACGCTGTACCGCTTCTCTTCTTTTCCTACTGATTCTATATAAATTCAAATCAACTTTTGAAATTATTTCAATATTATATTAGCAGCCAGCTTCCCGCAAGGCTCGAAAGAGGTTCGAACCTCACAGTATGTATGTTTAATATATTATCATATCGGTAAAATTGTAACATTAATAAAAATATAAACACTTGTTGAGGTAACGATAACGTTACAGAAATTCGATAATATTGAAATTTAAATAAAACATTGATTTAAGTATCATTCTTATCGATTTTCTTCTTTACAGCCCTATGCAATAATAGAACAAATCGGTAGGACGTTATCGCGATTGAAACGGCTTAATAGGCGACGTTAGCCTAACGCACCTTTTAAAAAGTCAACAGAAACTCGTTCAAAGTACTTTTCTTTCATTGTTTCCGGGCGTGCGGAATACCCTCAAGACTCAAGGAAATTGACAATGAAGGTAAAGTTTATCTTCCACCGTCAGCCGTTTGAGGGCCCAAGACGTGACCCGACCGCCTGATTCCATTACAGACCTCAGCCTAACCGACAATAGAGAATTAAAACTCGAATTTTACAGAGCCAACGAGCCGCTTATTCAATCGTAAATTCAATATCGCTATTCTTATAAATGAGCTGAGTCTTAAGAAATATTTTCTTGTAGATTCAATACTAAAGCGACGGATTTAGTAAGCGTTATTCAGATATTTAATTATTATGTTTTGAAAATATATTTAATATTGTTATGTAATAATAATATATCTAATATAATAGACGCATATTTGACATAATAAATATGAATATCAAAAAAAAATTGGCTAAAATAGGGTCAGTCATAAAAAATAATAACTGTAATAAACTTTTAATGTTGCTTGCCCATTGATTTCATTGGAAATTTTATTAAAAAGTCACAAAATAAAACATATTCATCATTTCAGAAATGACAAATATGTCAAATCATCTTAATCCAAGGTATTTGTCATAGTCAGGTATCAGGAATAGTCATTTCTAAAGATAACATTTTTGTTACAAATACACTGTTTCTACAAACTGTAGTTTTCTGTTGTTATTTGTAACCGACTTCAAAAGAGGAGGAGTTTCTCAGTTCGTAGGATTTTTTTACGTATTTTACCCGATTCCTCGAAGACGACTGGATTTCGAAAATTCTTTTCCTGTTTGAAAGGGTCCCATTGTCATCAGGTTAGGATCTGATGAAGGGATCCTGGAGAAATCGAAGGAACACTTCAAACTTCAATATTATAGGCCAACCGCGTTTGGGTATTTTTTTTATTCTAACTCATGCATTTGCTCTAGGAAAACACCATTTGGTGAAGTATAACTGATGATAAAGATCTCAGAAGGCCACCGGAACTATTACTCGATTACTTTAATGTGGTTGTCCAGCAATTTATGATCATCATAATGCATATGAAGCACCTGGAGAACTTCTCATGGCTGAAAATGTGTTCCATTACAATAGGAATCCTGAACCTTGCATATAAGGAAACACCCAGATACACCTTAGACCTCGGCCGCCTGTCGGCAACATGCAGCCTTACCGAGTGTCAGATGCGGCATACGTCGCATCAACATCGCGGGTTGGCTTCTGCTAGAAGAATGGAAAGCCATAGACCTCTACCGCATTACGTGTCACCCCTATGTTATATACTGTTTTCTAAATATACAAATTGAATTAATGTTGCCATTGAATTTGTACATTTCCTTCAATGCTGATGGCTTATTGATTGGTTGGTGATTAGATTTGCTTCTGCTTTAAGTAAATTAATTGTAAACACCAGCAGCTAAATAAATGTGAATTGCTAATAACTCTCTTTTAAGTTATTTCATCAATTTCCTTTTCATTTCCTTTTTCATTTCATTTCCAAAAAAAAAAACACGAAATAAAAAAACCAAATGGCTACTTCTTCACAAAACTGAAAACCATTTATTTTGATTGATCAAAACATCATTCAGGTCCTTTAATTTATACTATACCGACAAAAAAAAACCCAACATCCCTTTAAAGAAACAGTAGTGAAATAATAAAACTTTCAGCGTATAATGTCAAACGCAATGCTGAATTTCCAGTTCATGTGCCTACGTAGGTACCTTTAATCTTTGCAATACGCTGGGCACCAAAGTACCTGCTTGAATGTGAATTGCGGTCGTGGAAATGTACCATTTGCATAATTATTCCAAAGATTTTGCATACTTTTATAGCTGCTCCCCAGGTTATCGCAGCGATAATTTACCGACAATACCAAACTACATACATAGGGGTATTTAAGAGTACGTCAGCAATTATTGTGTTCACAAATATTGATTTTGGAATTATTGGGCTAGGGATTCATTGTTATGTTTTAAATTCCTTTTGGAACGTAACCTTAGAAGTAGACTTATGCCGCGTTCCAATAAACAAAAAACGATTCGTTTTGCTTACGGACGGTTAAATATCGTTGAATTTTCAATGAAAATTTTACCGTCCGTAAGCAAAACGAATCGTTTCTTGTTTATTGGAACGCAGCATTACTGAACTTGCGAAGGTGGGTATTGGTTGCCGAAAGGATTCCAATTTTAAGCAAACAGTCGAGGAAGTGCTTGACGTAAAACATTAGTTATTTACTAAATTACACTACAATAGTGTGTATATTGTTAAAGAAATAACAAATAAATAAAAACTCGGCAAAGTGCGAGTTGAACTCGCGTGGAGAGGCTTCCGTTCACGGGACAGTAAGTTTGTCCCGTAACATCAAGATCAAGAGCATGTTCTCCCATCGTTCTAATTACAAATGTAAGTTTGTACGCACACAATATTGTGAGATTCATCTTGTTATTTCAAGACCATAGACTTCTTATAATTTTCTTGTAAACTACAAGTAAAAAAGTATTTTCTGTGTTTCTCAAAATTTTAGGCTCGGTACTTTCGGGGATAAGGGGAGAAATTGTAAATTTTCAGCTATTTGCTTAATAACTTGTCACTGATCGTAAAATTTTAAGAAATTATTTGAAAAACTCACAACAAGTCCTTAATTTGATATATCACACGGTACAGTTTGCAAATATATTTTTATTTTCTAATTTGGACCCCAAAAGTGACACGTCTATTTTTGAGTCACAGATGTTAATATGTGTACAAAATTTCAACTTAATCGATCCAGTAGGTTCGGAGCACATTGACGGATAGACGAGTAATCCTATAAGGGTTCCGTTTTTTACATTCGAACGGAACCTTAAAAAGGTATTCCTATATATTTTTTAATAATAACTGCTAAAGACATAATTTAAAATGAACATACATACGTTAGTATACAACATTAACACTCGCCTATATAATATAAAAGAATAGAATAGGCACGCATCCGAAGAAAAACCAGTAGCAGAAAAGGTAGCAATCTGCAGAACACAAATGTCTGGTAAATACAAAATATTAGTTTACTGGACTGACAGACATCGGACTTTAAGTACACTTAAATTAATTTAAGTATTAATATATTCAAGGTATTTTATTAAAAATAAGCCTAACGATGAGTGGGTGCGAGTGTGGTACTTAGAGATATAATGCATCAATATCACGCGTGTCACCTCAACAAAATCCTTCTCATTTTTCATGTCAATAATGACATACCGTGCCATCGTCATGTGCCGATCCATTAGGTTTTAATACCGAGGAAAGGTCTGTGGTGATGAGTTCTTATTGAATTAAAATGACGTTAGCGTGATGTAATTCTTGAGGTAACTGTTACGCGTGTGTAATAACTTAAAACCTACCAACATAAATAAAATATCAAGACTAGACCAAGCCTTTTGTGTGATGTAGTGTAATAAGAGTTTAAACCTGTGCTTACAGTAGTCCACCGCAATAAAATCGCAATAGTTTATAAATTTATAATTCAATATTGAACTTGTTTTTAAACTTGTGTGGTAAATTGATAAAAGATATACTTTCTTTACCTCTAGTTCTATTAGTTTTAAACACATTGCCATTTTGTGAAACCTAATTTTTTTCGTTATATATTCCATATTTTCATGTTATTCAGTTATTATCACTATTATTACCTATTTAAGCTCATCGCCCTTTTTATGATGTCACATTTAACTCCTTAAATGAAATGTGTATGTAGCAGCAGCTGAAACCATATTAGGGATACAGCACAATTTTCGAAATGTGACTTAGGAATTTAAATAAGTTTCCCATTATAAGCCTTGAATTCTGATACTTTCACGCTAAGCATGTGGATTTAAATCCTTTTCTATATAGTTAAGCGCAGGCCACACCGCCAGCTGGCGAGCGAGCGAGCGAGCTGGCGGGCGAAGCGAGGCGAGCCGAGGAGTGACGAGTGTCGACTAGTCCGAAAAAGATCGCCAAAACGAGAGTGGGCGGGCGCACCGAGCGAGCAAGCGCCAGCTAGCAAGCTGGGAGAGCATCGTTATACCTCTTTTCATACTTAGATTCACACCGCAAACTACAGAGATAAGCTATCTTATGTTTTCTACCACTAAACTACTTGTTTTGTTTGTATCAAACAAGCTTATGAGAACTTGTAGTAGAACACAGTTGTTTAATTATTTTTGTATTCCTTTCAGTAAATTAATCAAAATGTGTGGGTAGTTGAAAGGTCAACAAAAATTTTAACAGCTCTGATTAATTAACAAGAATAAAAATACAATAATTATAATTTTATATATTTTAAATGATCAAAACAAGTTGGTAGCAATAAATACCTGCCAGTTTTGTGTTATTTCCAACATTAAATAACTAGAAACAGAAACACATCACAAAGAAGTAACACCTGCCCATGATGAAAAATATTCAGGAGATCCAGGAATGTTTTGAGAAGAGGATGGCAAGCTTTGAAGCAGACCTGCTAAAGAAATCTTCCAACTCTACTAGTCTGGCTGGCCTTGCTGAGGAGTTCGCTTCTTTCAAGATTCTCATTCTTGAGACTTTGAAATCCTTCCAAAGTCAGATGGAGTATATTGCGCGTGAGGTGGATCATATGGAGACTCGCAGCCGCCGCAAGATTCTACTACTTCATGGTGTTGAAGAGAAAAAAGAGGAGAACACATCTCAGGTAGTGGTGGAGGTCGCCAAGAAGAGACTGAAGTGCGACTCCTTTTCTTCTGATGACATTAGCCGCTGTCAAAGGATGGGTCGACAATCATCAGGTGAGAAGCCAAGACCCATTCTTGTAAAATTTCAAACAGTAGCAGTGCGGGACAGGGTCTGGACAGCTAAGACCAAATTAAAAGGCACTGGTGTGACCCTCTCAGAGTTCTTGACCCGGTCGCGACACGCTGCGTTCATGGCAGCACGCGAGGAATACGGGATCACGAAATGTTGGACCAGAGAAGGTTCTGTGTTTGTTTTGGGTCCCGATGGCTCGCGCTATCGTATAACTTGTCTGTCCGATCTCAATAAAATCAAGGCGGTGGATATCGAGAAGCCGACTGCAACCAAAAATCCTGCTTCCAAACCAAGACGAGCAGCTGCTGGGTCTAAGAAATAAGTGGCTATTGTTTACATTGCTTAACTGCACTGTCTGGGTGATTTGTAGTGAATTCGGTTCAATGTATGTCTATATTCTAATGTTATCACTTTCTTACTGTTATCTAAAACTGTTTTACTGTTTTTATTATTTATATTCATACTGTTTTAATATCTACCTCACTTATATACGATATTAGTTTTGTCAAAAACCGAATTTATTACATATTGTTAAAAAATGTTAAAGTCACGTTCCAGACTTGTTTGAAAATCCTTCTATTTATTTAGCATTTGTTATCGTGCTTTGGAACATAGGCTTTTGGCAGGTATTTTACCCAGACACTTGTGATGTTCTATTGTAATTATGTTATTTAAAAGTTATATATTTTCTTCCATCCTTTCTATTATTATTATAATTTTGTTATTGCTTAACACAACTGGCGGGTGGATTAAAACGAATATTAATTAATATATTGCTTTAGAGTTATATTTTAAGTAATTTACATTTCTTTTTATTTATTTTTTATAAATTGCATAGTTTATTATTTATTTATTTATTATATAAATCTAATACTCATATTGTGATGTCTATGTTAGACAGTAGTGATAATGATAGTTTTTACTCTGCAAATAGCCTTAATGACAGTTTCGTTAGCCTACCCTCGCTCCAAGAAAATCTCCAGTATCAATTCTCTGATGCTCCAAGGAGTTTCAATGTTATCCATATTAACGCCCAGAGTATTCCTGCTCATTTCCCTGATATGCTGGCTACCTTTGACTGTAGGAACATACATGCTATTTTAGTTTCCGAGACATGGTTAAAACCCTGTTTACCATCCGTATCATATACTCTCCCAGGTTTCCAACTTATAAGAAACGATCGCGCCGTTGGTGGTGGGGGTGGTGTCGGTATATATTTACGAGCTCACCTTCCCTTTACTATTGTAAGTATCTCTTCACAACCACCACCATCAAACGCGGGGGAGCATCTGTTTTTGGAAGTGGAACTAAATCGCACAAAAGTTTTACTCGGTGTTTACTATTCGCCTTCGTTGCGTACTAACTTCTTTTCTTCTTTTGAAAATATTTTAGAAACTTTAACTCCTTCTTATAGTCATACAATTGTAATGGGCGACTTCAATACTTGCTTATTAAAAAATGACTGTCGTTCCTCTTCGCTGCGCAGTGTAGTAGAAAGCAGTAATCTATCTCTTTTAGCACTAGATGCAACGCATCATTTTCCAAACTGCACTCCTTCTCTTCTTGACCTTATTCTTGTCTCTTCTGCTGATCATGTCATCAAACATGGTCAATATCCAGCTGATGCATTTTCTTATCATGATTTGGTATTTCTATCTTACGCTATCCGCCCACCCAAGGCAAAGTCGAGAATTCTTGTGCAACGCAACTTCAGTAGAATGGATACTGTCAAACTTAGAGAGGATGCCGATAATATTAATTGGTCAGCTCTATTAAACTCGGAGTGTGTTAATGAGAAAGTTCAAATTTTCTCTGAAAATTTGTTACGGCTTTATGACTTGCATGCGCCCTTGCGATGTACTAAAATAAAGCATTTACCGGCTCCATGGCTTACCGACGACATACGGCAGATTATGACGAAAAAATCTGCAGCAAAAAATAAATACAAGTGTCGACCCACGGACAATAACTGGGAAAAATATGTTTCCCTGAGAAATCACTGCAATAAGATGTGTAGAAATGCTCAACGCCAACATATCCACTCATCCGTTGAAAACGGAGATCCAGCCAAAGTCTGGAAATTTCTGAGAACATTGGGAGTTGGAAAGTCGCGCCAAGACTCTATTCCTAAAAATATTGATATCGATTCACTTAATAAACATTTCTCTACTTCGTCTAACTTTAATGAGACAATTAAAGCTAATACTCTTAGATATATCTCTTCTACACCAGCTCCCGACTATTCATCTTTCGTCTTTGATCAGCTGTCTGCTTGTGATGTTAAGAAGACTATATTAGCAATCTCGTCAAATGCAGTAGGAAGCGACTGTATTAGTCGAAATATGATTCTCCCTATCCTTGACGAAATCCTTCCTATCCTTTGCAATATTTTAAATCACTCTCTGTCAAGTGGTGTCTTTCCAACTGCGTGGAAAGATGCACAACTTATTCCTCTACCTAAAAAAGTAAAACCCTCATCTTTTTTTGATTACCGTCCAATTTCTATTTTACCTTTTCTATCCAAAGTCCTCGAACGTCTTATCCATTCTCAATTAAGTAACTTTCTCTCTAAACATTCTTTACTGAACCCTTTCCAATCTGGCTTTCGTCCTGGTCACAGCACGACTTCTGCATTAGTTCACATTATGGACGATATCAGACTAGGCATGGATAGTGGAAATATTACAGTACTTACCTTACTTGATTTTAGCAACGCATTCAATAATGTAGATTTTCACATCCTGCTTGGTATACTACAGTCTCTTAACATATCTCCAAGGACAATTGATTGGTTTCATAGTTACCTGTCTGGTCGCCGACAGCGTATACGCATTGAAGACTCAGTGTCTTCTTGGTGCAGTATTTCTGCTGGTGTACCGCAGGGTGGCGTTTTATCTCCCTTACTCTTCGCTGTTTTTATAAACTCCATCTCTAAACAATTACGTTCGTACTACCATCTTTATGCAGATGATCTACAGATATACACACAAGCTCCGCTGAACATGTTATCGCAAGCAATTAACATAGTCAATGCTGACCTGTCGCACATTGGTGAATGGAGTCATAATTACGGACTCAAAGTTAATCCTTTAAAAACTCAGGTATGTGTTATTGGCAGCCCTGGGTTAGTTTCAAGAATTGACTGGTCTCAACTGCCCCAAATTCAATTTAATGGCACCACATTAAAAATCAGCACTAGTGTCAAAAACTTGGGTATTTACATGGATAGTACCTTATCTTGGGGACCACAGCTGCAAGAAGTCAGTCGTAAAGTCTTCGCTTCAGCAGGGTCCTTGCGAAGGTTACGTAATTTTCTTCCGACTGCCACTAAGGTTGCACTTGCACAAGCACTTCTTCTTCCAATTCTCGACTATGCCGATGTCAGCTATCTGAATCTCACTGAAGCACAACTTGATAAGCTTGAGCGACTTCAAAATTTCTGTATAAGATTCATATTTGGGCTACGAAAATATGATCACGTTTCTGAATTCCGTCAAAAGCTTAAGTGGCTTCCAATTCGTTTTCGCCGGAATACTCACATACTCAGTTTCCTTTACAATATCTTATTTAATCCTAAGGCCCCTTTTTATCTCAAAGAACGTTTCAAATTCCTTCACAATACACATGAAAAATCTCTGAGGTCATCAGAGGATTTGAGACTGGAGATGCCACTACATTCCACAAAATTTTACGACAAGTCCTTTACTGTTGAAGCTGTACGCTTGTGGAATGCGTTGCCAGTCACCATTAGGCGAGCGCAGTCAATAACAATTTTTAAGAAAATGGTTTATGAATATTATTTGTCACATTAGTTTAATCAGTTCCGTATTGAAGTATGTTGTATATAGATGAAAATATGTATAAATGTATGTATGTATGTTATATGATAGACTTAGGTATATATATTATATATTTATGTATGTTTTGTATTAGTATGCATAAGCAGACTAAATATGCAGGATATCTGTATATTTTTATATTGATTAAGTTATAGTAATTATAGTTCTTAATAAAAAATTGAAATGCACCTCCAACTACAACTGTCTCTTCGAAACAAATTGATCCATCCTAAGGTTGCCTGGAAGAGAGACAAATGTATGTATGATAATTATACTGTAAGACTGGTGTACAAATAAAGTGTAATCTATCTATCTATCTATCTATCTAAATTAGGGTGCAGGTACAGATTACTTTATTTATTTAAAAGTTTTGTAAAGCCGGGCTACCACTACAACTCAAGCTATCAGGGGTCTGCAACGCATAGCAAAGCATCGTAGGGATACTGAAAATTTCAATTTTTCCAGAAAAAGCCAAAAATAATTTGCCCGACCCGAGAATTCAACAAAAGACCTCACTATAAACACATTATTATTAAAATCAAGTTTTAGCAACTAAACTAGCAATCCATCTGTCATATTATAAACTAGTACCGCCCCGCGGTTTCACCCGCGTAAGTCTCGATCCCGTAGGAATATCGAGATGAAAAGTAGCCTATGTGCTAATAAAGGTCTCCAGCTATCTACATACCAAGTTTCATCGCAATCGGTTCAGTGGTTTTTGCGTGAAAGAGTAACAAACATACATCCATCCATCCATCCATCCAAACTTTCACATTTATAATATTAGTGGGGTTCTCTAAAACTTAGACATAATGCAGAATATACACGTCGAATTATTAGTTATTTATTACTAAACCGTTTCTTAATGCAATTCGTCGATTGCAACGAAACATTAAAGTAGTCCCATATCACTAAATTTAGCTATTACGACTAGACGAAATACAACGCCAATAGTCCAAATGACATACAAACACTGAAATTGGGTCACACTTCCCGTTTTGAACTACAGATATTATGTATGCTAGGTCTTTAGAGCCCCACTCACGATTTCACATTCAAATCAAAGGCACAAAGGCTGCAAATTGTGGCCATAGAATCTTTTGTTCACTGCTATTTCTTGTATTGCCAGTAATTCGCCTTTATTAAAAATATTTGAAAAGAATAAGATAAAAGTTTACTCAACAAACTACGACTTAATTGAATGTTTTTTTTATATGCATATCTCGTTTTGTTACCCGAGTAATATTGTCACGGATTATTTTACTCCAATGTAACCAACAAAGCCTTAATACAACGTAACTAGAAATCTATCAGTAGTGACCAACACAGCATCTTGTTTCCCGGAGAATGATTTTTTCTAATTCTATAAAGTTTATTTTAAATTAACCACAACCCATTTTACCTTTCAAATGTTATTTGTAAAAGATCTAAAGTTTTATGAATATATAAACGGTCATTTTCATCAGTTTCACCTGAGAAAGAAAAGTTGATAGTTAACTAGTATTTTAGAAGATTAAATAAGATTAGTTGTTAGTTACCTAGTATTTTAGAACTTTTTAGAATGTAATAATATAAGTACGTGATACGTGATTGTATTGAAAATAAATTTATTACAGTACAGATCCAGGAGGAACAGATTTTTAAGCCCGTTAACAAAACTAAAAATGGTTTAATATTTACAGCCTCATCCACTAGCCTAAAACTCTTTACATTTTTCAAACATTTAATGAATACGGAATAATCATTCACCAATTAACGCAATATTGTACAATAAATAGATTCGCTTTTTTATTCAAAAAAGAGGACACAAAATGCGTAAATCACGAACAGTTCCTGCAATTGCTTTCCGCCGGCATCGAGTTGAAAATTTGGAACATTTATAAATTTCCTTGTCACCCTACACAATGGAGTTGCTACGAAAAATTAAAATTTCAATTTAGTGAAGTGAAAATATTTCGTTGTTATTTTTTCAAGTCACTTGATTCACTCACTGTTATTTTTTCATTGTACACAAAATTGCCGAACCCTCCTTCATTTTAATAAAGCTTAAAAAGTACCAAAACACAATTTTCCTAATGATGTCTGGTGGGATCACTTTACATTAATTTAGACAGCTTTTTTCTTCTTTGCCCAAATATTTTGGAAGATAAATTATAGAATAAATAATTGCCATGCCGATGATCTCTGAGAAATTTGGGGTAGGCAGTATTTTTTTTGGATGCGGATCAAACATGAAACTTCGGTGTTATGAAGCTGTTGAGGGATATTGTGTGTTTACTTTTCTAATCAAGAAAGCTATTGTGTTTTATAACATTACCGTATTGAAATAGTTTAGTTTTTAACGAACTATTTTGTAAAGGTCATGAAAAAGGTGTGTAGTTTAATAATTAATTAAAGATAGTAGTAGTCGTGTCAGACCTTTCTGGCGAGGAGTGTCACATTATTTAATGATGAATAATTCATCATTTGAAAATTGATGAATCTTGATTCTTTGTAAACGGGAATATAGAGATTTTACAGTGGTGGAGATATCTCTAGCAATAGACCTTACAATGAATCTTGTGGTGGTCTTTCACGTTTTGACTTGGAATGGTAGCGATAGCTAAGACATAAAATTAACATCAAAATCGTAATATGTAGTGACGTTCCGATAAATAAAATATATTTAAGGAGGCTTTCACTAAAAAGTTTCACAACGATATAATTATTTCGCATTGTATTAACTATGCTCTAAATATAAAATAAGCAAAGACCTAGCGTGACCTTATTGGTGAATAGAAACGAAAACTTTATAATTATTGTCATTATGTTATTAAATATTTGTATAGAACAGAATAGGCGATTTGTTTGTTAAAATAACGTTTAACTCAGTTCTATAGATTAGAGCAAAAACATTTTTTCTAAAATTCTTGTAAAATGCATATTTTGGAAACATTCGTTAAAAACTGTTGCATGGGGATTATTTTTCCATTCAGCTAGTTTTTTTTTTGTAAATCAAGGTATTAACACGTTAAAATTAATGGTACATTAAGGTCTTACTTGTCCACTTGAAATCGAGGAGTTACTGCGTTTTTGTTATCGAATCCTTAACTTACTCGGTATCCATTGATGATAGAAAGAGCTACATATTTTTTGTGTAGATAGATACATACTTAGATCTAAAATATATATAATCTCACAGGAATTCGCACAACATTTACAAGCACTCAAAATTATTCCAAAGGGAAACGAACAGAAAATGTATTAACAGAAAAATTCAATGACGATTCTGTTCATCCGGAAATTACAACTGAGTTTGATCCCCGGAACAGGTTGGAAACAGAGCTTGCTTCTATTGGGGCAATAAGTCTTAAACAAAACATTTTTACTCATACAATTTGTAGCTAATGGTAGTTAAAAGGGTGCTTTAAATTCTCAACGATATGAGGTTTTATTCGTCTGTATTGCTCTAATCGTGGCATGTTGTTTTAATTCGGATTGAAAATGTAGCATACGCAAACGTAAGTACATATTTTTATTTCTGCATATAAAAAATTATTTACCCTTCATTATTAGATTCAATGATTTGTTTTTGCGTTCATTGGATTAGAATAGATATGATTGATGTTCAATAGTATCACATTTTTTATAGCCGTCCGAGGTTGTAAAGAATTTCTGGAAGTAGATATAGCATTGTAAGCAATTTTAATACTTCCGAGGCTTCCTGAGGTGTATTTAAGTCTTACAACATTAATCAACGAAATTTGAGTACCAATTGCATTGAAAATCCTTGGACGTGAAACTTGTACCGTATAAAGCATATTTAAACATAAGCATTTCAATCTTTTCACAACATATGAATACATCTTCAACATTAAACCGAAAGCATCCCCATACTGCATTGTTCCGAACTCAATGAAGGCGCTGAACATGCACGATTTATTACTTTACCCTGTCTACTCATCCGCTTTCATACAAAAGTGGGTACATTTGAGGCTCTTTCACATGCAAATACACATACAACCGTAGATCTGTACGTAGGTCTGTAGGGGGATGCTTACGCTCTCGAATGGTCGACATGGAATACGTTTCAGTTATCGCATGTCATTAGATTCCATTAAATTTTTGAAACCGCTCTACAATAGCTGATAAGTTTTTAACCCATTTTAAAAAGTAAGTGACAAAATGTTAATCTGTTTAAAAAAAGTTAAAGTAAAAAAGTGTAACCTCCTTATTTTTGTTATTAAAGATGGCGGAGAGCTTTGTTTAAATGATGTTTTAAACTATAGGTCTATAACATTTATTTTGACAAGTCAATAAAGAATAAAACACTTTCTTGTTGATATTTCGTACTTTGCATATTCTTTAACCCGAAACTAATTTTATAATTAATTAGTTATATTTTAGTTTTGGGGAAGTAATAAGTGGTGCTATGGCGCACATTGGGTGTGGACTGCAATAGCCTCATTCATTTATTCAAAGTAATAATATAATATATAGAATCGGTTAAAACACATGCATAAATTATTTTGTCTGAGCAAAGGATTACAATATTTATTTATATTTTGTTGTACTTTTTTTGACTACTTGAAATTAATAACAAACCCATTTGTAAAGTTTTGAGGATGTCTTTAAAATACACATAGTTTTTTTATGGTGAATTTTAAATAATTTGTAGTTTTTTACTAATTGTAAAATAATATTTGCCCTTGTATACGAAGTAATGAAATAGGTACAATTAGGCCGGCAATTAGTTTCCAATTATCTTAAGAGCATACATTTACAGCAGAAAGACTCTTTAGTTTATATTATACATATTATACAACTACTTACATTGCTAACGCTGAAGGTTCGTGACCAATATGACAGGTGTGCTATCGATAGCTTTTCCCAGACAGTACGACCAAAATTAATTATTAATATAATTTGTCGCAACTTTAACGTTATAATAAACCTGATAATTTTAACTAAAATTATACACTTAGTTTCGTGTAAAATTGTAAAGTGATAAATGTTACTATATCCTTTAATTAATATAAATAGCAGTGCGATACTATTTTTTTTCCTGTATTAATTTTTTTTTCCTTATATTTTATACTAATCCCATGGGAAAAGTGCAGAACCCGCTAATGGTTTGCAGTGACAGGTATCTATTCGTCGTTGTTGTGTACTCAACCCCTGTGGCGTCGCTTACGCATTTAATCATTTTGACGACCCTACAAGCAGAAATACCTTTCGATTTCTACTTTTCTTTAGATGTGCAATGTTCGGAGGCCGTATAGCGTCGTACATTTTCACCTGAGTGATTTACAGGTCAGTGAACCAGCAGCCACCGGCTTTGCTACACCTAACACCTAACACCTAAAATCTTTAGGATGAAGGTATGCCAGTGTCTTTGAAATCTGCTATGTCCTATTGCCTTCGAAAATCGCTTGTACTCTTCCGTGTCTTTGAATCGTATATACGTATGTACAAAGATATAAAAGATGTAAGACTACTCTAGAATCAAAGAAGTTTCATTTTCACAATAATTTCATACATACTCCAGTTTCTGTATCTGCTTTTATCCTTGTATTCCTTATTTAGAGTGTCCGTGATTATGTTTTACTAAACAGGTTTTAAAAAGAAAACTTTATGTCAAATACACAGTTTGAGCCAAATCGTTTGTAACATACGTGCGAATGGACATCAAAGTAATTCCGTTTGACGCACCAAAAAGAGTAAGGTGACACGGCATTAGAAAGAGACAGATAAGCGTGTGAGGGTATTCAAAGCTTTTCCTGTAGTTCGCAGTCCATACATTTTCCTATTTTCCTCCCTTTTACTGTTACTTTCTTAATTAAGTTTGTTGTAAGTTCCAATAGAATTGATGTTCTCACGGTCGTGAGGTCATTGCTCCGTGTTTTCATCGTGGTTAGACTTCGAGAAGTTACGATAAAAATGGGCTATATCTAGTCGACAATTGTAGGTTAGTACTGTACTGGTTAAGTTTTAGTCGTCGAATTGAACTCATCAGTTCTCAGGTTACGTGTAAAATGTATTCAGTCAAGCTTAGCGCAACGCTCACATGTAGCACGTTCATAAGTCGACATTTACTTGACAGGTTTTTATTAAGAAAAAAGTACCTCTTGATATCTTAATAACTTGACACATCTCACACACGGCCGTCTGATCCCAAACTAGGTAGAACATGTATTAGGGTAACCATACTGCCGATAAACATACTTATATATTTCTAAATAAATACATATTATGTGCTCATCAGTCATCACACAATTATTTGTACTGGGTGGGAATTTAACCCACGACCTCTTAACGGCTCAGCAGTCAGGATCACTAACCGCTAGACCAACAGGCTAGTCATCTTAAAATAAAAAATTCTTGAGTTGTATTCATGTTAATTCATAATTTACTTTAATATGTATTATAAAAATTTAATATTCATAAACCTAATTAGATTACTATTTCGTTTTGGGAAATTAAGGTTATTTTATCCGAAATACTTATTTACAACTTTTGAAGGTTTATTATTTCAGCAAATCACCCAAACCTAATTTAAACTCGAATGATATAGAAAATGTTTAAACAACGATGTTTCAAGTTTCAAGTTAGAAATCAGGTAAAGAATTAATTAAGTCTAAATACTACGACTAATGTGATTGAAATGTTTTTTTTTCTTTTGTGAACCCATGTATTAGCGTCATAAATTTTTGCACGCGTATCACAATATACTTATTAAGAAAGTTTGTAATCGTCACTTTTCATAAAAAGTTACGTAAAAATTCTTATTCAGTCTAAAACCTTTCAATTCCAAAATTGAGCTGAAGAGTGATCAATTAAATCAACAAAATTTGATTTACGAGTACAAGCTGAATCAACAAGGCTGATTTGTTTGATATTGCATCAAAACACTTTTCATTTAGATACTTAGAAAAGCAAACAATCCAAATTGAACAAGTTTACTCACTATTTTACACAGTGTACTACAGAGTTTTTATTTGAACAAGTTCAATACCACTGGTATAAAGGATCGCTGATAAGTTAATTGTTTGTGTTAAAAAAATAAGAACACTTTTAATTTCATTACAGAAACATTTAGAGGGGTACAAACAAACAATTTATATTTCTATGACATTCTAGTTTATTTTGATATGTATATTGTCTAATATATTCTATAACTAAGTTATTCTGTGATTCCTATAATAATTTATAATTTAACATGTTTTATAAATAATGTAGTACTTACTTAATGTTGCATGTCCAAACAGGCGGAACAGGGCTTGGATCATCATTTAACACCTTAGATATTAGTAATTATGTCTGTAAATCTTATTCTAATACTAAATAGTGTTTTCTTATCTATATTTATCTATTAATCTATTATTTAGCTGTTTTGGCCCATTTCTTAGTTTATACATTTATAATAAGTTTAGGTAAGTAAGTATACATTTTTATTGATAAGTATATAAGAGATTACATACTTCACTAATAAGTAAAGGATCATTTGGATTTGTTTATACTTAGTGCTGTGTTTTACTTGTTGGTTCGTTTCTAAACCTACGTACTTATATTTAAATAAAACAGAGTTAAACATACAATGGTAATTAAAGTAAAAAAAACTGAGGGTAAAGTGCAATCAGGTGAACGGGAAATTGAAGGAAACCAGATAGATTTTTTCCTATACGTTCTATCGGTGTGTACCTATTCAAAGATCTTTAAAGTAAAACAGATTGAGCTATGACAAAGGCCATATATTCCAGGTAATCTCATAAGTGATTTGTTTACTTTTTTTAACATTTTACTTTTTTGCGACCGAGACCAATGAAGGAACAGAGTTATTTATCTTAGCTAATTTTATATTTAGAAATTAGGTTAGAAATAAAAAGACAAATGATACTTTGCATAATTAATTTATCAATAAAAGTTAAACTAAACTTACATAATTCTTATAATAATAACTTTAAACTTACCAGTTACCAAAAATATAAAGTAGTTTATCATGACGATAACGATTAATGGAAAAAATACCCCGTTTCTATATTTCAGGTAATCATTAATTTCTGCGGCTATCCCCCGAATGTTTATTTTTGATTAAAAAAGTGAATCTTGATTCGTTTAAAGATGGAATTTGATCAAAATAATTGGAATTGCGCGTCAGTCAATAAAAACTTGGAGGCAGCCGCTCGGGACCAATTAAATAAAACAAGTTTACAAAATCAATTAGTTGAAATGTTGGCTTTTACAGAAGTTGTTATTGAGTTTCTCAACTCGATAATATGTCCCCATGTCAGCTTTTTTACTAGGTAGGCTTTTAAATTGA
The DNA here is from genome assembly GCA_963859945.1 of Euplagia quadripunctaria. NCBI lineage: Eukaryota > Metazoa > Arthropoda > Insecta > Lepidoptera > Erebidae > Euplagia > Euplagia quadripunctaria. Next base: position 16,890,841 of record OY982567.1, read on the forward strand.
ATTTACTTACGGCCGCCAAGTTCATTTTTCATAGTAATTCTATTGTATTTGTATACTACTTGTAAAAAGAATTTAAGAATTGCGGTCATAAATTTGAAGATTTTTAATGCTTAAATTATATAAACTCTCCGTTAGCAGAGTAAGATTTTATCATCTAATGTAACTTTTGTTTTTTTTTAAACTAAAGTACATTACATGAAGTTCTTGAATAGTCCTAGCTTTGTGATAACAAAATATACTACATCGAGAACCAATTTATTTTGTGATCGCCCGTATGTTATGATTGGTCCGTAAGTACCATAAATATTTTTAGTTTTTTAATAACTTTCTGACGTATTGACGAACATACTGTATACGTAATAAAATTGGATTCGTAGCGTACGTCCGTACACAGTACACAGAGTGAATGTACATGATTTAGTACATTTTATATACATGTGATTGTGCCTACTGGAAACAAAAATATTTGACATAAATTTACATTTGGCAACGTTTTTGACAAAACCCGGTTAAACTTTTGCCTCGAGAGGTGTACCACATTTTGCTATTCTATAGCAACAACTAAGTATCGTAATGACCGAAAATAAACCATACATATTTCCTGTTTACATACACAACTGGTGCGTGACTAAAACAACGGACTTTTATCCTGATGATAAATAAAATTAGGTAATATTTCAAACAGCTTACAAATTAATTCTTCTCAAAATATACAAGTTGTTTTGGGGTGGTATCACGAAGAATTCATCACATCTTAATAAGATATTACAACTTCTCCGAAGAAAGTATCCCGTAACATAATTAAATTGATCGATGGAATGCTTTCTCCGCTGTTAATATATATATATAAAAGATTTAAGGAAAGAAAATTCACCGCTATTAAAATTGTAGAGATTATATTACGTCTTTGCGGCCAGTTTTCCTCGGGCATACTTTTTGTTGGAAACTTAAAGCAGACGAGTTCCTTGTTTTAAGTTCATATTGCTTACCTTTTCCTACTGAAAAGGGAATAATCTAGATTTTCTCTTCCTCAATACTCATGAAATAAAGACTATGTTTTCAGAAGTTTTAAATGTAAATATCTAAACATCAATTTTTTAATTTAATTGAACTTATAAATACCATCAAAACTGTAGTTTTCTGTAAAGATAACCACGGCTTTTCAATTATCATTTATTTTTAAATGCAAATTAATAATGCAATAACTTCTAGTGTAATCCCACACTTTACTAAGAGATCCAATACCTACGTCTTCAGGCGATATATATAGAACTTACGGTCGCAATGTAGAAGGCAACGTTACCCACTTATGTTCATTATTGCAACCCAATATACAGAAAAAGATCCTTAATTTCTTGACAGATTGGGATTACTTAACAATAAAATATCTTATCTGTATAAGTCGGGAATTAGGAGCATCATTTGAGTTTAGTTGGTTACCACAAGGTGTGCTACTGCGTGTTTGAGCATTTATAATATAACCAAACTTATTAGTTATTATACACAATAAAACTAATTTCTTAAATAAAACAGAAATGAGCACATGAACGTAAAATTCAGGGTATTTGACAATAACCACACTCAATATTCGTCTTTAGCTTAAACTGAAGTAGCCTTCTATAGCATAGGTTAAGATACGCTTAAAGAAATCATCTTCAACAACTCAGGTTATTCGAAGAAATGTAATATTGTGTACATTTTGCTTTGGTATACTGTTAAAGTAGGCGTGTACCAATATAATTTAGTTATATTATTTTTACTACACAAAAATCACGCAGGCAAAACAACATATCGTGTGGAGGTCTACAACCACGTTCACGCGATATTGACTCTGCGGGCTATTAGTTAACCTACTAACTAAACTGCTATGCATATATATCAAATGTATGTTTATGGACCTATAGATACAGTTATTCCTTACAAGTTTTGGAATATTCATTTAAAAAATAAATAAATTGACAAACTAAACAATCGTTACAAATAAACAGTAGAAGAAGCGGTTGCAAGTTCGCACCTCACCCAGTACACTACTGAAGTGACTCTTAATACAAGCCAGGGCTGCCAGATTGTATAATTGGATACAAAATTCGTGACGTACTATAGTTGTACAACCCTGATTTTATATAATAGTACGTGGTTTTGTATAAGTTCTGAGACTCGGCGATATAAAATAAGTTGTCCTTACTAGCAGCCCTGATACAAGTATTGAGCATAGCTGGACGGGGAAGTTAATAGTAGTCTTTTTTTAAGTAAAATAAACTGCCGAGGCGGGTTTATTTATGCCGCAAAGAACAGATCAAACGAAATTAATTTAGTTCATTGGTTTAACAGTATTACCATATTTAATTTCTAACAAGATTTAGAACTTTTTGTGAATTTCCAGAATGCCTGCTTCAATATTTTTTCCACGAAAGTATGATACAGGCACATTTTGATATAACATTTGAATAGCGCTTTTATACGAAAATTTGTTCGAGACTTTCAACTTTAATGCTTAAAATGCCTTTGTGATAATTAAACAGAAAAGGCAAAACATGCGATTTGCTCTTTCAGATTTTCAGCCCATTAAGTAATCAAACTTCGCAGACAAAAATGTTCGAAAGACTTTAATAAATTATATTATACTGAGGTATTTTCTTCGTCTACTTAGATCGTGTACATTATCCCTCAGCTCTCAGCATCACCTAAGTATGTAAATCAACTAAATCACACGAATGAATTGACACTCGTCGATCGACTGACATCAACACGTCGATGTGGCAATTGTCGAGTTTACATAAACCACGATATCAAAACATGCCACAATGTCAAAAGAACCTGCAGTAGCTGTCGGTAGAGAGAGAGAGCTTTCAGAAGGCCTTGCGATATATAACAAGGTCGGAAACTTAGAACCAACATCGTCTATCAATACCACAAAATGCCAGAAACCTTATTGTAGCACACTGTTTTGAACTCTTTCAAAAATAAGAGGATCGCCCGCTATAGTGGAAATCTGCACTTTGATAAAATATCAGAATAAACCATTAACCCAACAGAAGTAGAAGGGTTAAAATATCAAGTTACTAGATCGGGTCTTTAATAACTAAGTCGACAAGTCGCCCTCATGATATTGACTTGAGTGCCGTCTTGAACTTATTGTTTAGATATATAAAAAAAAAAACAACTTTCAACCCATCAGTGTAATTAATTTTAACGCTTATTTATTCATAGACACCTATAATATCATAGACTATACCATGGTTTACTTATATATAAAGTGCAAGTGCAAAATTGTATGGTAATACAATGTTTTATAGTTGAACCGGGCACATCTTTCAATTCAGCACAGTATTCTTTAATAGATGGGTCGTTGGCCGAAGTCCAAATTGAATAACAAAGTGGCGATTAGGCAACAACACAAGAAAAAAAGAAAAATTCACCAAGAGCTTGACGCTCAGTTCGTTATCGACATTTCAATGAAAGAGATGAAAGATAATGACGATTTCACAGCTGCGCTCTTTCCTTTAAGAAGTGTAACAAGAAATTGAAATATTTTAACTCATTGTTTTCCAAAAAACAAAGTAAATTTTAATAAACAGGCCATTCATCTCAATATAGTTTGGAACATTTATCAAACAATTTCACTATTTAACTTTCAATCTATTATAAAATCTATAATTCTTACCAGATAATAAAGTAAATGTTAAACCCATTTCGGATAATGGTTTTCGTAATCTCTTTGCGCTTTCGCCTAGTGAAGTTTCCAATTTTATTCACCAAGAATGCTATAACTGATCTGGAATAATTCAGATACATAACTAAATTGTACGCCAAAGACAATATTATGTATGGAAACAGAATAAACAGTATACAAAACGGGGTAAATTCCGACCTTATTGGCAATTTCCTACAAGCTCTTGAGGCTTCCACTCATACTGAGAAAAAATAAACAGTGAAACCTCTTTGTAGAATTTGCTATTCAGTTTCACAAAGAATCGTTATTATTATTGTCTTTAACGAAACCATGCCCTTAAAATGGTGTTTACTATGCAAAATTTACATTAAATTTTCAAAGTGCAACGTACGTTCTAAAGCTCCCCAAGTACCTTTACCCTTTGTCCCGCCTTAGGAAGTACCAATTCTACTTCAAGATTAAACATTTTCTAAAATATTTACAGAATGGGCTACGGTTCTTTTCATATCTAAACTTTGCAAGCTCACTGTAACCTTTTAAAATTCTTAATAATTTTAAACAAGATAATAATAAAAAAATAAAAAAAGAGCACTGTAAAAAAAAATTAATAGCCAGTGTCACTCGGGATGATGTAACGGATGGTATGAATGTACTATGGGGTATCTAAATATATATCCACATCTGTTTAGGTATTTAGAAGTTATGGGGTAATATAGAAACTCACATACATACATAAACTTTGAAAACAGTACTAGTAATAAACCTAAAAATCATTTTTTTTCTACTGTCTGTGCCTTTAAAATGTAAAAGAGAAATTTAATATTCTCATACTAAAGAATAATATAAAAGTGTTCAAATGTTACGACAAAGTGACAATCATATCGTCTTTGGAGCAAAGTGCATTCATTTTTATTGATTCATCTCATGCTCTGAGCCTTTATCTTGGAATCCATTCAATTCATTTTCTAAATAAAACTACTTTAGCTAGTACAGTAGTTAAAGCAATAGGCAATTTCGTACTGTGTATATGTAAAAATAGGCCTACGAAAAAGTTCATAGTAAGTGATTTAGAGTCCATGTCGTTATAATATTATTACACATTAATGTACGCAAAGTACTTTTTTATGAACTGTTTCAATGTAAAACCACTAAGCTCGTACAGTCAACGGTGTTTGCAGTACTCTCGGATATTAGTCTGTGGGGTGCGGCATGAGAGTTTATTTTTGTTTGCGAATGTACATAGTCGCGTGTTAAAATATGCCAACCTCTCCAATTAAGGGGCAAGCAAAGTGCGACGAGTGTACGTAAGCAGGTCGGAGCGATATCATAACGTTTACACACGACTTTTAAACGAAACCGCCTCGGGGTTTATGAAGCTTTTCGTTTCAGTCTGCACGTGATATACTGCATCAATGCACCAGTACCGCCCTAAATACTCTACGAAACCACAGTAAAGACTTATAAATTCTCCTTCATTTTGTCTTCGTGCATATTTATGTGCTTTATTTAACTCCCGAATTGTTGTTGGAAAGTTTTGAAAAAATTAATTCTTTAATACTTTCTCGTTGACGATACTTACGATACTGAGCCTTTAAAACTTTTAGATTTTTTAAAGCTTTGCATACACCATGTGGACATTTAGACTCTTAGAAAATATACTTTTTTTATAAAAGATGGATGGGTATGATCATCTTTGGAAATCACTCGGATATTAAGGTCGCTATGAGAGGAAGACGCACAAGCAGATAGAGATCTTGATTCACGGATTATATGCAATTAACAGATAAATAAACGAGTCCATTAGCTTTAGAACAGTGGACCGTAATTACGCGGGCGAGGTTTCTGTTAGATTCACGGAATGCCAGATTAGGGGTAATTAAGTCTTGTGGGAGTGCAACCCTGCGACGACCATTATATGGGATAATGAGGTGTCCAGTCAGCCAGCTCTTGTAATATGTAAATTGAATTTTCTATGCTGTCCCGAAGGGGTCACTAGTTTTTAACGAGTTAGACAGATTCGCTCCGGTTTTGTGAAATGTTTTTCCATTGTGTTTTGTAATTCTAAAGTGTAGGCTAACGTTAATTTAACTTTTATTATTTTTATGATCTGAATGTTTTGTTTAGCTACTGAAGACATACTGTGTATGTGTACAATTTGAGATGCCGTTTCAATAATATGTATTCTTCAATTTATAGCTCACTGTGGAAGTCTTTCATACACTGTTAGTGATAAGCGTCATTAACAATGACAACCGTCAGCATTGTTTATAAACTATTAATTACCCCTGTGTGCCATGCCTCCTATCAGTATAAGTTAGATCCAACGGACCTAATACGAATTAGTAGTTTATTTCAAATCTTCCAAATCATTTTAGAGAACTTTCAGATAAGAAATCTCAAACAAGTGTTCACGATGTTGTCCCTCACTGTCAAAGTAAGTAATAAATGATTTGTAGGTGGCAAGTCATTTTGTAAAGTTAAAAAATAACCAACATAAAATAAATGATTTCGGCTACCAATATAATTATGCTATCATGTATCTACTTATTTATCTACGAGTATATCACGGAAAATCTAATGAAATAAGTATACAACTACAAATAATAATAAAAATATACAACTTTTCAAGCAAAGCTTCCTTATCATTTGTCACCTACAAAAACACTATATAATTTTATGTACATGGCTAGCCATCTGAAAATCCTTTGTGCCGATTTAACGTTGTACGGTAACGTTAATAAAAACGGATAGGTGTTGCCTACACACCGCCATAAAAGAAGGTCCCCAATTATTTGGCCGGCACAACCCCATCTCGTGTCTGAAAGAGTCGTACACAGTGGGCGAACAGCGACAAAAATTCCAATACCGTGTGTTAGCCGCCCCACCGTTGCGTGCCTCACGTTTTCGGGTCACACGAAACACTAGCAAAAATAGAGCGTTGGAATAAAATATTTATTCTATCTTCGATCACAGCACACTGTTTGAACGATTATCCTTCTTACCAAGTCTAATAAGATACTAATTATGATGTTGTAGTCTTGCTTGGCAAAAGTTTTGAAATTTCAATCGTTGGACGTATTATTGAAGCCTTCAGAATGTCAAAGTTTTAATTGGAGATTAGTTATTCTCACTCCTCCGAGTACTGTGTACTTTTTTTGTAATACATGGAATAGTGAACACTAATGTAAATTAAAAAATTTGGGATAATTAGGATTTAGAGTTTTTTATTGAACCAATTATAGAACGAATGTAAAATTAAACTAAGGACAACTGACAGCTTTCTGCAAAAACAAACAACATTAATGTAAAGTTATGGAGTTGCATGGAAAAAAAAAACAACTTTAAAAATAAAAATAATTTAATCCAAAATATTCCAAACATATTGTTAAATGCATGTGTCGCGTTAGATACAGTAACTGGAGAGAATCAGTACCTACTTTTCTATTAGATTTAGTAGTTTCTCAAACGTCATTGTTTGCAGTGTCATCTTTCGCTAGCAAAAAATAAAACTTCAGTGTCATTAAAAGTCTTAAGGACCCACATCGAAGTTTAATTTTTTTTGATTTGGAGGCCTAAGCTACTTGTTACAAGTGTGTTTTTATAGAATAAACCGAGGGCGTTGGGTTATTATCCCTTTCTTCGGTAATGTTTCAAAGGTTTTATGAAGCCAGGAAGTGGAACTGTCTTTTACTTTTTAATTCGGTTCGCCATTAAACCGTGTTTTTTTAACTTTTGCTAAACTGTATTTTTTTTTTTCGTGAAATATCTCTTCAAAGAATTTTCATTAAAGAGTTATCTCACGATTAAGAAACGACCGGGTATGGTAAGTAATTATTTGTTACCGAGATAAGCAGCGGGCTCTCCAGTAATCTTATTAAAATTAACGAGCTCGATATTTTATTCAGGATCACTTTCAATTTTAAAAAACCAAGAGCTTGAGAATGGAACGATATTCCCTTAAGGCTTATTTCGTTAGAAAAGAGCCCGTCAAAAATATGAAGCAATTCATTAAACAAGGAGAAAGAAAATCATTACTAAATAATAGAATAAACTTCTTTTAGAACGGTTCGGTTAATGTATTATTTGAAGTGTTTTAAATTTTTTTTTGTTTTTTTTTTAAATGCCCAGTATTTATGACTCTTATTAGATCTTTAAGCAATACCATTTTTCATTTTTTTTACTAGTTAAGGTTGAAAAAAATACCGTTCCTCATCTTTTTCGTGCTCCTACAAAGTCAAAGTTTACAGAACTTCTTTAGAAAAGGGCAAACATTTTTTTTTTACTTTTATTTCTTAGTTTAAAATAAAGACAGCGTTGTTTCTTCACTTTATCATTTTAAATATATATTATACCGAATATTCTTAAAATAAACTGCCCTCTAGAATATGTCTAAAACAATACGCTCTAATTGATTTAAAAGTACTACTTTTTAAGGACTTAATAACAGATATAAATACTAACTTTTAAACTTTCGCGTTCCATAATATAGTTATGTATTTACATGGGTTGACTTGAGAACCACCTACGTTTTTTCGTCGGTTAAAATTTCAGTATGACATATATTATTTTTTAAATAAATCCACAAAACTTTGTAAATGCGTTTATAAAAGTATACAAAAACTATTGAAGAATAAGTAGGTAAGTAGAAAAGCCGAGAACAAATCGGTTTTGTGTACCCGTAGTCAATGAGCGTAGTGCGCAGAAACCGTTGTGGTCGCCATCCAATTTACCTTTGAGCTTCACGAGCAAAGCTGAATCTATGGAACCCGCCATTGAAGTATCAACTTAGCGTAGCGAGTGGAAGTTTACCGAGAAATTTTGAAATAATTACTCTGTTGTTGGTTAACAAACGCTTTGTATTAGTTCCACGAAATACGGTAACAGTGAACAATACACACATACACACTGTGCATAAACGATATCAAATGTTTAATCAAGTTTGCAGTAATAACTAGTGTGGGGGTGTCTATTCGAATAAAACACTAGTATTTCTTAGAATCTCTCAACTTTAGATTGCGCAAAGAAAATGGTGGACATACTCGTATCGTACACGAAAAACATACGTTACAAATGCTACTAATATTATAAACGTAAAAGTTTGTGAGGATGCATGGATGTATGTATGAATGTTTGTTACTCTTTCACACCAAAAGTACAGAACCGATTGCGATGAAACTTGGTATGTAGATAGCTGGCGCCCTGGATTAACATATAGGCTACTTTTTATCCCGATATTCCCACGGGATCGGGACTTACGCGCGTAAAACCGCGGGGCGCTGCTAGTATATAATAACAATAAGAAGGTCATTTGAAAACAGTTGCTTTTTTTAAGTCAGTAAAAGATGATTACTTGCGTAGTTTATTATATGTTGAATCACTAGGTGAGAGAGTTTTATATGGTTTGAGTGCAGCTTGCACTTGCTAGATGTATGTAAAATTTACATCAAATATTTTTGAATACCATGCGAAATCTTAGCAAGTACTTAAAGCCATAAAAAACAAAGTTTTATGCCAAAATTATTAGTTTTATAATAGAAAATACTCTGAGTATCATATTGCTAATTGTGGTCAATTATCGTAAAGCACTTTGTTTTATAATGCGTCCATTCATCCATTGTATTAAATATAAAATAATATAATTTTGCTTTCCAAAATATTACTTAATTAGTTTCCATAAATTAATAAATTAATATGTGAAATTAATGTTTTTGTCTTCGGATTTCTTGTCTTCGGTCTTTAGGTGTAGACGATAATTATTATTAAGGCCGCCTTATGCAATGTATTTGCAGGATGTGTAAATCACTACATATTATAAAACAAAGTCCCCTGTCTATTCGCGATAAACTGAAAAACCATGGAACGGATTTTCATGCGGTTTTCACTAATAGACAGAGTGATTCATGAGGAAAGTTTAGGTGTATAATCTGTTAAGATTTTGTGTAAATTGATTGAAATGTGATGATGAAGATGTCTCTGCTACCCGTACGAAGCCGGGGCGGGTTGCTAGTAAATTAATAATTTGTCTTCTGAATCACTCTTCATTCAGATCGGCAGTTTTTCCGATTTCAATTTTTTTTATAAATCATATCTTTCAACATCAATTAAAATGATTATAAAAATATAGAAACTACACTATATTTATATCATAACACTAGATACATATAATAAAGACAGTTAATATTCTAGAATGAAACCCTTTGGATACAACTAGCATTAATCTTGTTGATTTTTAAAAAGTATGACAAAATGTTTCTAAAAAATATTTGTTTCGGCAAAAAGGTATCAGGCTTAAATTTGGCCGAAGTTGGACACATACATTGAGAAACAGGAAGTAACCGCCACGTGCCTGAGGCGATTTTGTTCAAAAACCAAAAATATTTTTTGAGATACTTCATAAAGTTTACTCTATTTATTGTTTGATGTAAACACCATACCACCATGCTTGCACCATTGTGTATTGCTGGCAATAATATACTTATGGGGGCTTTTGTCAGCTTATTTTTAAGTAACCATAAAGCCTTAAGTCTTAGCAAAATGTTACCTAGATTTACAATGTGTAATAATGCGGAGGTATAGTACCTCCATTATGGTATTATATTCTATGATGGAAGTCCGCCCACTTTAAAACGATTAGGTAAATTGTACTAAATTCATTTTTAAAATTTGCGGTCCCGACTCGTGCCGGTATCTGTATTAATATTAATATAGTCTAATGTGTTATTAAAAATGCTGATACAGCTCGGCAATGCATTATCTACTATTACAATGCCTTATTAGTAAGTCGTAGGTAGTGCTAACTTATTTCTACATAGGATAAAACAAAGTCGCTTCTACCGTTTGTACGTTTAGATCTTTTAAACTACGCAACGGATTTTAATTCGGTTTTCACCAATAGATAGAACAATTAAAGAGGAAGGTTTATAAGTATGGTTTCATATTGTTTTGTGTTAATTTGTTTAATGAAATGGCGAGAATTGTTCACCATATTAGTATGTACATTGCACCCGTGCGTAGGGGTACTTCGTCGATTCACACCACAAACTGTTCGGACCACGGTGTGAATCGCACAAGGCCCCTTTTTGAATTCGTTGTTTCGGACCAGTAGTGTGAATCGACGAATGTCTATTTTGTACTTCGTCGTTTCGCACCACTGCACATTCCTATCTCTTTTGACTTTTATGACCTGACGACTCAGATGATAACGCGCATACTGTAGTTCTCAGGTAAAAGCAGCCCTTTTAATACCTTTACTGATATGTTGTCAATTAAAAGTCAGGTCAGGTCACAAAAGCCAAAAGAGATAGGAATGTGCAGTGGTGCGAAACGACGAAGTACAAAACAGACATTCGTCGGTCACACCACTGGTCCGAAACGACGAATCCAAAAAGGGGCTTTGTGCGATTCACACCGTGGTCCGAACAGCTTGTGGTGTGAATCGACGAAGTACCCGTGCGAAGCGGGGGCGGGTCGCTAGTAATATTATAAATGAGAAAAAGAGATTGTTTGTTGCGCTTTCACGCTTTAATTTCTCAATCGACCGTCGTCAAATTGTGCGTAGGTACACGTAGTCGAGAATACAGAAAACGGACCTAGGATACCGTTCATTAAAAAAAAAGTATTTATCCCGAGTGATATCTGATTGATTGACATAATCTAACAAAAACAATATCTAAATTAACGCAATCAAAGCCGCTGGCAAAAGTTAGTAAATTATTTTTGCTATCTACAATTTTTAAATATTACGTTCTTGGGTAGGTCGTTTATCAATGTCTAATTTTACCTGTTTCCTCTTTTCCTATGTAGCTGAAATGAATTTTTACTGAAATATGTCACAGTAAATGAAATACATTAAAAATTTATATTAAAAGTTTCCCGACTCACGAAATATCTAATAATACTACTACATAGTAAGTAATAAATAAGTTATATATAGAAGTAATTTGAAGGTGGGCAGACATGAGCTCATAATATTGTCGAAAGTTTACGCGAATGTTACACATTTAAATAAAACTATTTTTAACGGATACTATCGCGATTTATTTGGTGTTATTTTACTATTTACACTGATCCCGACGTTTCAGTTGCTTTTCAGCAGCCATGGTCACGGGTAGACTAAGATGGTGGTCGTCCCGGAGTTTGTTGATTGTTGGTGTTACTATTTACGCAGAATGAGCTCAAAGTGTCTTGAAGCCTTGCTGTGTTTTGTATTTTCTTGGGTTTGAGTAAATGAATAACCGGATCCCAAGCTGGTGGTACGTTCCAACCATCTTCTCTATTAAAATTAGGGTGTTTTTTAATTTCAATAGCCTCACGGAGCATTCTTGGTAGGAATCGGTATTCTTTCGCGAGTACCTGTGGTTTATCAAAACGCAGGTAATGGTTGGTCCCTTGTTGCACGTGTTCACACACAGCAGCATTCATCGAGAGTTTGTGTTTTATGTCAGCAATGTGTTCTTTGACGCGGGTGCCAATGCTTCTCTTTGTTTGACCAATGTACGAGAGCCCACAGTCACAGTCTATTTTGTAGACCCCTGCATTTTGTAGAGGTACTTGGCACTTGACAGATGGTAAAAATTGACTTATCTTCGTTGGCGGCTTGTAGTATGTATTGATTGAAGCTCGCTTCAAGATGTAGCCAATCTTGTCAGTAACTCCTCGTACATACGGTAGAATGGCAGGCTGGCGCTCGACAGTGACTGGCTTTCTTGGGATCTGTGACGGAGGCGCGGTAGTGGGAGCTTGTTGTCTTGCAGTACGTGCTTAACATGTGCCAGCTCAGCGTCCAGGTGTTTCTTGTCACAGATCCCACGGGCTCTCTGAAACAAAGACATCCCCACTGTAGCTAGCTGTTTTGGATGGTGGTGAGATTCACCGTTTAAGTACCTATCAGTATGGGTCTTTTTTTTTATACACAGTGTGGCTTAAAGTATTGTTAGGATTTCTGATCAAAAGTACATCTAAGAAGGCTAATGAATGATTTGCCTCTAATTCCATAGTAAATTTTATGTTGTTATTAATGGAATTAAGGTATTCTAAGGAATGCATTTACACTATCTGTTGGTAATATTGTAAAAGTATCATCTACATACCGTTTATAAAATCTAGGTGTGATCGCGGCAGTCTGCAGAGCTCGAGCCTCGAGAGTGTTCGAGTATTTCTGCATATTCCTCAGGCATGGTGTTCTCTAATAACTTCCTCCTAGTTATTTCTACACAGTCATGTACAGGTATGCATGTAAATAATGACTGTACATCAAAGCTGACCATTGTTTCTTTGTTAGTGAGATGTAGGTGTTTAATCTCACTAACAAAATGGTAGGAATCTCTAACATACGCTCTTGTGTTGCCTCTAAGTGGTGAGAGTACCTTAGCTACTTGCTGAGCCAGTCTGTAGGTTGGTGTGTCGATCTGACTCACAATAGGACGTAGGGGAGCATTTTCCTTGTGTATTTTTGGTAACCCATACAGTTTTGGAGGTTTTGTACACGAAGGTATTAATGTTTTTACGTCAATTTGTAATTTATCGGAATATTTATTGATGATATCTCGGGTTTTCTTCAATATTTTATTCGTAGGGTCTGTCTTGACCTGTTTATACGTAGTTTCATCCGACAAAAGATTTTTAATTGTTTGTTTGTATTCTGACGTATTCATCACGACCGTAGCGTTTCCTTTGTCTGCACGGAGTACTGTGATTTCTGGCCTAGCTCGCAAGTTCTTCAGTGCGATGAATAGAAAAGGTTGGATTTGGGTGCTTTGCTTCGACGCAAGACCGATGAAACATCCTGGCGTATAGCCTCCAAATCTTCCTTTCTCATGTTATTCTTGACTAGGCAGTCCTCAATATTGCAAATAATGGTTTCGTACGGTATTCTGGATGGAGTTATGGCATAATTTAAAACTCTCGAGAGTACTTTTTCGGTGGTTTCGTCTAACTTTTGTTTTGACAGATTAACAACTTGTCTCGTGTCAGCGTGTCATTGGTCCGTCTTGTGAGCTGATAAATTAATATTTTTCATGTGATTTAGTGGCTTTCAAATAACATGGACTAGGGCGCTAAATAAGTTTTGTCGTGCTATATGATTTTTTTTTTCGAAGTTGTTCCTACTCTTAGTCATCATGTTTGGTAAGAAACAAGGTAAAGTAAAGTAAAAAATCCGAAAGTCGTTAATTTGTTGTTATATCTGTCTGTCTGTGTGTCTGTCAATACGCTTTTCCTCAGGAACCCGTGAAGGCATCAAGTTGAAATTAACATTAATTACTTATATCAGCAGTCCCTTGAAGCTGTAAAAAAATCAAACTTCTAAGTCAACGCAATGAAAAGATAAGGCCATTAAGCTTTAGATTTTAACAAATTTGAACATTTCGCAGGTAAATCAGGGGTTTGAGACAACTTCGAAAAAAAAAAATGTCCTAAATTGAGACTATTCTATTTTTAAGTTTTTTTAGACCTTTTGGAATGGATAATAAAGAATTGAATTGAACTCTTCTGTAAACCATAAGTAGGAACAGTCTTCCCTTTATCAAGCACAACCGTGGCCAATAATTTTCACTTATTAAAAATACACCAACCATTCTTTTCTTTACTGATCGGGACATTATCATATACGTCGGCGGTGTTTCATCTTCAATCACCTACACTTTACTCTGTAGTAGGAACGTTGAAATAATAGAGCCAAGTTTTGATCACATATAACAATAGAGTTGACGTAGTTAGATCGGCCGCCTTCAAGTTTTTTTAACATATTACGAGACCAAGTCATACGCTGCTCTGTCAGCGTATCAGTCATCAAGTACAATACCCAGAGTGACTATACATTCCGTACTATCAAATGGTCGTTCTTAAACAACACAAGAACAAAGTGTCTTACCATGATAATAGAGACCATAAGAAAAGTGCCCATGGACACATTCTTAACTTTGTAAGTTTTATGCAAATTAAGTTAAATTTAAATTACTTATTAGCCTCAAGGTCTAGATTGTAATTGTTATGAGTAACCGTTTAAGTACGAGTACATCATAATGAAAAAAAAAAAAAAATTGTCGTGAAGAATCCGATGAATAGTTGGCGCACTTAACTTGAGGGTTTCCTCGATCTGTCGATACGTCACACGTCGGTCTCCCTCCCATAATTTTGGTACAGGCTCAATGTTCTTATCGATAGTCCCTTATATCGGCCTGCCGGACCTTGCATAACTTTCTAAGTTAAAATTGAATTGAATATACCACTATTCTATGGCCCTTAGAGATGTAGAAGTGTCACTCAGTGCACTCCTCATTTCGAATCATTTTTATTTAATTAAGCCATGCTTGAAGTTATCTATATATTAATACGTGAAGCGAAAACTTTGGATCCCTTTTTACGAAAATTGGGCGGACGGAGGAGTATGAAATTTTGCACACTTATAGTTTATACAGAGAAGAAGTGACGAATGCTAAAATTTTTGAACAATATTTGCTACAAAGTTAAAAAAAATGCAAAAACGGGTACATACAGCTATGAGTGTCCAATATATATTTTGACCTGTCGTGGTACAAAAGTCTATACAATGACAGGTCAAGCAATATTGGCCAATGAAATAAACCATGGTCGAAATTCTCTAGTACAAAATAGTTACACATAATGTCATAACGAGAGAAGCCCGACATTTTCATTTATAAAATTAATTTAAAAATCGAACAAACTTCTTGCCTCCAAATTTGTTTTTTTAAATATTACATATTGTTTATGGATGGATATGACTTCAAATCACAATATTATCATATCTAGTTTGCATACGACAAAAGTTATGTACCGCCCTAAGTATATATGTCGCTTGATCCTTCATTGTCACATATATATTTTAGCGGGTTGTTAAATAATATAATTAATAGTCAAGTTATGGAGAGATGGATTAGTAAAAATTATACAGAAAATCATATTTTAGTCCCTGTGAATGAAAATTAGTAATTTTTAACAGATTTTTCGCTTTTTTTTTTAGATTTCAAACTAACAAAATGAACTTGAAAATTACCTAACCAATAAATCTAATATAATTTTAGAGAGAAGGCTAACATGAGTAAACGTCATTATGTTTTTACCCTTTTCCGAAATTTTAATGAAAGTATGGGTTATTTAATACCTAAAATGGGAAACCTAATAAGGATGTGAAAAAAAAAATGTTTCAAATTTATTTGAAAATTGACAATATGTTTTTTAGAAACACCTTTACCAGGAAAAGCATTTTCAGCTATACATAACGCTCCTGAAATAAGAACCACACCTTTCTGCAACACCTTGTACATTATTTACTTTGCAGTGGAATTATTAGATTTTTTGATGTCGGATTCTTTTTCTGAAAGATTTTCACAATTGAAAATTCCATTACGTTGAAGTGAATTGTTCGTCCCTATTGCGAATAAGACAAAAATATAACAATATGGCGGTTTAGACAAAAGTCTTTAAAATTAATAAGTGCGTATTTATGGAGACGCAATGCTTATTATTTCAATTAAGAGTGTAAGAGACTTTTATACGCAGGTTTGGTCTCAAGAAAAGTTACACGTCACAGAAAAAGACACATTTTCTGAAGATTATCTAAACCGTTTGTCCTTTTCATATTTGTAGTATAAATGAAGAGCAAACATAATTGTTCATTTATTCTGTTTTCCTTGTAATAAAGAAATAGTTTTATTGCTGCCGTATTTCCATCGATCAATAACACGTCTCATGGTTCATTCCCAACATGTCATCGACATTCAGATCTCAGTATTCGCAATGATAACAGAAAAATAAGGAATATATTTTCTCTTTTTCACCAATGCCAACATAATATTTGTGATACCAAGATCATTACAAGATAATTCATGTACGTTTTGCTGATTTTGATTACTCTAAGGATCGAATAAAAACGAATAGTAGATACGTTTGATGCTGCCAATGTCAAATACATTGGCAGCATCATACGTGTGGCCGGATTCAATTTATAAATAAGAAATTGTTCTGAAGTCTACCTGTCAGTCTTATTTACATCGTACTTGTCTTATGATAGATTTAACTAATTTATTATGAGCATTTATTTAAGCTATATTTTATTTAAGCCATAATCTTCGGTTGTTTTCGTAAGGCACGTCTTTCGATGAAGCCACTTACGGCATATTGCTTTCATTTACGCGCAGTTAAAATCGTGTCTGTTTATAATTTCTACGTAACGTTTCTACGTACACAGTATATAATAGATTATGCAATTTAAATTAGTAAATTTCTCGTATCTGCTCAACATCGTAGAAACAAACTTTACGCATTATTTTTTTATAGACGAAAAATATTTTTAAAGTTTGCGTAAAGACTAAAGCGACGTACATACAAGTAACTCTGTTTGAACAAATATATACAACATTTCGTATCACTCTCGCAGTTACTGTTTCTTATTGAACCAACCTTATTAAATATATAAGTATATTTATCAGCAATCTGGTTACCATAGTACAGGATTTACGTAGTTTGGGATCAGACGGCCTTGCGTGAGATGTGTGAAGTTATCATTATTATTATTATCAATCAAAAGTAAGATACACTGCGCCTATTTTCTGTAGATCTGTAAAAAAATATATAATTTAGTTATTGACGGCCTTTGATAATGTAAATTAAGACAAACTTTAAAAAAATAATTTAGTTCTTTTTTTCTTTCTTTTTTTTTATAAAGACAACTCCCGTATTAGCAATATTCCTGTGCCCGCGACACAGGAATATTGCTAATACGGGAGTTGTCTTTAAGAAAGAATTAAGGTATTCGGGCTTTTTGTATAGAATAACGCCAAAAAGTAAGGTTGCTAGATGGAGGTACCTGCGAGCAGTCATCTTCATGAGATTCCCTCTATTTAAAAATGGGGTGACGTGTGTATGAGGTGAGATGTTATAGCAGAATCGAGCGCAAGCATTCTGTACCCGCTGAATTAAATTCCGAGTTCTTTGCAATATACATGCATCAAATACAGTGTCAGCATAATTTAATTTTGATAGTATGAGAGTCTCGGGCTAATATGGGCTTCACAGACATTGAAACAACAAACACAAAGAACACCTAGACTCTGGACAACTATTTGTGAATCACACAAACTTTTGTCCCGTGTGGGATTTGAATACTCGGCGCGGCGTAGTGGCGTGATGACCACTTAAACCATTGTACCATCCGTACAGTCAAGTTCTCTATTCCTTGGACACAAAATGTTGTTAAAGTATGATCTACACCATTTATCCATATTGAATCAACGCAAATGAGAGCTAAAAGTTTTCTGTGGTTACTTAATCTACCAAAACAGTGTCGCAGCCAAAAACTAGATCCTTCCTAAACTCGTAAAATTCAACATGACAGTGCATAGTAGTCTCGTTTCCGATGTTTTTTGTTTTCTAACAAACTTTGTTGGAGATTCCGTTGACAATGCCCGGATTTTATTATCGTCTATGTGAAAAATATGTTTTCAAAATTATTTTCTCGAGATCTCTAAGGTCTCTCTCTGTGGTTATGTTTCTAGTATATTCGCCTAACTTTCATTTATTGCTTGGAAAGGTGTTTGGTCAATATATGTTTTATGACCAAAAATGGACATTTTGATTACCACGCACTTTTTAATAGCATAACAAGCTACTATTTCAGAAAGTTTCAGATTTCTACGTACGTTCCTTTCAAAGTTATGAAATGTTGAAAAAAACGCTACTTTTTAACTTTGACCTTCATTTGCTGTTAAACAAAAGCACTTAGCGACTTTGAACAGGCCTCATTTTGTAAGTAATTTGATAGAAAATAAAAAAACTTTGAGCACATATGACGAAAAAAGTACTGGAAACGAGATATCACACGAAATATCAAAAAAAGTCTTTTTTTTCGTTAAATTGTTAAAAAAAATGATGCCCCGCTTTTCCATACCCGCAGGTATCGAAATTCTTAATCAGCGCATTTTTTTACTATTTATCTAAAAATAACAATGCGTGGTAATCCAAAATTTAGGCATTTTAGTTTCTTGACTGATAAATGAGTGGTTAAACGTTACGTGTTAGACTCGGTTAGGTAACCACCTTCCTTCATACTTGATCAGTAACTAAACGGAATTTCATATTGCACTTTACCATAGGAGTCTAAAATTTTACCTTCATCCTACTTATTATTGCTTTAATGCTGGAATGTCGGACATCTAATTAGAAATCACTCTTCCATTACTGTTAGTAAAACCATTTTAGATAATACAAAATAGGTACATTCATAATTTAACAAGTAAAAAAAACGGATATCCTTTTAATTTTCATCATCATTCATCATTTTCTCGTCTACCGTTTGATTTTCATTTCATCATTGTTTACCGTCTGAGCTTTCCAAAAATCAACGAAAATTTTACTAACTTTACATCTAAAGACAAATAATGATTATTTTACTTAAAGCACGTAGAAATTAATAACGTTAAAATGCCTTTCTGGTTCACATTTACAAATAAAGCGCTTCAAATGTAAATAGCTGGAACGAATGCGAGTGGCGAGAAATTCGTTTTGTAGCAGACACCATCCTCCGTACTATTTACACTGCACCCAATGCAGCCCATTTTATCTTTGTATAGATTGTTACGTCATATTCAACACCATTTTGTACTTATAGTTTGTTTGGAGTATCTGCTATTTTGCTGAACATTTTATTTTCACACAAAAGTAGCAAGTCTGTTAACTGTTGGTAAGTAGTTACCAGTAGAAACCACTCACAAGTAGAATTATCCCATTACCATCATTAGTGATTTTAATTTGATTTGGGTCCTATTATGCTGTGTATGTGTATATAATATATATAAATTCTCCGAGCTTTTATTGAGAGGTTAGATTTAAGGTAAAATTTTAGTTTTGTCGGTTTTTTTTAAATGTTATTGTCGTGACATAGCAACTGGCATCTTATTTTAACAAAACAAAGGCCTGAGGCCTTCTTTAGATCAACTGATTTTTATCTGCTTTCCTAAAAATAATATTAATTTTCAAATATTCTGGCTAATATTCTATCACTTAACGAAGGGAACTTGTATTAACCGCTGTGTGGATTACTTTCTTCCCTAAGATCTTTGTTCGACCGTAGAATGCGATGTTATACCTAGTTTTACTTTATCTAACCCCTTCTTTTAGAAAAGTATCTAAGCACCACTTTGATCCGCATTTTCTCCAAGATTTTCGATTTTCCGGTTAAGAAGATTCTCGGATATAACCATGACCGGGAACTTTGCCAAATAAATGACAATACGGTCGCCGGCTATCAGATTGGAGTCTGATATAATCATTGGCAAAAATATTTCTTTGCCTGTCTCTTTGGATGACTAAAAATGTGACAATGGCCAAGTTTTATTTTGCCTAATTTTGTTTTAATAAAGGAGATTAATTCTAAGTTGTGTATTACATTGTGATGAAAATAATTTGGTGCCAAATAAAGCGACGCTATATCAGATTATAAAATTGTTATTGCGGTAGGAATACGAGTTTACTTTGTGTCGGGTGTATTTACATTATGGAGAACCGAAGCGTAATGTCTCTGCAACACAAAAGAGCGACCCTCTAACCGACCTTCTCCGAGGCTTGGCGGTTATTTGGACATTGTTTATGTACATATTATTATGTTTATAAATATCAGAGGGAGAACTTGCATTGTGCGATTTAGGATACTGCAGAAAAGTAAATCGCGGATTATACCTTATAACTTTTTTATACAACTAAGTTTACAAACAATCACCAGGCTCTCCAGCCATGTTCAAGCCGTTACACGAGCAACCGCTTACAACCGTAAGGGATTACGGCCATAACCACGTATCAGTGTCTATTCAAAACACCAACACCAGTGGGGTCAGTTGCATGATGCTCACCCTTTAATCACCAGATGTTGAATCACCATAGGACTTACTAGAAGATAATCAAAACTTCACTAGTATTCTTTTACTCTTTTTCTTCTTCAAGTTTACTCTGAAGTGTTTTCAGTGTGTAGCTCCAGTTCTAGAAGAAATATTTGCTGTGCTGTACCTATTACTTACACGTTATACGCAAGTAAACTTGATAAACAAAGTTTGCAAATACATTGAACCATTTGATATTAAAATACGATAGGATGAAGATTGATAGATGACATACTCATTATTGTACAACATTAATAAAATACAGTTAAAAATCTAACAAATCAGAGTACAATCGCTAAAAGCGATCTCTACCAGACAACCTTAGGAAGGAAATAATATCAAAATTATTTAATAATTACATAGTAGTTTATGGGGTACTATTGGAGATATAGACAAATGCAAATAAATACATATATATACACGTATAAACACAATTTCAAGCGTAAAGTATTTATTTAAACTTTAAAAATAAATTGTATTAATGCATCATTTTCACATCGTTAAATAATAATAATAACTTTACACGCCTCACACACGGCCGTCTGATCCCAAACTAGGCAGAGCCTGTACTATGGTAACCAGACTGCTGATAAACATACTTATACATATCTAAATACATACATATTATAGATAAATTACACCGAGACACAGAACAAATGATCATGCTCATTACACAATTATTTGTCCTGGGTGGGAATCGAACCCACGACCTCTGGCTTAGCAGTCAGGGTCACTAACCACTAGACCAATAATCGTATCAATTAGTATATTCAGTAGGTACGTGCATAACCACAGTACTTCAATTGAAAATTAAATTTTACATTATTGAAAAAGCTTTTTCATTTTAAAGCAAATGGAGACTACTCACAGAATTTAATTTAATTTAATTATACTGATTAGGGATCAGTATATCAAGTATTGTCGTGTTGAAATCAGAACATATTTAAAACAGCTCATTAAATTAAACTACATTTTACTACAAATTTTATTTCATAAACAGCGCCGATGTTTCCTGCTGTCTTCTCTCTCTAATGAGTCTAATGTATGTAGGTCGTTTTTTTGTTTCCTCTTTTGTTGAAGTAAGAAAAGGGTATAATTATATCCTAGCTCTCGTAGTTTACTTCTGATTAGATTCATTATGGATTCCAAAACAGTTTAACGTTCACTGGAATTTATCGGGTTCTAAGCTCGATGTTAGTCGATAGTATTACCACAGATTACCAAGTAGTTACTACATAACAGATAAGCGACTCCCTATAAATATATCGATACTTACCGTTTTAATTGCCTACTCTTTCCGGGCTTTATGAAAAAATATATTGAAGAGGTAACCCTACACTCGCTTACGCCAACGCAGCCATGCGCTATAATAATAATCGTGTTTACAAACATTTAAGTTCATTTTCGTCAGCAGCGGTCGGCGTCCGGAAAGAGTAGGCAATTAAAACAGTACGTATCGATTTTTTTGTTGGGAGTGATTTATCTGTTATGTAGTAACTGCTCAGTAATTTGTGGTATAAGGTCCGCCGGCGGACCCGCGGCCAGTAGGTATAGGTAGTGACATAGGTCTGGTTTTAGTCCCACAATATGTTGAAAACAAGATCGTAGATCGAAACTGGTAATGCTAAGTAAACGGATAATATAAACTGTACCGATAAATTCATAATTTTATGAATAAGTTTTTAAATTCTATTGTGTATTTCAAATCGCAAGAAACTTTTTTTAAACAACGTACCAATGCAATATGTAGTATTTACGATGTGAACGCTGCAAAAGGTTCACAGTATCAAAGAATGTGTTCTGAAAGCTATCTGAAATACACAGACATATAGAGGTTACAGCAGATTTTTGATCAAAATCAATCCTTTCGACTTTGAGACACCTTCACACTTCAGAAAAGATAAGTTGAACAGCAAAAGAAGCTAAGGCACAGCAAATTTATATTTCCTTTATTTTAATTTGTATGTATGTGAATGTACTTATGTCGAGCAGAACATCCATCTGAGTTAAAAGTTAATAAAATGAATAAAATTAAATCAAGATGACGAGCTATATTGTTATGTTTAAAAAATATATTAAGTTAATAAAAAAAATATAGCTAATAAACTTTTAACAAAATATAACACGGACTAAGGTTATATATTTTAAGTTAGTAGTTGAGTATAGTTGTTTTTTGCTATTGAATGATATTTCTTTAAAATTAAATATAGTAGCTTTTGAAAGTTTTAAAAAAATATGGAGGGTTTTTGTTTCAATGAATAAGAAAGTTAAAAGGTTTTTTAAATTGATTTTTTGTTACTATGAGTTAATTAATGTCTATGCAGCTATGATATGATAACTCCTAAACGGATGAACCTATTTTCATTTAGTTTTTTTTTTTGAGTCCGGCTTGATTCTTAGCCAAAATTCAAGAAAATTTAGTTAGCGGTTTGAAGATCATCTGTTCTTTTGTAACTTCGAAGGGATTTGAGTAATTTCTACTGGTCTGATCGATTTGAAATTTATCCTGTGACTTCAATGATATTACAATAACATGGTAACCTTGACCCCAAGCTGCAATATCGTCTGGTATCAGCACGATAATTTTTTAATTTTACCAGTCTATTTTTTTTTATTCACACTTATAACATTAGTAGTTTTTATAATCTACTAATAAGTAAGTAATACTCGTATTCACAAACAATGCTATGAGAACTCACAGAGAGCCCAGACGCTTAGGGTCAGCAATTTCAATTCTTGAACCATACTTAAACGATGGACAACGCTATTCGTACATTAAAAGGAACCCTCAGGTAAAGTAGCTCGACAACTATTTTACGCAACGCATAGTGTCGGTGGGAGTGACAGTTCATGAAAATTGCTGTTTTATTTCATACTTTTGATTGAACGGAGGACAATAGTTACGAGAATAGTAATTCGAAATTTTCAAACTTCTTTCAATTACTACGAAATTTCAATTAGTACGAAAGAATTTAGAAGACGCTCGATATAGATTTGCAAAAAATACTGTACTTTTAGTACTTTTACCCCTCATTAATTTAAATCTAATAAAATTAACTGAAATGGGCTTCCCAATGCCGTCTATTTATAAATTACTTGGGGCCCAAAGATATTTGCTTTTTGTAAATGATGAAGTCCTTTTCCATATTCTAACATACTCTCTTTCTATACATACTGACTACCACTGCATCCTTACAGAATGTGCATAGGTACTACACCGGTTTTTTTTCTGGCATACAAATATCACCACACGATATTAGTATGAGAGCCCACGACCAAGACCATGTCCATCAGACACCAACGACACAGTTCGGTAAAAAAAATATATATATCTGAAAATGCGATCAGGTCAGACGTGACCCGAAAAAATTCTGAAGTTAGTATTTTTAGAAACCTGAAATCTGTCAATCAAATACCGGCGAGACCTTATCCACGGAAAAGGACCAAACACAGATCAGTATTCGACGGAGTAGGTTTGATTAGCAAAGGGTAACTTTATTATTCTTTGTGACTGACAAGGCTGACCACAACGAACGCTATGAGAAATTCCTTATGTAACATAGCGTTGCTTCCACTCTGACCAACTGTGACTTGTTTGTCAATACGGGTGTAAGTTTACTAATGTCATAAACGGGAACGCGACTCTGGCCGACTGTTTGGTTGTTATTCTCGACTACCAAACGTAGCACAAACACATTAGTGTTTTCCACACATATTTGTGTGTTACCTCTGCATGTAACGAAAAACAAAAAGACTATATTCTTCTCCTATTCATCTATTTTTTGCTTAGTTACGTTACTAATTAAGCAAAAAATATGAATAGGAGGGAATAGGAGGGAATTAGGAATGAATAGGAGAAGAATATAGTCTATTTGTTTTTTGTTACATGCAGAGGCCAATTATATTGGTGATGGCCTTTTTTTAGACACCAATAAAACTTAACAACGTTGATTTGTATATTTGTTTGCTCTGGCCATGTATTGGCGGGGGAGAGGGAAAGTTTATTAGGGGAAGGGAGGTAAGAGGGGGAGAGGGGTGAGGGGGAGAGGGAAGGGTTAGGGCTTCCGGTAATCTCACTCACTCGGCGAAAACACAAGCATCGCTTGACTGCCGGTTTTCTGTGAGGCCGTGGTATCATCACTCCGGTCGAGCCGGTCCATACGTGTCGAAGCATGGCTCTCCTACGAAAAATATTTATTATCTTCACGCTACCAAACCGGAGCTATCATTTTACGATTACGATTATGATTTCTCAATACGCCAAGTATAAAGTAGTCAAAAGCTCAAATAAGAGCCCTTTCCGCGGAGTGTTCTAAGATCAAAACGAACCACATCCTTCAAGAAGATATAGAGAAAGTAGGTAAGCTATGGAAACAAAATAAATGTACAGGCGGAAATCGCGATTGAATTTGAATATAACTTGAGAATGGTGAAAGTTAGGTCCAATGCTTCATGACATACCTGTGCATCAATCAGTTAAAAAAAACGGTTGGATAGAACGGCCGCACGGATTCGTAATAGGTTTAGTTTTTTTTTTATATTTTTTTTGTTTCTATGTTTATCGCCGACTGAAAATTATTTAGGTACATACATTAGTGTAGGAGTTTAGTTAGGCTAACAAATTTATTATTCACTGTTCAGTTCCTTCCCTCTTTTCGTTGGTTGAAGTTTTTCTTAATAAGTTTTTATTTTTTGTTTTTGTACCTAAAATATAATTATCCTAATATCCCACTAATATTATAAATATGAAAGTTTGGATTAATGGATATTTGTTACTCTTTCACGCAAAAAACCACTAAACTTATTGCAATGAAATTGGTATGTAGATAGCTGGAGACCTGGATTAACGCATAGGCTACTTTTTATACTGATATTCCCACATCATCTGGGCGACGGTGGTCACTTACCATCAGGTGACCCGCCTGCTCTATAATATAAAAAAAAAAACCGCGGGATTAATAATTACTTATTTAAAATTGTTACTTACCTAAATCACTTAATTAACTTATGTATAATATAATTACCTACTTTAATTATTCATTGGTATTTGTAATAAATATTTAAACAACACATCCTCACAATTTTTTATTAGGTTGAAACAAGAGATAGCTGTTGTAAACCGTTGAAGAGTTCCCTGGATTGGCTTCTGCATCCGTCTTCAAATTAACTACAGGTCTCCCTCATGTTGTAGTGTCATTAGAACTACATACTGGCCTGTTGGTCTAGTGGCTGGTGACCCTGACTGTTGAGCCAGAGGTCGTAGGTTCGATTTCCACCCAATACAAATTCTATATCTAAGTGTAATTTATCTATAATATGTATGTATTTAGAAATATATAAGTATGTTTATCAGCAGTCTGGTGACCATACCTACAGGCTCTGCCTAGTTTGGGATCAGACGGCCGTGTGTGAGATGTGTAAAGTTATTATTATTATTATTATACGTGTGCTAAGTTTCAACAAAATCGGTTCACAGGTTAAAAATCAATGGGTGAACAATAATTCATCCCCTATTTTTCTACCCTTAGGATTGACATTTTATTTAACATTCAAATGAAACTAACTTCAAAGTATGCCCTATCCAATAAAAAGGAATTATCGAAATCGGACTTACCTGTAAAAAGTTATTTATGCGAGGCCATACATAAAAAAGTACGGGTTGACTTGAGAACCCCTTTGTTTTTTCGTTGGTTAAATAGATTACATCCTCGTTAACTTATATAATTCACGACTTCAGTAACCATACGCAATACTACATGTTTCATAATAAAGCCTTCAAAGGGCTTCACGGAAATTATATGGCTCAACAATTTAGGAAACATTATTACGTTTGTCATTAATAATACATTGTCTCGTAACATTTTCCAGCTCTGTGCTCATAATGAATCGTGTAATTAATAGTATGTTGATCAAATATTACGTTTCATTGATTCAAGTAGCAATATCGAAATATTTATGGTGATAGTTTACAAATAATACCTACGTTAAATTTATTCACGTAGCCGCCAAACCTGCGGTAGATAGAAAATAGTCCTGTAACCATCGATTTTATAGTTGGAAAGTACATGTTTTGAATGGAATAGTTTAATGATGACGTCCTTTCAAAGTACACTTATAATTTATTTTAGTGACTCCCTAATCGATAACACTATCGAAATTTCAATTAATTACTAGTTCAGAAGCAAGTTTTGGGTTACCTGACTTTAAGACCATATTGCTTAAGGCAAACATTTTCATAATACTACGCATTCTTCAAGAATCGACGTCTCACTCCAATGAAAATGGGAATACATACTTTAACACTCATTTCTATATTAGACTTTAGCATTAAACAAACACAAGAACATACATTTCATTCTTAAATGTATTAATTATGATTAGTGAGTTGAGTGTGATATTACACATAAATCGTAATATTTTTCGCTTTATACATAATATATATTGGTTGTTTTAATATCGCATATTGTTTAATAAGCAATATATGTATTTCCAAAAGAAATGTATCTAAGTATGTGTAACCGTCTTCTAGAAGGAGTAAAAGCAATGTTTAATTTGCGTCTAGATATATATGCATTATTACTTTCTTCACATTATTCTAGGATATTTTTTTTAATGATTTTTATAATTAGAGTTTTTGTTGAATTTGTAAGTATACATACTGACTTATCACAAAATAGCAATCAAATAATTTCTGTAAATGCACACATTTAGTATTACCCCTAGCACAGATAAGATAATAGTTTACCCCTAGCAACATCACTAAACAAATTATTAAATATCGACTGATGTAGCAGTATAGAACCATAAGCCGTAAGACCAAAATAATGTGAAACCCTGTCGTTAAAATCGTATTTAGTTTCAAACCTCTAACAACACGTTTGCATTCTCTAATAGGACTTTTGAACCATAGACGTAACAAGTACTACATTTTAGACGCAAATAATACTTTAAACAAAATACATAGAAATTTACACCAAATTTTGGTAACACTATTCCTCTTCCACAAATGTTTTAGACAATCCATTAGTGAGAGTGAAATATAAAGCCCTGTTCCACGAGTGTATGTAAATGTGTATAGGAGTTAATAAAAATGTTTTGAACATGAAAATGGGTTTTTGATAACTTTATTTTAATAAAGATAACAACTGTAAACAGATAACTATTTTTATCAGGGTTTTAACATTTTCAGTAGAGACTTTGAATAATATAAATCAATTTAAACCTCTCTGCTAAATGGTACCAAAACAAATAGTACTTGTTTTTATATTGCATTGCAATAAATGAGTGAGATAAAGTTGAAATTTGTATGAATGAATGAATGTTTCTGCTGTCCGGTTATGGAATGCCTTACCGCATTCAAGACGCGATAGCCCTTCTCTAAGCGTGTTCAAGCGGAGAACCAGGGATTATTTTCTCTCCCAACAATAAATCAGACTTATAATATGTATAAGTATATGTATGTACATATGTTTGTATGTATTTATATGTTTAATATAATATATATTACTATACTACTACTATTCATAAATATGTGTAAATACAGGTATTTATATTTTATAATGAGTATACGTGTCGGTATACATGATATTTATTTTATCCAAATTAAATTAATTGCTATTTCTAATTAGTTTAACGTAGACATGACTTTTCGTTCTCTACTATCCTCTATTCACTTCAAGGTTTCCTTGATTTTAAGATTTGTAATCTACTTTTAGTGTACAATAAAGAATAAATAAATAAAATAAACATGAAACCGTAGATATTATAATCGTTTCCAGAACCTTGTCTTTCTACTTAAATAACAAGACACAATTTAATGCATGCATATCAATGACAAAACAAGAGCGGTGTTGCTCGGTATAACTCGGGCAAACGAGGTGCCCTGATATGACAGCGAGAGACTGGTCGGAACGTAAAGCTCATCACACATTATACCGTCACGGTAACGGCACGGCTCCACCACAGCAATTAAGTTGTCATTCAAATCTGAGCTTTAAAACGTGGCCGTATAATACATTTCATAATGTCAAAATGAAAAGCCACAACCGGTGCAAATTCGACCGAAACGTCCAGCACACAAAAAGAGATCGTAACTTATCAATATTATTTTCTAGTCTTTATTGTACTCGAAGTGCTTACGCAGATATAAAGGAAAATTAGGATTGTGAAAAACCGAATAGAGTAAGAAAAGTATATGAACATCTCGAAGAGCCCAATTGGTAGTGCTTTCGGAATTTAAAAATGTGGTCATAATTTCTTATTGCGATTAAGTCCCGATTTATACATCTATCTATACAAGTCGCAAAAATTTAAAAACAATCGAGAACTTACTTTATGCTTTTTGCTTATAAATCTAGCATCATCAGTTCAAATAGGAGGAGTGGCGACGCTATTCTCCAGCAGAAAGGCAACACTACCATCATGCTATTAGCCGTTGTGTTTGTCGTCCTCATCGTTGTCTCCGCGATCTCATTTCAAGTAGCTTCAATTCAAGCAGTCGTTTGCTATGCCGGTAGGGCATATAGGCGATAGCTCTAGAAATAAACTAACCTTTTTAACAAACCTATATCTACCGTGTTCCTTTTTTTAGAGACGATTTTCTTTCTTTTTTTTAATTAAAACCTCTCCCTTTGACCGTCTAGTAAAGGTAATATTTAGATAGATAGATGATAGGTAATAGACCTAACTCGGGTGCCTAGACGATAATTACCTCAAATTAAGGTAGCGTCACGCGATCAATATTCTAGGCAAATGGTTTGAGCAATTGCTACAGATTTTTCAAGAATACGGTGCTCTAATTAGTTTGGGTAAATATAAAAACGTGGAAGAAATAATTCATATATTTACCCAGAAAGGTGGTGGGGATTTTGCACTCTTGGAAACACTCATAACACACTTCAACCTGGACGACCTCGCTTCAAACTCGAGATCAAATATTTATCTAGCGGCCAGCTGCAATCAAGTCTATCGAAGGCCCCATAGAGCAAATTAATAATATTGGCAATCGTGCACTCGCTGTGACGCACTTTTTCATCCAGTCTGTAGACATGAGTCGTACTACACTCTCTTCTCACTCGTGGCGTTGTATCGTACGTGACCACCTCACTCAAGGTTGCCGACCTTGACTGAGGAGATCATAGATCGATGTCTCGATGCACAAGGAGTTATCGTTAATAGCGATACTTTAGTTTAATAGAAATGAGTATTCTGTATCAATTGCTGGATCTAAATTTAAAAAAATACTTACTTGAATATTCTCCCAGAATCAATCTTTGTATATGAAACTTTAGTTATTCTGTGATCCAACGAAAAAAACCTGATCGATTTGATCGTGCCTGTGACTTTATTGGTAGCAGTCGTTTATTTCTCTGTTTAAATATCTGAACTACTTAGAAACGGGCGGTTATTTGTCGACATTTATTGTCAGATAGCGATCTTACCTATTTGCAACACTGTATTTGTTTTTATATATTTTTTGTTATACTTTGCACAAAGTAACCTATTGTTGATGACACAATGTCACCACATTGTATTGATCTGTAATATTTTATTGAAAAAAAAAGACGTTTTCAAACAATTTTTGAAGAATTTTATAAAATAAATATGACTTTGATTATCCCGCATCCTAAGCTATAAATCGTGTAAGATAAATGTTTTGATACAATCAGTTTTTATCTGCAAAAACTGATTGTATCAAAACATTTTTTTACAAAATTTTATTACAACAATATCATAAGACTTCTAATATACAAGGCAATACACTCAATCATCTTACACTCAGAAAAAGGTTTTGAGCTATTTTAGGAAAATACTAAAATATCCTAAAGCTAGATATAACACTATGATCGTGTTCATTCATACATACATTTTGTCCGAATTGTGTATATCTTAGTATTCTAGAAGTACTTTTACCTACGAAAAAACTCTTCTTATTCACTCAAAAACCTGCCTATGTACTAGATATACGTCATGATTCGGTGTCTAGGTGTAATTAGTGTCGACAAGTGTGGATACGCCCAAATAGGAATGCTGAGTTCACTTAGTAACTATTTACACAATGCCACGTCACATGTCACGTCGTCGCGTCGCCGTTCTAACAATCGTTCCACTCAGACGATTGCCTTTAAACTTTTAAATGTCTACACATTGTCAACATGAGATCTACATCTTCTGTTTACCCAATTAAATCGACAGTTATTTGTATTTTTTTTAAAATAACACTACTAACGTGGGTAACACATTACTAGTATTCTTGTTAACCTCTCCAGCTAAGCTGAATGCTTGTGTTAGGAGTGGGTTCACGTGCACTGGGTGGGGTTCGAGCCCGCGACCTCTTGATCACAAGTCCGACGCCTTAGCCATTACGCTGCCGACGCTTCAAATTGTATTGTATTGTAGTTTAATTATTTAACAAAAAGTTTCAATATTGATTAACATAATGTATTTAAATAGTGAATCCCAACCTATATTTATTGAAATGTTGTATACTCGTTGTTAAGTGTGCAGAAAACGTTACAGGAAAAGGACTGTTCCCGAGAGTTTATTGTAATAGTTTGTACACAAAAACCTACAAAATCACTTTTGATGAATCTTTTTATTTTGTCAAAGTTTATGTGTATATTAATCTTTATTGGAATTTACGTAATTTATCCATAAATTCCATTCCATAATGGATGATGATAAATCATTGATCATGGACAAGAAGATACTTGTATTATACATGTAAATTCATATGTATCTATATACATATATGTCTCATTGTAATATTTAATTACTGCCGCAATCGCCAATAACAATAAATGTTTTACGATTACACACATGTAATCTACGGCACTTAAAATAATATTCTTATACATCCTCACGTTCATAGTTTTAAGGTCATAAACTATAAACGCTAAATCGATATTATTAATCTTAATTAGCTTGGTTGGTAGACTCTATAATTTCCTGTGTTTTTTCCACTACTATCAGGTCTTCAGGATGTTTTTTTACAACGATCGCCTTCCTTGAAGTGCGGAATAGTTTAAGTCTAAGTTTCGCCATGCCTTACATACATATAAGTATTGCGAATTGCATAATTTGAACCTTTAGATTTCCACTACTTTTAACACAAACAATCAGCACTGAACAGAATATTAAATTAATGACAATACTCTCAGACGAATGCAATGTTCGTCGCAAACTGTCAATAATAGCGCTAAAGAACTTTAAAGAAAGTTGGTTGATGAATTGAAATAAATACCATTTAAGTAAACATTACTAATTAATTTTGAAATATAATCGAACAATAAAACCCGAAAAGTACGTTTCTTGTGTAGTAGTTTATTACCGTTTTATACCGTTAGTTAGTTTGAGTAAAAATCATTGAACACTCAATACAAATAAATGGCTTTATAAAGTTCAAGCGTGAAATAAAAATATGATTTATCAAGGTTTTTAAAATTAAATATTATCTGCGCTGTGTGTAACCAGCCTTATTATTATGAAAGGTAAAAGAAAGAAGGAAAATACTTGGGCCATTGAGGCCGACCCGCCTTTATTATGTTTAAAAATTTCTTCTTTACGTAATAGTTGGTGCAATTTTGAAGAAATATACATCTACAGAGTGATTATAAAAGTCGTATTATTCTACTGAATTATGCCATTTGTTTTGACAAGGTTCTTAAAATTGAGTACCAATACTTAATTATTACTTGCTATGTGATAGGTATTTTTCGTAAACCGTAAGTTGTTCGTGTACACTGTAGCTATACTTATTCACGCATAGTCATCACACTAGAATCCTTATGGTGTGATTCTATTACATAGTTCCTTAGATCCCCTCTCGTCGAGATGTTCGCGTTATACAATCATTGGAACTAGGAGGATTTTAAGAACTGCGACAACAACAAATAATTGAAGTGTCATGGCTTTTTACAAATTGTTAAAAACTGAACCAGGGCATTTTTTATATTGTCATAGGTCGATGAAAATGTGTCGTCGTCCAAATAGTACTCTATTTTAACAACCGCCCTTTCGTTAGACAGCTTAAATACAGGTAGCCGCACTTATCTACGTATTGATTGCAGATACAACGTAGAACATGACTCTTATGAGTTATGCATGTGATTAGTGTGCCTGTATACACCTAAAGTAGCTAACTCCACTTAGTTCTACTATTTAATCGAACCACAAAGATTCAAAAATCTTCCAATTCCAAACCATCGAAGTAAGTACACGAGCGAACCTCGCGGTTGGAAATGATCTATTACGAGAAAAGGATCTGAAATTTTCATAGCTCGTTCAGTCAAATAACGCAATCGGATTATGAATAATAATATTACAATAAAATAGTGACGTTCACGTATCTTCTCTACCGCCATATTTGTAATCACTTTGGTTTGCAGTTTGGTGAAGCGACATCTTCGTCTCATCAATCACTGCAAAGTATTAAAGTTATAATATTAAAAACAAAAACCTTAATTGAAAATATTTAAACTCAAAAAGTGTTAATAGAAATATTTATATTTGCAAACCATATCAATAAATGATATAATTTAATATGTATTTATATCATTCAAATCAGATCATATGATAGACAGAGATATTTACAGATGTAATGAAGATCTGTGAATATGTTCCGATCCTTAAAAACAAAAGAATGGTTGCTGTATTTGATCTAAGAGAGGAATATTGGCTATGGTTGTGCTTGATATAGTTGATATAGGGAACACTGTTACTGCTGCATGGTTTACAGAGCCTTAAAAAATGGTCGACTAAACTAAAGACTCGATACTTGGCTTTTGCATCCAAATAACGCCCCTTCATTTCGAGCCGGCAAAACTACAAAATATTTGCACCGAACTGGAATCAAATTGTTGGGATACCCTCCTTATAGTCCGGATTTAGCGCGAAGCGACTTTGCACTATTCCCACATGTAAAAAAAAAATAACAACTCAAGGGACGCAAATTTTTGAGCAACGAGGAGTTTATAGGAGCTTTTGAGGAGATAATATGCGGCTGTGTTCCAGAGGAGACATGTGTTCAGCAAGTATGATTTTTTTTTCGAAATAGTCTCTATTTCGAAAAAAAAATCATAAAGTACGACAAAATTTATGTAGCGCCCTAGTATATATACACAATATAAGTACTCAAAAGTACAAAGTATTTCTTATACACATAACAGCTTCTTACGCGACAAAATATCACAGGCCCATAATTTTTTATAGAACTTTACGATGTAGCGACAACGCCTCCTAAATTAACTGAGGACAAAGACGCGATAAATATATATATATAACATTTTTATGTAAGATAAGATGTTCTTTCGCGACATATTTTTAATATTAATTCTATTCGCTTGTAGAGCAATATTTTTGGCTGTATATTAATTCTCTGAGTAAGCTTAATTTACACAAATGCTTTACATGTCAGAATTTTTTTCTTTCTAAAGCCTTCTAGTAATGACATATATTTTAACTTGTTGTCAATCATAACGATTTTTACATACACTTTGTCAGGGGTACTAAAAAAGGAATAGGGTATCTTTCATCCAAAAAAAGTATTGTTCCCAAGGGATAGAAAAACAACTTTAACGTGAGCGAAGCTGCAGACAAAAGCTAGTCATATGTAAAAATATGTGGTAAGCAGTTACCATAACGTATCGATATTTACCCCCGTTAATTACAGTGAAGATGAATTTTGCCAGTGGAATTTTGTAAAATATGATAAGGTTAATTAACCCTAATGAGTAAGATATATAAATAAATACTAAAGGAAAATGAGAGTCCACTCTTACTTTCAACGCAATTTCCAGTTACTCTGCTTTCGTTGGTACTTTTAGGTTCTTGTTTCCGTTAACGGTTGCGTGCACTAGTGAGGTCCTAGGTTTTATTGCTTGCCCAAGGAATTGTGTTTAGGTTTTTCTATGAGAAAATTAAATTTTGAAAACAATATTTATTTCAGGTCTAACTTTAGGTTCGTCATCGTTTACATTATCCAGAAATTATGATATGTAAAAAAAAAGGTTCACCACTACCAACATACTAGTTACGTTTGATTGAATTGTCTCTATACGAGTATACTAAATAACATTTGTGTCCATAATAATGCTTTACTTATACCGACTATTTCACAAGCCAAAACCACGAGCACACAGCATTTTACTTAAATTTTTCACGGTACGTCAAAAATATCTACATAAGTAATTTTCCGCCATCACACTACACCTCATATCCCATATGCTAACATGTTCTCGGCGTGTGGTGTCAACACCGAATTCTATATTACGCTTTTGATTACTTTCAAATTTCGAGAAAAATATTAAAATATATTTCATCAAGGGAAACATGGAATATTTTACCTTCGTTAAACCTTGTTTCGCAAGGTTATTGCTTAGTCACATTATTTTAAGCAAAAATATTTTTAATTAAGAGAACAAGACTCTCTTATTTGATAAACAGGCAATAGGTCAAGAATAACTAGAACAAAAATAAATAAAGTGAGGTCGACTAGAGTATTTATTATGTAAATACGCTAAAAATATTTGCGCTAAATTCTGAGTTCAATTTCTTGGTTGTTCTTGGAGTAATAAGCTGACCATTCATTACGTGGCTCCTATCATAAGCTAGCACTACGTAGGTTTCATACAACTCTGACTGGGGTAGTCAGAGTTCGGGGAAAAACTTTGTTTTCTTAATGAGTACAGTCTCTCGCGCAAAAGGTCACCTAAATATACAAGAAATGTTTGATTTTAAACACGCCATGGCAGGATATTTTAGAACCCACTGATGCAAAGCCCACCATTTTTCATCGTTTCTTCCATCCGCTCTGTACCTACTAACCAGATCGGCATATGAAGAAACAGAATGCCCTAAAATGGAAAAATAAACAATACCTCCTCCAGAATTTGATTTGCCTGACGTTTCCACCAGGTTGCACTGGCCGTGGTTTCATGCTGACTTTATGAATGTAATACCTATTAATACGTAATCGCGTTCATTCTAGTCATCAACAATTGTATTGTGATGGGGCTATAAATTAAATATCTCTTTATAAAGTTTCTACAATATATCGCCTCCCGGCAAAAAAAGTGTCATATCACAAAAAAAGTGTCATTACACGTTAGGTACGTTTAACATTTTTATAGCATTGGATAGATATATAAAATTATGATAGTGCATAAAAAATTCTTCAACAATATAACTCGGTGATTTCCAGCGTTTTTGTGAAAAGGTTTTTAATTTGTTTTGATCTTCTTTTAAGGAATGCTATATAGTTATTCAAGTTCTGGTAACGTTTTAGAAACGTCATTCAGTATTTTTTTTTGCGTCTATTACCAACAATAAAATTTAAATGCAGATTCTTTTCTTGTAATAGGTATGTACTCTCTTTTCACAACCCGTAAGTTGTGCATAAAAAGTTGAAGTTAACAAACGAACTAGCCATAAACGAATATTCGAAACACATGCTCAAATAAATTACCCCAAATAAATTACTTTCCGCAACTGAAAGAACCGTGTAAAATAGTTTATAGAAGTGGTTCATATAGCTATACGACTGCGGAACTTTGCCAACAGCGTTCAGGATTGGCTCCACATTTCCTCTGACCACGTTCACTATGCAACTAGCAATTGAGCGGTTTACCAACGCCCATTGTTGCCGATTGTACTACATACTATGGAACAAAAACACAAATTCTGCGTAACCAACTCCTTTTGCATTGGACTCAATTGTTTGTGCCAAGTACCAACTGTACATAATTGGACGCCCGGCTAATTTCCAAGCAATCTTTTAATATGCATGTATGCATACATATTAAAATGGTAATTTGTATGTAGAACTTGGTGTAAAATTAAACATGTGTGTGTATGTAGTTACTTATAATTGGAGCTCACTGAATTAGGATACAGACAATTTTATAAGTACTTTTAACCGTATTTAAAAAGGAGGTTCTAAATTCAACTGTTTTTTTTTTTGTGTATGTTACGCTATATCTTTGCCATTTTTGAACCAATTCAATTTAACTTGCTGAGAAAGACTTGTTTCTAAACAAACTAAACTTGTAGATAAACATTTAATATACATTCTACGAATGGTATTTTTTCTATACGACATATTTTCGAATTGTTCAGCTATTGCTGTTTTAAAATGAATTAAAAAGTATCAAAGTAGTAGTATTACTTAAAAAACGATTTGTGTAATGTAGAATTAAGTTTTTTCAGAAAAAAAAAGTCAAATTAATAAATGTGTATGTGCACATGCATCTAACTAAAACTACTACACAACACACGAGTTTATACATTGTCTATTAAACAACATTAATTATTAACAAATTTCCCAAAACCAAATTCAATAATTATTTTTTTAATTGAATCGGTTCTACTACTAGTATAGTATTATGTTATCTGTGGTTCTACTCAAGTTTAGCTCCATTTAAATGTAAAGAAAATATTCCACCTCTAAGGGTGGCATATTTAGGCGCATTGAAGTCAATGATATTAAAAAAACTTAATTATTAGGATTATGTGACATTAAATGAACATTTAAGTAGTAAGTTTAGTGTCGCCATAACCGATACGGTAACGTTAAAAGTAATACCATAGAAGAAGAGTAAAACAAGATCGACTTAGCACTAACTTAATGATTATTTCGTATGAAGAAAATAGCAGTCTATTTCTGTTACCATTATAACCCCCGGTATTATGGTGTTAGTATTAAGTTACATAGCTGCCTGGATACAGTAATAATAAGCTATTGAAAGAGACCTATATAGCTCAGCAAGAAGATCGTAGTTCGTAGAACTAACAACCGTAGGCGGAAGATAGTTTCTCGAGTGGCAACAATTTGGCATTTTGGATTCGACAAACTTATTCCTAGGTTTCGTACTGCCCAAAACCGAAGCCTGGCAGTGGGTCGATTTCGAAATAGTGCCGCACATGTGCACAAATATACCTATTCGTATAACACCCTGCATCATCATTTCAAACACCTCCGAAGCTGTGAAGTCCGGGAGTGTATTTTAGTCACCGAAAACAAAATGTGATAGGACTATGCAGGCTTAGGTAAAATTCTAAAAAACCTCCTACGCTGAACTTCTAATTAAACCGTGTTAAATTTATAAGGAATCTGTCTTGTATAGTTTTAAAGTAGATCCAATTAAACATAAAATATTGATTTCTGAGTTATATGGGCTTTAACAATTTGGCAATTATTGACCTTTGAATATTGCTTGTTGATCAGATTTGACTACACTTCATTATTGTGCATTGATTTTCTAACTATGTAGGCAGATATAAAGCATGTTGCAAGAAAGTTCTACACAATGCTTTACAGCAAAAAATTCATACTCACTCATGTCTTTAGAATACAAATATTTATGAAATGCATTATATCAGACGTCATTTTATGGATGCGAAGTAATTTTTTAACTACAAATATGAAAAAAAAAAAAAATATCCTTAGTATGACTTGCAAATTGCCAGAAAGATGAGTTCTTTCGAAAGCTCATAAATCGTGAAAGTATTCATTCTCATTTAATTTTGTGTGTAGCGTTGTATTACTTGGTGTATAAAAACAGTTCTTTGACCATATGAATATTCTAAATAGCAACCGATATTAGGAATAGTAAATTATATAAACGAATGACATAAACCAAAAGTTCATTCGTTCATTTAATAGGGTAGGTGACAGTGAAAAAGAAATAAAATATTTTTATTTTTATATTGGTTTAACATCAAACATTATTATTATATTTTCTTTTCCATAAAATTTGTTTAAATATCTAATCTACAGATAACATAATTAATTTTTAACCAACTTCAATTAAGTTGTTTCAGCAAAACACGAAAGAAACTAGGAGAATTCTAACCTTTTTCAAACCATTACTAATAATGTCTGAGAAGTATCATTGGATTCTTAAATGGATACTTTAACAAACAACATTTTTTTACCCTTTGAAAATCACTTTGCGTTTAATTAATGGTACAACAATTAGGCCACACATGTTTTAGATTCACCATTGTGTTGTATTTATTAACCCGAGGTTTGAAAACAGAACATTGTTTTTTTGTAAGTTCAATAAATAAAAATCGTATAAAATACTACCTATATAACATAAAAAAAATTATATGATGTAGATTCGATTACTAAAGCACATTACGTCGTATAAACGCATAACTTTTTAGTACTACAGTACTAGTTCGTTCGTAAAATTTTATAACATAATTCTAATATTTTATTTTACTGAAGTAATAAAATAAGTTCTGTAAAATGTGATCACGTGGCCTGTTGGCCTAGTGGTTAGTGACCCTGACTGCTATGCCATAGGTCGTGGGTTCGATTCTTTGTGTCCGTTCTTTGTATGTTTGTAAAGTCCCCTGCGACACAGGAGTAATTCCTAATGCGGGAGTTGTCTATAAAAAAATAAAAAAAGAATAGTAAAGTAACCAAACATAATTTATTGACCAGAAATCTGAAACTTAAAATTGCATAAAACTGGTAACAATGCTTGCTCAACAGTTAACCTAACTCTAATATGCTGAATTTTTCTGGCGAAATGCGTATTTGGCCACTTGCGTTTCTGACGACATGCTACGAATCCAAGATAATTTTTGACAATGACGACGGCAGTGTGACATAATACTTCAAAAAATACATAAAAAATTATTGCCATTAAGCTATGCCTAAAGTACCATAAGGCTGGGACAGACAGCGGCCGGGGCGGGAAGGCGATGCAGCATGAGCAGGTGTTGTAATTTACTAGCTAAAATAAAAGGTATAATTATGTAAATGTACGGATTGTACGGGAATTAACGCGAATACGTAATAGGTATTACATACCTTTGAATTGCCTGACGTTTCAAATATAATTATATTATGGAACCCGCAAGTTTAAAAGTTAGTAATATAGAAGGTATCACAAAGCCGCGTCGCGCTCCACGCTAGTACATTTCAACCGATCACGCCTCGCTTGCATTGTTTTTCGCTGAGTGAGTGAGGTTACCGGAGGCTCTAACTCTCCCTCTCCCCCCCTCTTCCCCCCCTCTTCTCCTTTCCCCCTCTCCCCCCCCCCCCTCTTCACCCCTTCCCCTACTCCCACCTTAGAGGCCGGCAACGCACTTGTGACTCTTGAGTGGCTGGTGCCCATGGGCGGCGGTAATCATTTACCATCAGGTGACCCGTCTGTTCGTTTGTCCATATCCCATAAAAAAGTCTACTGCATGTATTTCATATTTATAAATAGATGACGCAATTTCCATTTTCAATCCCCGAGATGAAAGCTGAATTGTATTGCCGCTAATTTCTAATGGGTAGCGCTAACAATGCCAATCTGTATAATATTATTATGTATTCGATTACGAGCATGATGTTAATAGTCTGTGACGCATGTTGAATGCTGATTGGGAACGGCCTACTTTCAAAATTAGTTCACTACTCTTGGGAATTCCATCTCGGATGTATAAGTAGTTACAATCACTCACTAATAAATACCCGTACAACATAGCACTATTTAGATAAATACATACATATGTATACGTTAAAATTTTATTATCAATCAATCATAGTTAAAACTAATTTAACAAAGCGATTTTACTTTTCGCTGCTGCATACTCTCCAATTTATTCATATAGTTAGGTACAAATATATTAATATTTATCCATATAATTGTGTATTTACATCCTTTCTAGATTCTGTGGCTGGCATTTCATAGCTTTTTCAACAGTTCAAAAATCTCTCTTGATGTAATTTTTAAAGTATCAAAAAGGATATACTAGCCATTTTCTGGAATGTGCTTGTGTTGTATTGTTTCGCCACTTAAAATACCACCTCTTAACCGTGTTTAGTTAGGCTGATATTAGGTTTTTCCAAAAGAAAAAAAAATATTTTCATTACAATTTCTCTAGAGAGAGAGCTAAACAAAATTATGTCATCTAAAAGATCGCTTTTTAATAGCAAATCTTTCATAAAACGCTTACTGTTTTTTGCGTTTTTTCCTCATATTTACAATCACAATTGCAATACA
This sequence comes from Euplagia quadripunctaria, assembly GCA_963859945.1. Classification (NCBI taxonomy): domain Eukaryota; kingdom Metazoa; phylum Arthropoda; class Insecta; order Lepidoptera; family Erebidae; genus Euplagia; species Euplagia quadripunctaria. Next base: position 16,931,406 of record OY982567.1, read on the forward strand.
GCTTGCTTTTTTATTAATATCCATGTAATGTTGAGTGAACATGTGTATTCTCTGCAAAATCTTTGGTGTGACTGACGGTCAACAAGACTGAGCGTTTACTGTCGATTGAATTTCATCAGTCACCAACAGTCATCCGTCAATCATGACCTGGAATTGAGTGACACCTAAGAATAGTAATAACTTCATACATCTTACACACGACCGTCTGATTGCAAACTAGGCAGAGCCTGTACTATGGAACCAGACTGCTTCTCAACATACTTATAAAATTCTAAATACATACTATAGATAAATTACACCCAGACACAGAATAAATTATCGTGCTCATCACACAATTATTTTCCCTGGGTGGGATTCGACCTCTGACTTAATCAGTCACTAACCACTAGAGCAACAGGCCAGTCGAAAGAAAATGCCGAAAAAACCATATCCGACCAAAATTACAGTGCAAAACATGCATTACGCTTTGATCATACTTGTATGTCTAAACTGAGTAACTTGAACCGATAAAAGATGGCAAATTTTGTTTGACAATTTGTCATGCATCTGCAACATTTTTCTTTTTTACTTGAAGTTGATATGCGATGCATTTTAACATGGATAGTATTAACACTTATGTGTGTGTAGATCAACTGGCAACGGAGTTTTAGATTAAGAATACCCAAACGATTGACTAAAATTTTGTGTATATTTTTTTATGCTGACAATGAAATAATAATGTGATCTGATAGCGGAACTACTGGTTTTTAATAATAGGAGACATTGTTGAAGGTAAAATTCTATACCCAGAATGATAATAGGAACGGTTATCATGTTTTTTTGTTTATACTTCGATACCAACTTTTGTACTATTAATATCTTGTATGTACACTGTACAGTTATAGCCACTTTCTTGTTTTATGATAGTGGAACTGCATCACGATGATGTCAGCCGATAAGTTTAATCTCAAGTTCATTATAAAGGTTACACAAAGTCTTTTGAGCGGCAAATTATTTGCTCGCGATTAAAATTCATCTTGTCAAGGGAAATTTTCACAAGGCCAGGCATAAAGAGTACAGAGGTCAATTTTGTTGAATATTTAACCAGTTACTCTGCATGTTTATGTAATGAATATTGATCACTTTAGATGTATAGTAGGTACAGTTAGCTTCATAATGTGATTATACAATGTTTGGTAAATGAGCACTCCTAAGTATTAAAACAATTTTGTCATATGAACGTGACGCTAACCTTAAGAGCAAATCATTGAGAAGTTCGTTTTCTGTGTTCTGAGCTTCTTCGATCGAAATTTTTAACTAAAATTTTAATAATTCAAAATTAGTGTTTAAAACTTTTTCTGCAGATAAACTTTAAAATTAAAACATAAGAAACATTAGACTTTCAATGGTTTTACACTCAGTATCTATATATTAATACGTGAAGCGAAAACTTTGGATCCCTTTTTAAAAAAATTGGGCGGACGGAGGAGTTTGAAATTTCGCAAACTTATAGTTTATACAGAGAAGAAGTGACGAATGATAAAAATTTTTAACAATATTTGCTACAAAGTTTAAAAAAATGCAAAAACGGGCACATACAGCTACGAGTGTCCAGTATATATTTTGACCTGTCACGGTACAAAAGTCTATACAGTGACAGGTCAAATAATATTGGCCAATGAATTAAACCATGGTCGAAATTCGACCACCACGCGATCTCTAGTTTAAGATAAATACGCATTCTTCGTAATAATGTGAATATGAGTTGCGACGGTGTTTTAATACAGCAGAGACAGCTCGCAATACCAACGCTGTATTTGTATCGGAAACAACTAACAAATTTACCTACGTTCTTTTTTAATTGCCTTTGTTGTGGAAACTTCGACTCGATGATCAATAAGGGTACTTCTGTTCCATATAAATACCACATCTGAAGACCTGTTTTACGCTGTCCCATTAGTAAACAAAGGCTAGTGAGAAAGAGGTTTAGTCATAAGCAAAAACGTTGGCCGTCGCCGTTGAATCAATTTAATAATAATGATAATAAAAAATACTTTTTTTTACCGTATTTAAAAATTTATTTTTTAAGCATGCTTCGGCACTTATGGTCCGGCTCGACTCCGCTCGATACCACGGCCTCACAGAATACCGGCAGTGAAGCAATGCTTGCATTGCATTTCGCCGCGTGAGTGAGGTTACCGGAGACCCTAACCCTTCCCCTACCCATTGGCGGCGGTAGTCATTTACCATCAGGTGACCCATCTGCTCGTTTGCCCCCTATACCATAAAAAAAAACTTGCTACACCTCACACACGGGCCGTCTAATCCTAAAACCTAAAACTAGGCAGAGCCTACTTAGAGAGCCTAGAACCAGCTCTGCTGACTGCTTATAAATAGACAGACACAGAACCAATGATCGTACTCATCACAAAATTATTTGTCCTGGGTGGGAATCGAACCCACGACCTCCGGCTCAGCAGTGGCGATCACTAAACACTGGACCAACAGGCCCATTGAATGAACTTCAATGCAATGTCAACTGCAAAATTAAATGTTGAGTGGACTGATCTAGAAGGCTCCTCCGTAACAAAAAGTGATGCAATTGAACGAAGAATTTACACGAAGCCAATTTCACCGTTTACTATTTGTATTGAATATATTTTTAACCTATTTTTTACAGGTCCGACACGTTCACCTGCTGCTGTAAACATCCGTTCCGTAGGCTACGGTAACACCGTAGAAATAACATCAGCTACTGTATACATGTTTACTTTTCATTTAAAAAATAAAAAATTGCGTGTTTTTATTTCTTTTCTTCTATTTGTTAAATTTATAAATGGCATAATTGTCACAGTGCTAGTACATGAATCTCAAACTCGATATTCATAGTTTATAAGTGTTAGTATGTTATGTATCAGTATAATGTGTGTTGTATTCCATGTAATGTGTATATTTAGTTAATAACATGATAAATCTTATTATTATAGGAACTTATAAATTCGTACTCTTTACCATATCTTTGCGCCTACCACTTTTTGTTTCTGCTTCACCCCAAGGTTGACTGGCAGAGAATGCCTAAGGCATTAAGTTCGCCTTTGTACAATATGTGCATGAAGTTTTAATAAATAAATAAATAAATATAAAAAAGAGAAAATAGTATTTATGTTCAGTTGATGATATATAATGATCTAACTAACCTAATTTAGGTGACCGTTTATACATACAATTTTTTTGAGAATATAGAAGATAAAATACGTGTAATCACGGGGAATCAGTAATTAGTATACCATCTGTAACTGCATATCAGTAGGTACTGCGTTAGCTCATTTAGTTATTTTCCACTGATCGCCCTAATCGCGGAGACAGCGTAGCGTTGTTTATCTAAAAATAAACAACTCATTTTAAAAATTACCTTTGAAGAAGAAAGATATCTGCATGTATTATATAAATTGCTGTAGTTTATCGTCACGCACGCATTAAATTGCATTCACGACTGCATTAACTTGCATTGTATATAACTGATACGTAGATATGTATAAATAGTAACTACAGTAGACCAGCACTCGCGACAAGTCACTCAGCTTAAATTAACTCGGAATTACGGAATTTGGCCGTCAGTCTGATCAAAAATAAAAACACTTGCATGAATCAATCAAATCATCAAAAATGAAAATGGTCAAAAAATTAAAATGAAAATCTTTAGAGCGCCGCCAAAATCCTTTGAGAATTTTAGGATTATGCCTTAGACTAAGAATTATAAATAGATTTATAAATAGTAGAGATCGCCTGGTAGTCGAATTTCTACATTATTAATATAATAATTCATTAGGTTTTAGACCTTTTGTTTTATATCGCTGACCAGTATAACTTAACCTGTCGGTGCATATAGACTTTCCGTATATTAATGTGTTTGCTTGCTTGGACAGGTCATGTAATTTTTTTATTTCAATCCTTCAGTAGGACCACGAGAAAACACCCGTCAACAGTTATATACTGGACGCAGGTAACTTTATGTAGGGATTTTCATGAAATTTTTCAATTTGTTACACATATTGTTTAAAAATTTTAGCCTTTTGCACTTCTTCTATATAATATATTATAAACTTTAATAATACTAAATTAATTTCCTCCAAGCGCGATTTTTTTTCAAAGGCGTACAAGAATTCTCTTCATTTCCAATGAGTCTCAAACGGCTTGCATTATAATTTACTAACGAACGTACAGTGTGACATTAAAGCTTTCGCTCGAAAAGTTATTAATCCTGGTCTTCAAGATTGATAATGATTACAATAGATAAATAAATTTAATATTATTTTGTTAGAGGGCTCGAACTTTCGGGAACCTTAGACCGATATCCCTATCTGTTCATTGCCTTCCCATTCTCTTTCAGTATATACGTATATGTAATTATAATGAAAGTATATGGAACTAAAACCATACCATTGAAAATTTGAAAAGCAGAAACCTCAGACTCCACGTAAAGATTTTTTTTCAGTTTTCTGTAAACGATATTCACAAAAAGTTCAAAATCAAGTATCAAAAAGGATGACATGCCTTTGAAGCCTGAAATATTGAAATTGTAGCGTGCCTACTTTGAAACTAAAAACAAAAAAATAATTCTATTTAAACGAACGACACAGAATTTTCCGATCGCTAGTTACCTATCTCTGAGCTCTTTACTTCCTGTATATTCATAAAAATAAAATATATATTTATTATAATTCATTCCCTGAATGTAGACAGGTGAGAAATGGGTAAATGGACATTTGAAATTACAACTGGTTGGCCCTAGACACTATTTATAAATAGGCATTGTGATTTTTTCAATGCAGCCTTTTGAGACCAGGGTTGTGAAAATAACTCTTAAATTACGGAATTTGGCATTTTCCAAACAGAAACATGATTAGGTAGGACGTCCACATTTTTTGAGAATGGTAGGGCCAAGTAAACGTTTTGGTGTTCTGTGTTTTAAAAGTCAAACAGCCATTTTGTCGACTGTCTGACTAGTCACAGGCCACCTAGAAATACATTTAAATTTTTAAATAGGTTTTAAAATATATTTCCTCTTTCAATAACTATATATTCCAGAGCAATTTGTGCCCCATTAGCTGAGCTTGTTCGTTTGAGAATGCGCTTATGAGGATAGGAGTCTGGAATACATAAGATTGTTCTGGAAACCACACAGTGTGCCTTACAGCATGAAATGAGTGGAACATCGGGTACTGCGACATTTTACCTCCAATGTTCCACACAGCGCTAGTCCGCGGCTGGCAAGCGGTCTCCGTCTACTAACCGGGCGATGTCCAGACACACCTTTCACGGGAGACCCTACTGCGGTTAAAGAACATAAAATCCGTCTCATCCACCCGCGGCTGTTCTTAGAGTCCGCACGTGAGCGCGAGTGCAACAGTTCCACCTGGAAGTTTTCCTACCGGATCCATTCCACAACCTCCTTGCGTGAGGTATTCTCATTGCAGAACAAGTGTAACGACCTAACGCCCTTGATTTGTCTTAAAAATTGTTAGACTCTCGCTGTAGTCAGTCAGTCAGTGCCGCTTCCTAGAAATTATGGGGCCCCTCAGTATGCCTAACAAAATGTTTGGTTCTGAGCTTATTTTGGTTACAGTGTAACATAAGATTTCACACTAATGTAACTGAAAGGAAAATCAATGGTTTCGAAATGTTCAAAACTTCAGCAGCTATCTGTCAAAATTTCAGTATAGATAAAACTTTGTCGGAGATAGCCGTACTATAACCGTATTTATAAATGTAGTTATGTACATACATTCCTTACAATCAACGGAAACATATTTGGGAATTTATTGGTGGCGCTTAGTGGCTGCGAAGGGGCAGCTCGTCAGCATAACCAAAAACCGGCTACCAATTACTCAGGGATTTCCAAACAACGAAAAAAAAATCCTGCTGTTTCCACAATCACCACAAAAAAGCCGCCGTCCGCGCTATTGCGCATTGGCTGTGGCTCCGAAATTTTTTTTCAAAATATCTTCAATGTACAGAATTGGACCTTTTATAGTTTTATTATAAGTATAAATTCTGAAGCTTGTATGGGTTCTAGAACACAGACAAACATACATACTTAAAAACTTTTTGTGTAAACACATACATATGTAGAAACACTCAGACCAATACAAATAGACATATTCATTTACACAAATATTTGCACGGAGCGAAAATCGAATCCGCGACCTCTAACATTGCCGTCGAATGCTTAACGGATGCGGAATGCCGTGCCACAGAGGTCACCGAAAATAAAACGCGAACCCCAGTAGCTTCACTGTTAGTGGATATCCACTAACAGGGAAACTACTTCCAGACATCCCATACCGCAATCAAGCTAAGAATTTTATATCACACGAACTGGATACGCAGACTCGAGATCTATATATTTAAGGCTGCGATTGTCAATATTTTTTCATTGCAAAGCCAAATAGGAAAAGCTATTTAAAAATGTTAACGTGTGGAAACCCCCACGAGTCGTCACTCCACCGGGGCTAAGCGGTAGGGTGGTATATCAGACTCGAACCGTCTAAAACCACACGTTGTTCCGTTACGTCAGAGTCCTTAACCGACCAACCAATGTTGGAAAGTAATAATATATTTGAGAATTCTTCAAAACAAAATCCATGCGTAATACATTTCATCGCGATATATTCGAAGATTGATTTATGAGAACTTCCTAAATAGAGACTATTTTTTTTTTTATGATGATGATATGAGAAAATATATTTTTTTATTATCATTATTGTACTTCTTATTTTGTTCGTATGCGAGTATAGCTAAGATTACACATATGGTGTAAATAGTCATTGGTCATAAACTGGGGTGGCAGCCTTAATATATATATAAAAAGGAAACTGAAATGTTATCAAAAGAATTTTATGATAGTTCTTATATACCTATGAGATGTACCATTACAGAAGCACTTGATGGAGTAAGCGAACCAACCTATTAAAGTACTTTCATTACGTACTCTTCTTGTAGTCTGACTTTTCAACGACACAGTTCATCCAACAGTTCAGACAGTAAAATAGCTAGACGAGTTTCGTGAAGTTAGTTATTATGAGTTTGCTTACTTCGCTCAAAAGGGATACTCGTTTGAAGCATATTACAAGGACGCTTCGCCACTGCAATATGGCTATAATATGTAAATTACCAAACTTCCCTCAAACCGAAAAAACAAAGGAGTTACTCCACTATTGTAATGGTACCAAGATGAATAGGATCTTTGGACTCTTGGCTACGGTCTCTTCTACCTACTTTATAAGCTACACCCGAGCCAATCTGACTGTAGTCGACCCATCCGGTCGACGAAGATGAGTGGCTGATTCTCGTAACACTAGTGATGTTATCCGTTGGTTCCAAAACTGATTCCCTCCTACCCTAATAAATTTAATTCATTTAATAGTAGCACATGTCTCCATTGTAATCCATTAAATTCCAAATTTCTTAAAAGTGTGGATTGAAAAAATTATAATTTTGGAAGTAAAGAGTAATTGGAGTTATACCCGAGTAATAGTTATACCCGAGCAATATAAGCAATGTAACAAATAACTCGGTAAAAAAAACATGTTGGAAGAGTGTTCTTGGAGTTTCTTGCCTGTTCTTCTCCATAGAATCTACGTTTTGGAACAGGCAACTAGCTTCACGACCTATTTATACTGACTGCCTCCTCCTGACAATTCAAAAGTACCTACAATGGGTTTACTTGAAATAAATAATTTTGATTTTGAAAAAATACATAGTTTTAATTTTTATAGTAAAGTAATACAAATCTAGAAAACTATTTGGCTGCTAATTTAATAATAATGAGTAAAATGTACGGACAAAAAAAAATGTCTTTCTAGTAAAGATCTTTTATAAATCGTTTTAAGAAATTCAATATTTTAACCAGTCACGGTTTTGTTTTAAAAATGAGAAATAAAATAAAATATTCTACAACATCTATGCCAATAATCTATGAATTTCTTTTATTGTTAGAAAGACCATTTTTTTAGTAAAAGAGGATGCACAAACGTTAAGACATCTTGTAAAAACCTTGTTAGCCACTACAATACACTCATATATGTGTACATATTATGTATATACATAATCACGGGGAGCAGCTGATGTAAGCGAATAGCATAGAATAGATACTACTACTACGAGTATATCAAATGAGTTTTTTAAATATGTGTTTGTGACGATATGCTTCGTACCTACGGAAATATTGAGGTTTGAGATATCTTTATTTTCTCATAAGAATTTCAAACATTCACTTACATGAGAAAGTTTAAGCAAATACAAACAAATAATAATCTTATCCTACGCGTAAACAAAGATATTGAAACATTTCACTCAATACATTCAATCGCAAGTATACATTTTTAAGCTGTTTTTAGATCTAAGATAAATAAAATACAACGTACAGGGTACTTGTAAAAACAAAAATATTTACGTAAACAAGAAGCAAACCAAATGTAAACAATGTATCTTCTAAAACGGCACTAGAAAAAGCCCAATGCAATAAATCATCATTTCCGACACAGGTGATAGGCAAACCCCTGATTAAAATATACTTGGATACATGAATAAGCACTCGTATTTTATATACGCACAAAAAGGCACTTTCAAGAGAATATGCTAATATTGTTAATTAGTGTCTGCTGTCTTACCGTTGACTGCGAAAGAAAAATACGGGATGGTCGTGACTTATGGAACACATTAATATTGTGCGCACTTCCGCCGGGAAACCGCCTATTTTCCAGCCTCTAAATCTGCCCATACCAAATCACTGCGGGTCGTGCAGCCAGCCGCGAAATATTACCTTTATTAACGCAAATGTTACGTTGTTATGAATCTGTAAAAGAGTAATAATTTGAAATTACATCCGTCGGTTATTGAATTCATAGAATAACATATTTAACTTGCGGTATAAATTTGAATTGTGCTTAAAAGTGTTATATTCCTAAAAGAAATTCGATTGAAATGTATCGTACCGTATCCACATCCATATGTCGATAATCTCGTGAACTAAATGCAAATACTTTGTTTTTCTTATCAGACTTCAAGAGCTTCACGTCACGCGGAATGGTGATTTTATTAACGCAAGCCCGCATCTAATCCATAGCCCCTGAGTTCAAGTTCATGAAACAGAGTCAGTATTCGATTATCGTACACTGTACGTTTGTTCTCTGGATTTGTATTTTGTATGACTAGCGACTTATTATTTATTCCACAAGGTAAACAACGCTGTGGGCTGTACTACTGCAATTTTTAGGGTAAAGCTTGTTTTTAGTATTAAGTAATGTGGCTGTTTGTTGTTCCTCCTTAACAAAAAAAAAAATATTTTGCAGTGTCACTACATACTGTAGATTGTATGTTGCAGACGCGATGCTTCTAACTGAGAGCGCTACAAATTGCATAAACATGCAATTATATAATTACGAGACTGTACTTCTTGAGCCTGTGTCCGAACTTTAACATGGACCTTGTATTTTTTTACTTTTATATATATTATAATAATAATTATGCAAGTAGTACGTTGTCTCTCCTCCGCACTCGACGGTGCGCTCAACTTGTAATAAAAATTATCTTTAAAAAAGCACGCTGATTCGTAGCTGTGTTTTTAAATCGGATATAGACTAATAATTTAACGTTGTATAAACCGAAATTGTGTGAGTATATGGCCGCAAAGCCCCGCAAACAGTGAGGTGAGCAAGCACAAAGAGCAGTACTGTAAATCAGATGTACCACGCGGGAGATTTATGAGCAAATAAAACGACCACAGCGACGCCGGCCATCGTGTGAAATTATTTCAATTTAACGCCAACTACGTACGTGATAAATTAATGTAAAGTGTATACAGTACAAACTATTGGTACTCTCGTTAGAGCCCACTAATTAACTCGTAATAATCGATAATTAATTACCATGTTAATAGACTTAAATAGACCACTCACCGTCCTGATCGAATTATACAGATTTAGGTAATCATTTGTAATTTGGCAAAGTTTTCCATATTCTGTTTTATACTCTGTTGTGGTGGTGTATGTACACTTAATATTATAATTATATTTACTTATTTTAAAATGTAATATCTGAAAGGCATCTGTTCTGTTCTGTTTGTAAAGTATGCCTGTTCCTTCATCATTTGTCAGTTGAATATGTTATTTATTATTGCCACATCTAAGTATATCTTCGAGAAACAAATAGGCACGTAAGTAAGTGCTATGAAAACTGATACGCCATTGTTTATATGACTGACTTTGCGAGAGATCAACTCTATTATAAAAAGTTTTTTACGTTTATTATCTTTCGTTACATAATCTGGTTAAGTCGGGGGTTTTTAAATTATTTTATTCTTTTTCGATTACGTTTTAACCGTCGTCGTGGGATTTTTTCAAAATTTTTAATTTTTACTTTTTATTTCAGACTTTTTAGAGAGCACATACGTATTATGTACATATCTATATAGTTTATTTCATAGTTATAATATATTATGTATACAAATTTACATCTATTCTTTACCCGGTACTTTGTTGTAACTCGATATCATTACGTAGGATGAAAAAGATAAGTTGATATGATATGATATGAATGATATGATGTTCAAAACACTCAGCTGCAGCTCTATAATAGTTGTCAAAGAGAAAAGAAGACAGAGAAAACGGCAGTGAAGACCATATTCAATTAAAGAATGAAAATATATAATACCAATACGTTAAGTCTGTCTGTTCAACTTTCCCACCAAAACAAACTTTACAGCTTAACAGATTTTAAATAATTGTAGGTAAGATCGCACAAAGACAAGTGTGATTTATCTTATCACATAAGTTAGTAAAATAAAGTGGCCAATTTATAGTATTGACATGTAAACCACATATAACTGTATGGTTTCAAACTGACAGGACGATCCAACTAGGCAAAAACGAGCAAGAACTCTATTTTGGAGATAAATGCCAACATTGGTTTGCACAAACAACTTTTTACTGCACCGCCCCCTAGTGATTTACCACCGTAACACCCATCTAAAAACCAGCACCAATCAACCACAAACCCATTACTGAAAACCGCATCAAAATCGGACTTTTATTTTTGGAGATAAATAGCAACATTGGTTTGCACAAACATCTCTCACCCTAAACGCATATACCTTCTCCGTGCCGTCGTGGCTAAAAATTGAAATAATGAAAGCCAACTGCGCATAATTGTCAAAACTTGCACTTCATGGAGGCATCGCTGAGCTCTCACTAGTCCAGCTGTGACCACAATCACACAAAAAACATCTCGGATAACCAAATAAAGTATTGTACCCTGGTATTATTATTGCGATTCAGTCCAGATTTACTCATCAATACATGCAGTTTATTTTTGGTGTATGCACTATACATTTTACGAGTATGCCCCATAAATTTAACAATAACCTATGTAATATATTTACATGTTTTACCTTGTGTAGATAAGGTGCCTTGATAAAAATAATTACCTACATATTAAAACGGCGCCGAGGAGTTCATGTAGGTATTGGTATGTATACTGTAGTGCTTATGAAGCACACAATGTGTTTTCGCCACATCAAAAAACTCTTATTTATCTTATTAAATATAGGGGCAAACTATAATAGATGATAAAACAGTCACTATTTAATAAAAATGAGTTAATGGACATTATTATGACTAGTTATACCGGTAACGCAATGGTCGATTGATAAATATTGACGAATAGCGGGGTTATAAAAGGCAATGCCAACATTTTAAGTTGTTAACAATCACTTGAGTGCGGATTGAGGTTGGAACAACATAGTAGTTACTGTTATTTACTGAATTTGATAGTTTATAGTTGTGAGACTGTTCCAAACAAATGTACGCATGGTTTATGCAAGGGTTTGTACTAGAGAGTGGTGATGAGCAGAAGACAAACTCTGGATAGCTGTATCATTCATTAACTCTCAATTCTTCATCCCTGAAGACCATACCGGGCTGCTGACGAACTTCAACACTTCTTTATTTTTTCCTTAGCCTATAATCCTTACTAATATTATAAATCCGAAAGTAACTCTGTCTGTCTGTCTGTCTATCGGCCTTTCACGCCAAAACTACTGAACCGATTTAAATGAAATTTGGTACATAGATAGTCTAGAGCCTGAGAAAGGACATAGGCTATATTTTAATGCGAAAAAAGGGGTGTAAGGGGTTGAAAGGTGGGGATGAAAAGTTGTATGGAAGTATCGTCATATTTAGAACAAGAACTTAAAACTTATTTTTTAGGCTGTTGATTCGATATAAATACAGTATTCCACGCGGACGAAGTCGCGGACACAGCTAGTTTTTTTTATAATTTCAACTCAGAACGACAGTCGACTCAACTACCCACTAACAAACCAGGAAAAAGCGCAAGCTGATCGCAACACACCACCGACTTCGATATGCTGCAATATATTTTTTTTTATTTAAAATTGTTACCTATTTATCTAGAACACTTTATTATACCTATTAAAGGCCACACATGCTTTGGCAGTTTGGACTTACCCTGAGTACCTACATCTTTTTTTATTTACAATAAATTAGCCGTGATCTAAATCTAAAACCCTAGAGATGGCTGCCGAAATGCTTTGATAGCCTAAAATCTAATCCTCACATTTAGAATAAATACATACAGTTTGATAAATCATTTTGTATATTACAGTGTTTTCTGTACTTGCTATTAATCAGGGTGAGCAATGGGCATGATTATAAAAAAAAAAAAAAATTAACGTGCTGTAAACACTGTCTACAATAAGGGATACAATTAATAAAGATTCGGATTGTCAAATAATAAAGCGTAATAAATAAAAATAAGTGACTTTTTTAATAACTTTTTAACAAAAAGTACGCGTTAAATTTCATTAAAAATAGTGTACAATCAAGCTACTTGAAACCTTTATGGACTATTTAAAAGAACTTGGATTTTGATATTGTTTGTAAATATGTGGGTAATCTCTTTATATTAGATAGACTATTTATATAATCTATCTATTCTATCGTACACAAAAAAGAAATATCGAAATCTGTTCGCAATTAGCGTAGATACAGCATTACACACAAAAACGACAAATTAGAGTCGAATTGCGAACCTCCTCCTGTTTTGCAAGCGGTTTAAAAATAAACTAAATAAAGTAAAATATCAGAAACGCGTCGGAAACGCAAGGACGATATTTGATTATGTTATCGTGCATTGTTTCCGAGAAATCACCAAAATATACCTAAATTATTTTAATTTAATTTGTGAGTACGCGCTTGAGTACCTACATATTTTTAATAACTACGGGAGTTTACATATATAATTTCTTACTTTCAATGTGTCCCAAATACGAAATATTGTAATTTAAATGTAATTAATTATAATTTAAATTACAAATTAATAAAAAATAGATTTTAACCCTTCCGGTAGTTATGGTCATTGTATTGGTAACATGCGAAGTAGCACTAACTGTTTACCATCAAAACCACAGTGTACTTGTTTGTTACCTAAACGGTATAAAACATGCCAATTACCTTCACATAAGCAGAGATTTTAACTGTATATGACACACTTGAAGCGACGGTAGCGTAAAGGCTAAGGCGTCGGACTTGCGATCAAGTGTTTACGGGTTCGAACCTCACACAGTGCACTACCGACGTGAACCCACTCCTAACACAAGCACTTCGCTTAGCTGGAGGGGTTAACAAGAATACTAGTAATGTGTGACCCACGGTGATAGTATTCCTTTAAAAAAAAAACAGTCAGTCGTAGGACTGCACGTCAGAAGTGAAAAAATAACTTCACAATGTATTTGCATATACATACACATACACACACCACACACACACATCTGTATATTTATAATTAAGTTAAAAATAAAAAGTAGGTAATAACATATCTAAATGTATACATAGGGTACACTTATTTGATCTGTGGGTACACTGGAAGTTCTGCGCTCCTGGCCGCTCATAAATGTTTGAATTTCGAATGTTATATTTTTTTAAATATAAGAAACTCGGCTCCGTCTTACGATTTTCGATCAGGTCACGTATCCTGACGCGAGTTTAACATTTTTTACCCATCTCAAAAAGTGCACAACGCCGCTAAAGAAGTTTTCACTTCAAAAAACACTTATATAACAAAGATGTTTCTTTTTGCGGTAACCTTCAACTCGACTAGGGATAAATAATAATATCTAAACATACAATAATACAGATGAATACAGAATGAAGTGTGAGAAACAAGTTAAATGCTGATTGGTGACATCATCATCAAAATCTAAATTCCCGCGAGGGAAGCCGCAGGAAAAAGTTAGTATTCAATAATACTATAATTAATTTTATCAAATAATTCTTAGGTTCCCCATGTCCATGTCCTTGTCTATACGCCTGACAACGTATAGACAAGGTTGTCAGCGTGGCTTCGCTCACGTGCACATATTTATATATTTTGCGCGGAACCGAACCGAAAAGAATTAGCTTTTTCCAAAATAAAAGTAACCTAAGTTACTCCTTATAACACCAGCTATCTGCAAATGAAAGTCCTGTGGAAATCAATCCATCCGTTCCGGAGATTAGACAGGTTCGATTCCCACCCATCCCACCCATTTAATAAAATATAACATTCGAAATTCAAACATTTATGAGCGGCCAGGAGCGCAGAACTTCCAGTGTACCCATAGATCAAATAAGTGTACCCTATGTATACATTTAGAAATGTTATTACCTACTTTTTATTTTTAACTTAGGACAAATAATTGTGTGATGAGTACGAATCATATTTTGTTCAGTGTCTGGGTGTAATTTATCTTTAATATGTATGTATTTAGTAATGTGTAAGTATGTTTATCACGTTGTATGTTCTCTTAAATAAATTTCAAGATTATCTACAGAACTTGGCACCATTTAGATCTCAATTCTTTTGTAGGCGAAATTGGGAACCGCACATGTTCTTGATATTGAACTTGGCTCCCATTTTCACATTTATATTTTTGATGGGTTATCATTACTTTTTGTAAAGAAATTATTATTATTCCACATTCAAAAGTAATCGGTATAATTTATCACTTTTTCTGCACTTACGTTGTATAGTTTTCTTTTCAGTGCTATTTTTTTCCTTGAACTTTAGAAATATTAGAGCGCATTGTTCGAATGGGCAATGGGCTCTAGTATTTCTAAAGTTCAATAGACAATTTAAAAATGTACAGAATCAATGAAAATTGATTCTGTACATTTTTAAATTGTCTATTAAACGCTAATGTATATAATTGGGGATTTATTCGATTGGATAGACCGAGTATAGATGTCCATAGAGACTCCATTTAACTTTTAATGAATTATGTCTTGACATTCAATCTAAGTAGAATGAATGTAACATTATGCTATGACATCATTATGCTGCCTAAAAAACTCTAAGTTGTAATGTAATATCAACAAATTCAAGAGCAATTTTTTTACATTATAATCCCACTAAAAAAAAACGACCGTTACGTCAATTTAATAATTTAAAGACGAATTCGTTGGTAAAAATATAACATTTTATTGATTGATTGTGTATTGATCTGCAAACATTAAGTATTCCTATAAATCCCCCCTTTAACACAGTTAATGTAATGGATAACCCACACAACTCAAACCCACAAAACTTGCAAGTCTTTTAATGGGTATGGCAATAAAAGTAAAGTCACTAAGGCACTTGTACTCTCCACAACTACTACTACTTGCCTAGAGTTAAAAATCAAGCTGATTGGCCAATCATAATAAAAGTGTAATCAAAGAGAAAATAGCATAATATTTATAAGATTTATTTAGTGTGTCTTAAAGGACTGATACACGCTCAAAGTCAAGTACAAAAAGTAACTCAGACACTTTATATTAAAAATATCAATCTTTTGTTCGATATAATCATTTACAAATATAAAAGATCAGACAGAATTTAAACACAGTGATCACTCATGCGATTTAGATTGTAATGATAAAACAAAAATTTATGTACCTATCTACATACATAACATAAAATTGTATCTATACAGGTATATTCATTTATAAGTACTAGTTATCAGGTAACGTATATTTGACTAATCTCTCTGACTCTGCAAATAATTTCTTTGCTAATTCAGGATCTCTCGATATCTTGGAAGGTAACTTTTGGCGACAATCACTGAAGTACTTTCCACTCACGTTTTCAACTTCTGAGGCTACAGCCAAATATATAGAAGTCTGTGCTGCTTCCCATGGACTTTGGAATACAAAACCTATTACTGCTAAAAGAATTCCCTTAATTATGTTGCTAGGAATGTTTCTAAATATATTTGTTGCAGCCACTCCTGGATGCAAGGCGTTTGCTGTCACACCCGTACCTTCAAGCCTCCTGCTCAGTTCTAATGTAATCATATTAAGAAACAGCTTACTATTGGCGTATACTAAATAGTCACTCCAATATTTTTCCATATTCAAGTTTTCAAAATCCATCTCCCCATACTTGTGAATGACGGACGATACAGTTATGATGCGGCTCGGAACTGATGATTTTAACTTCGGAACTAATAGACACGTGAGTAAAAACGGCGCGAAGTAGTTAACTTGCATTCCAATATGTAATCCGTCAGCTGTTTTGTAGTTACCGAGACCGCCAGCACCTGCATTATTAATGAGGACATCAACGCGTTTCTCTGTCTTATATATATGATCGCAGAACTCTCTAACGGAACGAAGTGAAGCTAGATCTAACTGTCGGAAATGTACGTCAGTGTTGCCACTAGCTTTCACAATTTCTTCTTTAGCCTCAGTCGCTCGACGCACATTCCTGCACGCGATTATCACTTTTGCACCTCGACTCGCCAAGTCTTTAGCTGTCTCAAGTCCGAGACCACTGTTTCCTCCGGTTATAATCACAACTTTCCCGACCATATGAGCACTTGATTTACATATTCCTACGGTAAGTTTTTGATAAATAGATGTAATTATCACTATCGCACCAAGTGCGCCTATTATCATCCAAAAAACCATTTTTCTAAGTTTAATTACTTTCGAATACCAAAGTCTCTACCGCACAAAAAACTAAATACAACAACGAATTAGGTAAAGGGGTCGCGAATGTAACCTCATTGATAAGAACCGCGGCGTATCAATAAGTTTATCTACGATAAAAAGTGTTCGCATACAGCAACATTTTAGTCGCGTTGACCAGTTAGACTCCACTCTTGGCCGTATTCTTAACTACACTAGTTGCCAAACGCGCGTACGCGCCGCTACGTCGTGGCAGCATGCGGCATTACATAATTCTGTCATTGAGTTTAATGTCGCTCGTTCTAAACCGATATTACCTTGACAATTATTTTATCGAGATGTACCTTTACAAAATCTATTTAAGACTAGCATCTCAAATACAGCTGAAATTTGAAATACCTTTTCAAAATGGTGTTGTTAACCTACGACCCTCAAATGGGAGAACACTACAAAACCCTCATCAATAGATGTGGGGTTTTTGGGACCAATTTAAAAATAGTAGTAAAATATTTTAATGTTTACAACATATTTCGCTGCAATAAAAATTTATATCGTTTAATAGGATTGTGCTCGTATGTGCTTATTGAAGGGCACTTGTCTTCCTTTTATTCCTCGAAATTCTTTTTTTGGATTATAATTGGAATTTCAAAGATTTGTTACAGTATACCAGGAGGTATTAGGAGTTCGTTGGAAAAGAAGCTTGAACTAACTTATTTTATTATATTTCGACTTTTTGAAATCATTGATTTAAATAATAACGCCCATTTACAACAAGGCAATATATCTGTAATCGTTGCTCTTACTTTTTTAGTTTTTTGTCACTAGATTTCGGCTCAAGCCCACCCTATTCTTGGTTGCTATTAACTAGCTACAAAACTTCTCTAACCTCGTAGTTTTAGTTTGTGAACTTCCTGGATACTATAAATTCACATTCAGTTTTGTTATCGCCATTACAGTATGACATAACAACTTGGACCACTAAACATAACGATATCCATTCCATTAGACAAATGTCAGCTTGTGGTTAATCTGACATTAGACGTGTTTACACAAATGTGGCTACGAATACGTTAAATTGTCAACCGTTTCATAAATTAATAAATAGGAAGTAATCGCGGGAATTGAATAAATAATATAACGGTAACCTACCTACCATATTCACTGTAAATATTTTTATAATTAGTGGTGTGGCGTGTAGTGGTGTAAAACACACTTTTGAAGTGAAAATTCCTTTAGGCACGTTGGACACTTTTGCTACCGGGAAAAAGCACTGAACTCGCGTGACCGTCACGCTCAGCTGACAGATGTGACAGTTATGTATTCACTTCTGACGTGGAGTCCTATGACTGACAGTATTTTTTTTATCAAACACAGCCGCCTGATCTCAAACTAGGCGCAGCCTGTACTATGGTAACCAGACTGCTGATAAACATACTGTAAGGTTGCCTATATTGTACCAGTTAATGAACTTTACAAGCTGGCGCAAAAACTATATTACTTAAAAGGATTTTCTCACTAGAAATAAAATTGTTGCTCTATTCGTGTTCATTTTTTATTACTAAAAAGTGAGGAAATACTGTATTTACATTTTTTTAAATAGTCCGAAAAAGTACAATTTAGGAAACCGGTTTAATTAATTGTGCCATAGGTATCCTAAATTGTATTTTTATTTTATTTCATCTCATCTCATTTCATCTCATCTCATCTCATCTAATCTCATCTCATCTCATTTCATTTTATTTTATTCAGGACAACAAACAATTGCGCAATAATAGGTTACAAAATGTTCCTTGTTTGTAAAATATTATCTTAATTCTACATTCAATTTTTAAGAAAAATCCTGGTGTGTGGAACGTCTATAAATGACTGAACCTAAAAGTAGATTTTGTATTATTCAGGTTGCTTGTCTTTCTTGTAGTTTCTTCTGCCACGTTACTATTAGAGAAGAAACCGTAAAAAAAGACGTGAACGTTATTTCATTAAATTTCCAGTTACACTTCATTTCTGATTAAATACATAACGGTTTCATTAATCCCGTGGCGTTAATTATAAGTATTATAGTTGTACATATTCGATTATAAGATTCTGGACTCGATTGCCAAGTAGTACATCTGTTATCGAAGAATTTCCTAGCAGAATAGTGTAATAGTAATTATACTATTCGTCTATTCTGCTAGGAAATTATCATTAGCAGCACCAAGATTATATTGGATCGAACTGTATAACATGGGGCCACTGACCTCTATTATACAATAGAGGTCAGTGCATGGGGCCAATATTTGGCGGAGGAATTGTTTGTATTTTATGTTTATTACACCTCTATCTATCTTTCCCTAATACATGCAGTATACACACAAAAAACTATGAAGCGTATAAGAGACCTCTATGACAAATAAATTAATTCGCAGCCAGCATTTTTGAGGACCAAATTTAAAAACGAAATTTCGTATTAATGACATAGTGAATTAATCACAGAGACAGATATATAAGCAATGAATCGCTCAATTTGTCCTCAATTTAGTTCGGCGCCGAGCAATTTTCATTTGTTATCGGTCCAATACATTTCTTTTTAATTTTGCCTTTTTGTATCGAAGTGTTTTCGCAGATGCCAATAACATCTGTAAAAAGTTTTTACTTAATAGAATGAATAGTCTAGAAACAAAGAAATATAGTTATTTCTTTAGATAAACTTAGCTAATGTAAATAAATAAGAAGATAAATTATAGACGTAGGTATTATAATATTATACGGACCATGACCTTATACTTTAAATTATGTGTATTAATGATTGACCTACATTCATTTTTAAACACCTTTTACCTACCACTAGTCACAGGTCACGGTAACGCAAAATAATCTACTATTTTTAAACGTTTAGGTACAACTAAGATCGCATAGTACAAGCGCTCGGCCGTCTGGTGGTAAAGTTTACCGATGCCTATAATATCAATTAATAAATATCTATAACAATCGCAACGCCAGTAGTAACGCTCACGCCTTACTACCCGTGGAAGCTAGAGCACCGTGAGAGGGATACTGGGGGGGAAGCCCCAGTACCCCTCTCACGGTGCTCTGGTGACTCTACTTAAATTTAGAAAATCTTCACTATGCTTATAAGTGCTCATTAACAGCAGGTTTTTGTATGGTGGAGGTAAATCAACTATCACTAATACCAAGTAGTTCCGCTGGTCTTCGATAGATGGCACTGAGTAAATTCTATGTATAGTGTTGCTACATTAGTGGCAATTCATGATTTTGTCGATTACGGATTGCAATGAAAATTTTTAGACCTCGGGAACAGTCCTTTTTTCGGGATGAAAGGTACGCTATGTTCTTTTCTGTACCTCGGACAACGTGTATGCAAAATTTCATGACCATGAGTTGAGTAGTTTGGGCAGGAAAACGTAACAAACATGGCTTCGTCGCGAAATGTCCCTTTCGCAAAATGTCCCTTTCGCAAAATGTCCCTTTCGAAAAATATCCCTTTCGCAAAATTGCCATTTTGTGTACTCAATACAAATAAATAAAATTGAAGTGTCTGTTTATAATGTCAAAGTAATAGTTTTGTTTAAGCTCATACAATTATCTGCACGATACGATATAAAAAGCTATTATTTTGACATTTTGGGAAAGGGGCATTCTACGACGAACCCAACCAAAAACACTCACAATTAATCGCATTTATAATATTAGTTAAGGCTACTTAGTAATCTATGGTTAAGGTTATTTATAACTCATCATTAACATCAACTACAGCGGCATACAATTAGACATTTGTAGCTCAACCTAGCTGTCAAAGATGTTGTACCGGCAATTGCTGAACAATTTCTCGCACCGCATGACATCAAAGGACCTCATTACTTCGAGAGTTTACCTGTACCTGTATTCTGTTATGCCTGGTTTTGTTAGTTAGACAATCTATATTTCTCTTGGCTTTCTATCTAGATGTGTTGTAAAAACATTATTCCCCCCACTTTGAACTCAACTGACGCGTAACACAGAGCTTTATAAAGGCATTCCAAAAATGTAATTAAAATTCTCAGCGATATTTATACTTAAATCAAGAAAGAGGCTTTCTTTGAAATTGGATTCTACGGCAAGGAAAATCCATTTTTAAAAACTCAATTGCAAGCAATTACACAGTGCTTACAAACAATTGGAAACGTTTGCGGCATCTTCTATTTCAGATTCCCTATCTGCCTTTATACTATAGCATTCTATATATACAAAATATACAAAAGTAATTTAAATGACTGCATTTCTTTTTCGTTAACAAATTTTAGTTTTCGTAATTACAAGAATTTGCGTAAAGTACGGAACAATAAAAGAGGGCCGTCTAACCAATGTTCTGTCTGATTCTATTGTATTATTTTTTCTTTTAGTTAAAATAATCTTTTGTTTATAATATTGTATTGTGTCATTCATATTGTAGTGTTAATCCCTGATGGTGATTGAGGTCTGGAAAAAAATTAAATAATTTAAAAAACATTCTGAAGAGAATTGTTTATTTGTCTGTCTTCAGCTAGCCTGAGTTTCAGCTATTTAGCAAAATTGCAAAATATTCGACATTTCAAAACAAATATGATATCGACAAAGAGGTTAGGATATCTGCTTGCTTTTTATTGAACTTATTGTGTATCGGTCTAATCGAGAAAAAAGCGACATTTGAGTACAAAAAGCGGATACGGGACAGAAAAAGCGGACATGTCCGCTTAAAAGCGGACGTCTGGTAACCCTATTTCTCCTTCTCTTCTCTTCTACTACGAGTCGACCGCTCATTAAGGCCGTGCGCATATTTATATTTTTAGGACCTACTCAAATTTAAATAAATCACTGCACGTTGGTGCTTTGAACGTCTCGATCTCTTCCGTAAATTTATTACAGTAGATTATTATTTTACTTTATACTAGCAACCCGCCCCAGCTTCGCACGGGTAGCAGAGATATCTTCAACAATCATCATCATATTTCAACCAATTTACACAAAACCTTAACAAATTATATACCTAAACCTTCCTCATGAATCGCTCTATCTATTTGTGAAAATCGCCTGAAAATCCGTTCCGTAGTTTTTGAGTTTATCGCGAACAGCCAGACAGTCAGACGCGGCGGGGGAATTTGTTTTATAATATGTAGTGATTTAACCATTTATTTTGGGGATACATGTGCTTGAGTATAGCTCACTCCAGTCTGTCCCCGAAGGGGTAGGCAGAGCCGTAAAATAAATTTCGCCATTTATATTTTCGGACCCTCATAATTGTCGCTATTGCTAACGACTACCGAGAATCTTTTTGACTCCGTGATGCGAAGAATTTTCTGAAAAACCAAATCATATTTTGACCGACCCTGGAGTCACACAAAATGGACAAATTGAGCCACGGAAGCAACGTGGCAGTCCAGTTCCCTTTATTTTCTATTCTAATATTATAAAGCTGAAGAGTTTGTTTGTTTGTTTAGTTAAACGCGTTAATCTTAGGAACTACTGGTTCAAATTAAAAAATATTTAAGTTTTGGATAACTCTTTTATCAAGGAAAAAGGCTTTAGGCTATATAACATTACGCTACGATCAACAGGAACCGAGCATCAATGAAAAATTTTGCAAAAACGGGGAAAATTAAACACAGGTAAAGTTGTGCGGGTCAGCTAGTATTTTATAAAATCGAATAAAACAACAAGGCCGTTTACTTTTACCTCATTAAGATGAGCTAATAAAAAAAATCCTGATCCCTAATGAATCGCTTGCTGAAGTGTGAAATCTTGTAATAAATTAATTAAGATCTACTTACCTAATTAGCCGTCAAACTAAATCGTGTTGAGCGGCCGGTAGACCCGGCTCGAGGAGCCAACGTTTTACGAGCACGTTAAAGTCTTATTGTTGAACTTTTGAGCTCTTAACTCATTGGTGCCAATTACTGTCTGTATAATAAAGCAATTATTTAAGCACTCGAGTTTAGCTCTCAAACTTTATCAAATCTGTTAATTTATCATCATTATTGTTAGGTTACTAATTCATTAGCCTTTTCTCACTACTTGTGTAAAGTGCAGGTAATCCTCGATTCAAAGCGATGCAAGTGTGGAAAACTTTACAAGATTTAGCTACAAGACGTCTATTGCTGAACACGGATATGGAAGTCCCGTTTCTGTGCTGATGGAGATGACTTATTTATCTATTATTTGCCTAAATATATACAACCTTCATGAAAATACTACAAAGAATACCTATATAGGAACAGGGATACTCTGAATCGAAAAACTACACGCAAGAATTACTTTTGGTTTGACCGCATAACGTTTGACGAAAAACATACGTTTGAGCGAGTACCCTTTCATAAACGTTATAGGTCGCGTTAATTCCGCTTTGTAGATAATATACACACACATACGCACATGTTGACTGATGTATGTCTATTCCGGTGTTGCAAGCGTCCATAGGTTAAGGTAATCGCTTATCATCACGCGTTCCATTTATTTGTTTCTTAATTTAGTAGAACTAAATAAAAGTTAGTTATATTTTTACAAATGACTACCTGAAAGTAAAATTTTCTTTGTTCAAAAAAAGACAAAACCCGCATTAGGAATATTCCTAATGCCTTTGTCGCGGGGGTTTCACAAACATTTAAACAACGGACACAAAGAGCACCCAGACTCGGGACAAACATTTGTGGATCACACAATTTTTTTGTTCCGTGTGGGATTTGAACGAGGTGAGGCGAGGTGACTACTTAAACCATTGCGCCATCCGTGCAATATGTGAAAATTATTTATTTGATCGTTTTCAGGTGCGTTAATCTCCAGATTTACTAGACCTGGAGGTTTATAACTCTACGCAACGTTGCATAGAAATGTAAGTGTACGTTGATAAGTTTTTACGGTCATAACTTTTCTCAGTATAAGGCCTAACCAATACGTTTTATTTAATACAAACTTGTAGGTCCTATGAGTAGCATGTCAATCAACTATATCAATTGTTCACCTGAAACTTATGTTGATTTATACATAAACATAACTGTTTTAGTCTTAGTTGTGTAGTTATTGTCAATGGTCAGGCTGGACACAGTAAGAGCTGTGCCAGTGTACAGAATTTAGGAGTCATTTAATTATTCATTATTAGAACCCAACTGAAACCCAATCAATTTATACTACAGAATTACCTATGCGATCGAGTAAGATGAAGATTGCGCGGTAAATGATTAAGTGTTTTACTGGACTGAAACATTGTAAAATCTAATTTTAGTAATAAAAATTCTCCAGTAAAACTAACTTGTACCTATCTATTGTTCTTCTAATTTATTTGTTGGTGCCTCGGGGACCGCTAGAATCTACTCACAGTACTTAGTTATTTATTCTACACCTGAAACAAAGAGGCCACGGAAGGAATACAATCAGCGGCCTTATCGTATTGCTTATGTATCTTGACTACTTTTAAAAAAGTTTCTTTTTTATAATATTGTGGAAATCAAATTCTACGAGTATTTTTAATAAGGTTTTTAACGAAATGTTATGCACATAATTCTCGTTGACCTGCAAACGCCTGCAAAAAATGTCATAGCATTACACAGAACCACAATAACGGAGCTACTCGCAGGCGAACATTGTGATCACTACTGTCCATATTGAATTTATTTATTAAGCAAATAAGTAAGACATTTCTCTATACACATCAAAGGTTAGCTTTTCTTTTAATAACATGAATTTAAAGATACAATTTTATCAAATGCCTTAAAATCTAGGTACTACACAGCCTGGCTTAGATAATTTAAATACCTATATTAAAATTATCTAAGCCAGGCTGTGTCCTACATTTAGCTCGAATCGAAAAATACCAGTATTTTTATGAATAATCAAATACTGATTAACTCTTCTGATACTGAATCTAACCTAAAGTAATACTTTGCCAAAGTCATATCTTGGATTAAATATCAAACGTTTATCATTTGTAATATGTATGTTATCTCACAGATAAAAAATTTTTTGTTATTCCGACTTAGTATAGTTAGTATTGTAGCCAAGCAAAAATGTTATTCATAGTTACATTACTAATAGTAAATCTACTATTTGCCATCATTTTTAGTATCTATTGTAAGTTATCAACCGGAATGTGCAAGTGCAGTAGACACCTAGTCGGTAAAGTAGTTATAATAACGGGTGGCAATAGTGGAATTGGTTTAGAAACTGCAAAAGATTTAGCTTCAAGAGGAGCTAGATTGATATTAGCATACAAAGTTAAAGAAGAAGGAACTGCAGCACGTGACTTGATCATCGCATGTACAGGTAATGATAACATATGCTGTTGTGAGCTTGATCTAGCTTCGCTAGCTTCGGTAAAGAAATTCGCGGATAGTATTATTAAAACCGAAAAACGTATTGACATACTCATCAATAATGCTGAGGTTTATGACGGAGATAATATTACAACAGAAGATGGATTGTGTTTATATATGCAGGTCAACTATTTTGGACATTTTCTTCTAACTTCTTTACTGCTACCGTTACTGAAATCTTCGGCACCTAGTCGTATCATAAACATATCATCAGAAGCACATAGAAGATGTAAATTTGAATTGGATGAACTAAATAATAGGATTGCAATAAATGATGCTTATAATCGTCGACAAGTATTTGGAAAAGCAAAGATATGTAACATTTTGATGACGTTGGAACTATCAAGACGGTTGGAAGGAACAGGTGTTTCTGCGAATTGTCTTAATCCTGGATTGATTTTTAATAGTACAGAGGTAGGAAATACATTATTATCGCGATATCTCGAAAAGATAGTGCAGCAGTTCTTCAAGACGCCATGGGAAGGGGCGCAAACAACAATATTCCTGGCAGTATGTCCTGAAGTGGAATGTGTGAGTGGAAAGTATTACTCTGACTGTCGAGAAAAAATTCCAACACAACGTGCTCAAGATAAAGACGTAGCTCGAAAGTTGTGGGAAGTGTCAGAAGAGCTTGTTGGATTAAAGAAAATAAAAAATGATTCTACTGGTTATTACATATTTTTATTTTAAACCCTTGTTCTTCTTGTTTTAGTCTTGTTTAAATATTTAGATACATCTCAATTTGGAATATGTTTATTTAAGAAACTTTTAAAAGCAGTAATTTTGTGTTTTTAGTACGTATATTATATCTTTCTCCCTAGACATCCCTCGTGTTCAGTTAAATAGAAAAAAGTGAAATATGAGATGTCTTTCTTCTTTCTTTGCTGCAAGAATTAGAGTAATTTATGGGAATTGACTCATAAAATATTTTTTTTACGTTTAATGACGAATTATTATTGTTACTTTAATTTGTCATTCACCATTTATTGGCATTACAAAAAATATTTCCTGTTTTTCACTCGAGCTTCTAGCCATTCACACAGTTTTGCGGTATACGGTATATGGTCTTTTCCTATTTTACGAATCTAAACATTCCAAATATAATATCAATTTCTCCATTGGTCTAGTTTAACCGACAGTGATTACAAATTGTATAAATTCAAAAACGTCTTTGACCTATCGAATAACTGACAGAACTAATTGACTTCAGCTCATGAGAAAGCTGACCTCATATACGAGTCGTAACACCCACGAACCATTCCATAATTATATTTTCCTCCAAAAAATCATCACTATTTCTTGAGAAATTTAACTATTGCACTTGCTTTCTAGTAAAGTTATTACAATTACACATATTCATACAATCTTGTAAATTTGCCAAGAAAACGATAAACAGAAAGATTTTAAAAATATAATATATAAAATACAATAAATCACTTTGATGTTGGCTCAGAATTGAATCTTTTGTACACAAAACTTTGGCTATGAAATATCAGCAGAAGTTTTACAAATAGCATTCAAAAAGAGCCTGTATTGAAAATATCGAATATTGGCGACTTTGCAAATACCAAAGTTTAGAGTGAAACTTTACCAGATACGTCTTTGTCAGTTTCATCATTTTCGTACATTTCTGCATTCGTATAGACCATGTCCATATTTGGATACGGCTCTTTTTGTAGCAGAAAATTTCATCTGAATTGCCCACTTGCTTAGTGGGGTACACACCTGCTAAAACGAGTGGTCTGACATCACTTCACATACGAGTAACCAAGCGAGGCACTGCTGTTTTTGCAGCACACATGCTATATGAAACGTGAACCAGGTAAAAAAATATAATTAATAACAAGTGTGAAACAACCTATCAAATCTGTGTAAGCCGACAGCTGAAACATACTACACATTTTCAAGTGGGAGAGCCATGCTTCGGCACGTATGGGCCGGCTCGACCGGAGTGATACCACGGCCTCACAGAAAACCGGCAGTGAATCAATGATTGTGTTGTGTTTTGCCGAGTGAGTGAGTGTACCGGAGTTCCAAACCCTCCTTCCACTACTCCCACCTAGGCCGGCAATGCACTTGTGACTCTTGTATTGCAAGTGTCTATGGGTGACTCGTCTCCTCTTTTGCCACCTATCACAAAAAAAATGTATTTAGTTTTATCATAAATTAATCTAATAGTAGTAATTTTAAATTACCTAGTCTAATATTAGTTAGTTAATTAGTAAATAGTAATTAGTTTGTCATAAAAAAGTCACGCATATAAAGGAAAATATCGTGAGTAAAACTTTATACCTGAAAAGTACTACGTACATAATGTTTTAAAAGGTTTGTGAAATCTGCCATTGCCACTAACTATCTTCCTCATTAATATGCTCATGTCTGGCCGGGGAATAATCTATTTATAGACATAGTTTTATAAAACAGGGTTGATATTTAATTTAATATGAATGTTTTCTTAGACCACGGATGATAAACCAGGATAAATTTCCGTTTGTGGACGCGATATCCTTTGAATTCTCGAGTGGCATGAAGCTCTGTTTGAAGATAGAAATATTTAAGGTGGGTGTCGGCGGGCTTTAGTCCCGAGACTTGATGTTTTGTTGGTTCTAGAGACGAGCACTGTCTAGCTACGAGCGGTCTACGGGAATTCGATATTGCCTCAAGTGAAGCGTTCCAGTAGCATTGTGCACTTTTATTCGCTATTGTCAGTGTGAGCGATGCCACTTCGTCGTGCTCGGACGATTGCGGTATCGTATTCTTTCTTTAGAAAACACTTAGACGGAAAGGATTGAAATTTTGATTATTTTATTCTCCGACCGTTTAGTTAGGATTCTTTTAACTAGCGTAGATTATTTAAATTATAGACTCGCACAACTTGCAGCGCTCATTTCTGCTGAAATTGGAGCATTCCGACTAGAATACCTCTACACTTACAGAAGTGAGTGGTGATTTAGATGAAACGTGCCACACAATTTGTGAGATTGACCATAGGTTTTCCAGAATCTCATGGAAAATAATGAAATCAAAATTCGTAGTGAGCAATGCCAGGGAAATTGGATTGCACGATCTTGGCACTGATTCTTTTTTTTTATATTGAAGTATTTAGTATTTATCAATAGGTAGTGTATTATAGTAGGTTCCTGAATTTAAAAATAATTATTTACTAGCTGTGCCCGCGGTACCACACGCGTTTCTTCATAGGTAAGTATACACAAAGTTCATGCACTGTCGCATACTATTCTACAAGTATCCGGATTTACTTACACTTCTAGGGTCACAGCTCCGCTTCCGTGCAGCATGATTTTTTTTATGGTATAGGGGGCAAATGAGCAGACTGATGGTAAATGACTACCGCCGCCCGTGGGCACCTGCGACTCAAGAGTCACAAGTGCGTTGCCGGCCTTTAAGGTGGGAGTAAGGGAAAGGTGCAAGAGGGGGAGAGGGTGGAGGAGAGGGGGAGGTAACCTCACTCACTCGGCGAAAAGCAATGAAGCATTGCTTCACAGCCGGTTTTCTCTCCTCCTCCATCACTCCGATCAACGGGGCCCATGCGTACCGAAGAATAACTCTCCCACGATAGTGGGACTTGAGAACTTCCTCCGCTTTTCCTTCAGTTAAAAATGATTAAAAACGAAAGACGTAAATTTATACGCAGTGAAAAAAATGTTTCAAAATATTTTTGGAAATCAGTGCCTGGGATTGACAGTCCAGTCAACAAGTTCTTATTATAGACGAATTGTAGACCTGTTGTAGGGTTTGCTATCGTAGTAAAAATCCGGTCTGTCATGAAATACTGTTGTACTGTTGGCGATACAATCCACCATTCCTTCTGTTCCCTTGGATGTCGTAAGCGTCCGCTAGGGAGTACTACTAAAACAGTAAGTGGGCCGCATAGTGCGAAAATCCAGCCATAGTGATCCGATCACAGTCAGATCGCGTTGCGATGTCAGCAATTGCACACCCGGACACTAGCTCGTGGAACGTGGGCCGTGGTAGACAGCGTCTCGGCTGTGCTACATGTCCATGGGCAACTCTTCAAATTCAGTCAAGGCCGGATTTATCCATTCACGTGGAACCCTATGCGCAGAGAAACAATATCACTTGTCTATTAGTACTATAATCTATGATGTAAAAAGTATTTTTAAGAATTTATACCTTTAATCTTTAAATTCTCCTCATCGTATCATTAACTTCAAAATTTTTGTTTAAATGATTTAACCATTTTAATGAGCACTTTATAGATTGAAGATTTTGTTACCATTCAAAAAGTTCAGTTTACCATCTCACAACTCATTAGCATGTTCCATCTCGGTGGTCCAAAGACAGAATAGCGTTTCGAAAAGTTAAATTCGAATTGTCATCTTCATAAATTTATCTGTGGAAATTGATTATTTCAATATATCGATTTGAACATAAATGTTTTTAACAAACAATTAAACCGACGAAAAGAACTAAAAAGCAAAAAATAAATAACTTTGAAGAATTGAGTATTGAGCTCATTTACATAAACTATCAAATTTTATATAAGTAAACTAATTTTGAGTCGTCGAGTAATGTTTTTTTGTTTCTCAAGTCATCTTTTAGTAGGTACTTTGACAACTACATCTAGCATAAATACAAAATACTTTAAAACGCTATCAAATGTCTTTTATTCAAAACATATTAAGTGGTTTCTGTCACTAAAATCACAGTTTTTATATCTAACTTCTAATTGTTTAGGAAAAGTATGGTTTCCATCATCAGCTCAGCTTCATGATATAATGATTCCTAAACGCAAATACCTGATTAAGTTATGAAAAGGAAACAGAAACACTATTCGTGCCCACAATTTTCGAGGTATACTCTCACTTTTATCAGGATCCAGATCAGATCCACTTTTATCAGGAACCAGATCCTGACTTTCTTGACATGGGATCACCCTTGAGGTTCTACCCTATCTAACAAAAAAATAATAATCAAAATCAGTTCATAAATAACGGAGTGAGGGCTGAACATACACAACAAAAAAACTGTCAGTCGTAGGACTGCACGTCAACAACAATTTAAAATTTTGATCGAACAGTTAAGAACAGTTTACGAACAATTGAAATAGTAAAAAAAAAATGTCAAAAAACGACTTCTCCCCGCCAAGTTGAGGGTAATAATTTTGTTTTATTTAAAAAAAAACTAAGATCGAACAAATAAAAATTTTGATCGAACAGTTAAGAACAGTTGAAAGAGCAAAAAAAAAAATGTAAAAAAGCGACTTCTCCCCGCCAACTTAAGACAGCCTTCTAACGTAGTGTTTGTATACTCTTTGGTAATTATTGCTCTTTGACACTGACCTCTGTTAAACAATAATAGAGGTCAGTGCTCTTTGATGACAACAGTTCGGATTGTTCAAATTTGAATATACGTGTCAAGAAATGCAGCATAAGAATTGTAGGCAATGTAGGTTTCTCTAACTTTAAAAATGTCAGACTGTCACCTTTATCTCCATAGACTAATATTTTACACATTAGTCTTTGTCATCTCGAGTGAAAGATGTAGGTTGTCATCTGTGAAAAACTTACCATTTTTTCAAAATTTCAGTTATTTGTTGGAAACCAAAATGAAAGCGGAGGTAGCCGAACAAAATGATGTGATGTCATATTTATGGAACTGCTTCACTTTACCAGATGAGTGCATCATTGACCCTAGCGCTGACCCGAAGCTGTTGTACTGGGGTATTGGATTTCTTGGGCTATATCTCGCTTTCTTATTGGTTATCGGTCCTAACTCAAACTACTTTTGGTCATTAGATAGTTATCAACGTCAGATCGATCATTATGTAGCTTTGGTGAGATCGAAAGTACGGCGGGTCCAAATGGATCAGAGAAAACTAATGTCGCTTCAAGAGAGGTCAGAAAATCAGTTAAAGAGGAGTCAGCAGTGTAATAAAGCGGTGGTCGAATTGAGAGCAGCGCTGAACAGAGACATATCTTCGTTTAAGAATTTAACTAAATATTTCTGGAATGATGGTACTCTACAACCAAACTCTGTGGGAACTTGGAACGTAAGCTACAAAATTCCTTATCTCACTTTATTAAAATTCCAGACTCCACACTCACTTTACAATCCTAAACTCCGTAGTTTCCTTTTGGTTATTGGGAACTCGTAATACATTTGCCAACCTCAAACATTTGCTTGTTTCAATAAATACGAAACCATTTTCTGCTTTCGGGTGCTGAGATTTGCCGCTGCTTTTGGTAGGAGAACCGTTATATTTTCAGCCTCTCATGCAGATGCATGTTGTCGCCACATCAAAAACTCTTATTTATTTTATTAAAAATAGGGGTAAACTATATTAGATGATAAAACAGGTCACTATTGAATAAAAATGAGTTAATAGACATTATTATGACTAGTTCTACCAGCAACGCAATGCTATTGGTCGGTTGATAAATATTGATGAATAGTGGGGTTATAAAAGGCTATGCTAACATTATAATTTATTAACAATCTCTTGAGTGCAGATTGAGGTTCGAACAACATAGCAGTTACTGTTATTTAGTGATTTTGATAGTTTATAGAAATAGTTGTGAGACTGTTCGTAACATGCAGGTGTTCGTAGTTAAAGCAGTTCACTGTTTGGTATAGCTTATTCTCGTATCTCTGATATTCTGTCCTTTATAGTGACTACATCAAAATATTATGTTGTTACCTACATTTCATATTCGTTACTTAGTAAATTGTTAACCAAATAGAGGAACTTTGTTTTTGTTGCCTTTTTAACCCCCGACGCAAAAAGAGGGGTGTTATAAGTTTGACGTCGATGTGTGTGTGTGTCTGTCTGTGTTATCGTAGCTTTCAAACGGGGTTTTTAAATTTGTAATTTAATCTTTAAAAAACTAATTTCAGTTTTATACACTCATATACTTAACCTGTGACTTCGGTGACAACTCGCTTCTTCGTTACATGTCAAATGTTTATGAGATAAACAGAGAAATTACAAGTTTAGTTATTGAATTTGTTGTAAATATATCATTTCACTATCGAACATAAATTAACATATACATTTTTGAATACTGCTTAGGCTACTTCGCGATTTGCAAATAATCGTGAGATCACATAGAAGGCAGCACAAGAAATGTTATTTTTCAACAAATGCATGCATTGCACATACATCAATTAATAAATAATACTCTTTATTTCAAATAGATGGCGCACTATAAGCGTCTTTTTATCTAACGCTTTTCTAGTTTAAATTTACAGCTACCAACTATAAACTGTATTGTAGACATCTACACAACAAAGTTACGCGAATGGGAGCAGAATGGAAGAAGTATCTAAGAGTTTATCTGTATTTTTAATTGACATCAGAAATTTATTTCAACTTAGTTGTTCTAGAAATACTTGTAGGTACTTCTAAGTTAAGCCATACTTCGTCTGTATGTTATAGAGATTTATTTGTGAAAACAAAAATATTACGATAATCCAGCAGAATAATAATTTAAATATCTTCCCAGAATGATCTTCCTTTTCTTGTAAAAATAAATCTGTTTCGATAATAACCGTGTTTTTCGCACAGGGAACTGAAAGTAGTGATTTAGCTAACCGTAATAACAAGTCAAATAAACATAAAACAAGATTAGACATTCTCGTGAAAGTTAGTGGAGCAATTCTTCCTGCAGTCTCTGCAGCGGACCACTGTATGCTTCCCTTAGGGTATTTTCCCTAAGTAGGGGTATTCTTCCTGAATAATTGACATACATCATTATGTACACTCACGCCTGTATCTCCGAAGGGGTAGCTAGAGGTATATTAAACACCCACTTTTATATTGTAAAATATACATTTTAATACAAATAACAGATAAATAATAATAATATTATATAATTAAAAATGATAAACCTACTTTTATATTCACCAAAGCCAATACAGATACCTGTATGTATATAAAATGCATTATCAACAAATCGACCCACATTCCTCAGTCGTTCACTCTTGACAGAGTGGTCGTGGTTTCGTGACGATGCTCTGGTTTGGATAATGCATCCCTCGCGATGCGTCTCCATTTGTTGCGGTCTTCAGCGTTACGGGAACATTGGACTATCGAGGTTTGTGTTGCAGCTTTTACCATGTCTGTCCAGCGCGTAGGTGTTCGACCACGTGACCGCTTGCATTCGACTTGTCCTTGGACAACGAGTCGTTCCATGGAATCTTGGTTTCGAACAATGTGTCCAAAATGTTTGTTACACAAAACGTTACACAAAAAGACCACCCCCACATTGTTACACAAAAAGATAACTTTCAACCAATATCTGGATGTACAAGAGTGTAACGATATATTATCTATTTTATAAGTAATTGACATAGTATATAGCATGAGTATTAAATGTTTTTTTTATTAAAATTGTAATATGCAAAATTATAATATAAAAATAAAATTGTATTTCGGTATTCAAACCATTTGTGTTAGTGAACAAAAACCTCTTAAAAAACTATTGTTAATAAATATGTAAGTAAACATGCAAATAAACAATGTAGTCGTAACCAGCGCGCAAGCATCAGAGTCCCATCGGTCTGCCAATACATACGTACATATACGCATGGCATGCTGTTCGCGCTACTACACATCGTGACGCGTAGCCGCAGCAAGGCTGTCTATCCTACTAATATTATAAACGTGAAAGTTTGTGAGTATGGATGGATGGATGTTTGTTACTCTTTCACGCAAAAAATACAAAACCGATTGCGATGAAACTTGGTATGTAGATAGCTGGAGACCTGAATTAAGTTATAGGCTACTTTTTATCCCGATATTCCCATGGGATCGGGACTTACGCGGGTGAAACCGCGCGGCGCAACTAGTGGCATTATAAAATCGCGGCAAACCCATCAGCACCCAAAATGCATTATTATATTGGACGCGCAAGTCGCTGTATAGTCGACCCACAGGCTGCATATTTAAACTGATAAACAATATATATGAATACTAGCAACCCACCCCGGCTTCGCACGGGTACAAATTCTACACAAAAACCTTCCTCATAAATCACTCTATTTGTGAAAACCTCATGAAAATCCGTTCGGTAGTTTTTCAGTTTATCGCGAACAGACAGACAGACAAACGCGGCGGACGACTTTGTTTTATAATATGTAGTGATATAGATAGATAACTAACATTACCTAAATCAGAGACAATAATAACCAAATATTCGTATTAGCAGAAAACTCACAACAAATAGAGAACGGTTTCTCTTTAGGTACGTTCTTTTATATGCCTATAGTTTTCGTTCTAACTAATATCTGTAATGTCTTTTAGAAGTAGTAAGTAAGGTATTTAAGTCATAGAATATTAAGAATATGCCAAGAGTAACAGTTTGCCTAAATGTTCACCTTAATCAATACTTTATTACTAATTATTAATGACGATGCCCAAAAATTTAGTTTGGATCATCATTTCAGACGCTAGTTTTATAACAAAGTGATAAATTATGCACACCAGTCACTCTTTCAATAAAAAACGACAAAAAATAACGTTATTTTATAACATTTCTATGCTTACTACACCTACATACTCCGTCCGGCAGGATGATCGAACCACAGTCCGCAAAAAATCCGCTAGATATTCAGTTTCCATGTGATATTCTATAAATTTGCAGTGTTTTCTCGCCAGTACGGATTTATGTATGGTAGCTTTGGGCAGCTTAATTATGTTCTACCTGAGTTCTAATGTAACTGTAGATTATATGATATGGCAGAGATCAATTGTACAGTAATTGAAAAGAATTGTAAAATTAGATATACTTCGTTTGCAATGGACTACAGATACTTCAGTTACTTACACCAAGACTCCTCGTACGAAGAGTTTCAATAGTTTGTAAGTGTAATAGGAGCGTAGTAAAGCAAGTACAATACTGTACAATACAATAAAATTATAACGTAGAAGTTTTCTCGTAGTTCGGAATTGTTTCATTTTTATTATATAGAAAAATCAATTCTTTTCTTCGAAGCTGTATGTTAGGCTATATTCTAGATATACTCCATTCATGGTGCTGCTAACAACAAGTAAAAGCAATAGGATATTTTGATTAACTAACACTTATTCTAATTCAATTTAAAAAAAAACAACTGCTGCTCTAAGGAATTATCTCAGACACGAAGTCTACCCGTACTCTCAGCAAAATATCTATGAAACACAAATATAATTATAACAAAACAGGCGATGTAATAGGTGAATTTACACTTAAATATTAATTTACCCATTTTTGTCCAAATGCGAAACAATAGCTTGAATAACTCTTAGACTATCCATCTCATCTGTCACTATAAGTTTTCTGCCTATTGAAAATTTGCTTTGTCTATATTGTAGGCAGAGAGACGCGAAGCTCTTGAAGATGTAAGCGACTAGTTTCAACAGAAGTATGTGTAAGATAAACAAACTCCGCGACACCAGGAAGAGGCTCTAGATAAAGTTACGCAATTAAGAAGAAGCAGGCTACGAGATTGCATCAGGCGAACTTCTTGTATTCCCTAGTGGAAACTATCCTCATTACTTTGTGTGTATTTAGTATCTAAATTGTACAGAAACAATGTTTTGCCATCATGTTCCTGTAACACGTTATTCCAAGTAGATTTGGTTGTGTATGCCAATATCCTTGGCTTGGTTCCAACCGCTCACGTAAGTGTATTAAATTATTCATGGTTTTTGTATAACACCAGGTTACCTACTTAAAATTTAAACCAAATTAAAAACAATAAAAGAAATAAATAAAAATAAGCGTTAGTGTTATTTTAGCATTTATTATACGCAAACACACGAACTGTCAAACAACCCTATCTTAATCTATTTGTTAATTTTACACAAAGCTTCAGTTTTACCTAAGGGCTAATACAAACATCAGTAGAAGTTATAGTACAAAGACTTATTCTAGAAAAATATATTACATTATTTAAAAAGAAAAACATTCAGATTGATGCGCTTTAGTGGCCTTAATGTCGGCAGAGAACAATGAACAATTTATCGGTTAAAACGAAAACTTAACATAAAATTAACAAACACAGCCATAATCAGTAATTAACGATAATATCACAATTCAAACTTAACAATAATTCAACGCTTAAAAATATATAACATTAACAACAATTATTTAATAACAAAATTATACCAAAAGGTGCTAACAATAGGGGCGTAATGACAATTTTGTCCCTGTAAATGTTGTGTGCTGAGTATCAGCTCGTGGCAACTATTGGTTAATATCATTTAATTTAATTACAGGCTTAACAAGCAATTTATCGAGATACGGTGGATCTAAATAATCAAATTACTGATACCGTTGTGGGATGTGGTCCTATTACCAAATCAAAATGTTATTAAAGGGGACAAAATAATCATTAAGCAAACAACTCGCTTATTATTTTACATGTTTGTAAACTTTTGAAATCCAGATGTTGGTTTAAACTGTACAAACGTGAATGAGTATGCACATGAAGTAGGCACTTTACGTGTTCAGCTGAACATAAGTAGTTAATATGATTTATCCGATAGGTACAGGGGTTAAACTTTGAATTCATATGACATGATAAAAAAAAACAAATCGTCCAAATAGGATTTTGACTGCGGTCAAAACCCTACAAGAAGGAAATAACATTAATGAAATAAAAAAGATGAAACAATATCAGGCACAAAGATTAGTAAGGCACAATGTGATTGTTTCGAATGAAAACCAAATATAACAGAACAGATAAAGCAAACGAAAACAATTGGCAATCATACCATTACAATTATGTAAGTAGATGATCGTCAATATGGAAAAACAACTGAGATGTTAAGCAACGAAACAAAAACTCGACTTTATTAATAGCAAAATCAATGACCTTGGATTTTGGAAATCTAAGCCAAAAAAGAAAATTATACTTTTGCATTCATTTAAGTTAACACTACAGGATAGAAAACAAACTTATCGTCGGAATAACTATTTACGGTTTTTGGGATTTACTATAATAAAATAGAATGGCAGAAAGATTAATATTGTTGTTGTTGTTGATCATGATAGAAAATAAAGACAATAACTTAAAAAACGGGAGTCTAATATTATTGAAATTAAACCAACTAAAACTAGCTTGTGAATTTTAAAACATAGGTAATATTATGATCCCTAAATAAATATCAATAAAATCAACGGCTATGGAATTAAAAAGCTAATGAATTCGAACAAAAATAATTAGTTATGTAAAAAGGTAACAAAAACTTGGGAAAGTATGGTGAAACAAAAACTTAAGTAATGTTAACTGAATAGCGGCAAGGTGATATTCGAAGAGTAACTGAGCTTCCAATTTAAATTTAATACGTCATTAATGAAAAATACAACTTGATCGTGAATTAATCTGAACAGAAATACCGAAGATAGGTGCTTAAGGATTAAAAAACAAAACAAAAACTCAACGGACTTCAAACAAAAATTCAACTGATTTAAAACCAAAACTCAACTGATTTAAAACGAAAACTTAACTAATTCAAAAGCAAACTCAACTGATTTAAAACGAAAACTCAACTGATTTATAACGAAAATTCAACGGATTCAAAACGGAAACTCAACTAACTTTAAACAAAAACTCAACTGATTGAAAATTAAAACTCAACTGTTTTAAAACGAATAGTCAATTAATTTAAACAGCAAAAGTCAACTGATTTAAAACGAAAACTCAACTAATTTAAAAAGAAAACTCAACTGATTTTAATCGAAAACTCGACTGATTTTAAACAAAAACTTAACTGATTTAAAACGCAAACTCAACTGATTTAAAACAAAAACTCAACTGATTTAAAATGAAAACTCAACTGATTGAAATCGCAAAGTCGACTGATTTAAAACGAAAACTCAACTGATTTATAACGAAAACTCAACTGATTTACAACGCAAACTCAACTGATTTAAAACAAAAACTCAACTTATTTAAAAATAAAACTCAACTCACATGAAATAAAACTTAATTGGTAGGTACGCATTAGAACACATCAACAAACTAAAAAAATTACTAGTCCAGCTAGTTACATGGTAGCTCAAACAAAAATTCAACAGTTTCAAATAATAAACATGAACACAATTTTTTGGTGTATGCAGCTAATTTGTTCATTAAGTTGCCGACAGAGGAAAAGAGAAAAACGTTTTCAAAAATGTCTAGTAAGTGTACATAACTGTAGCAACTGTTGTGACTGTAGTTTTAGATTATACTACGTTCTCACACCATAATAAACGTGAACAACTGTTAACAAAACTAAACCCAAGTGACAAAATTTTAGTTTGCCTACAAAGTTAACATATTCGGTAACATCGAAGGGACGTAATAAACAATTAAAACGCCCAAAACACGAACAACTTGTTACATTACAACAGTAACATGAAACGTAACTAAGTTTCAACAACACCGATCATTAAGGCGCTTTTAGTTCTATTCTCTCTGTTCTTATTCTATTGCCTATTCTACGCTTATGTTAAATCTTGAGACTGTTAAATTCGGTTGGCCAATTTGATATAATTGAAATTTTGAAATGATATTTCATCCATTGCTTAAGTCACACAAAAAATCCTTAAATTCTAATTAAACCTATCATATCTTTGGGGAGTCTAGGGATGATTATTTGCATTCACCTTGTGTTGAATCCTTTGGTTCGTTGCATCTAACATTTTTGTAGACAATTGATCAATATCCAACTACAATTTGTTTTGCAGTTGATGCAGATTCAAGTTGGAAATTCAGTTCACCAAATTGCCAAGTTCACTATCTATTTACAATTGCTCTACCTTCATTTTTTTTCTGTGACATCGAATTGGAGTCTGAAACAAATGATAAAAGAAGTTTAACACAGTAAAACAATTTATCCAATAAATCCTTTGACACAATAAGAGATGAAGTAAAATCTACAACTGAGATTAATTGTAAGTCAGGTTGTTAAAGGAAACGGAGTGCTATAAATGCATAGGGTTATTATTGGCAAAAGAAAGGTTATTTTTTAAATTTTAACTTTAAATACTAAAAGGACTTCAATTGCAATTAGTACTTACCAACAGTATCCATAGAACTCGCTTGAAGTACAACTTAAAGAATTTTATTGTTCACAGTTTTGTCTTTCATTGAAGAGGTACACGACTTGTCTTTCACGATAGTTATATTTATTGACATATATTGTTCACCGAAAACAGAGTAAGTGGAGAAATACCTCCGGGGGCAGGACTGTACCATCCCCCGGAGTAGTGCAGTATAGTGCTTGCAGTTTGAATGTGATTGTTTACAGCAGTCCGCACCCTTATATATGATTCCCGAAATCCCTTCCCGTTCGACCGTGGGAGCGCTCGCGCACGTGGTCTCCTTGCGTAAGCGCACACAATAGCTCCCTATTCTTTGTCCGCATTGATTTCGACCCCTCGAACGTCTTAACGTCTATCTGTTACCTGTACGTAAGGGGAGAAATCTCACTCGGTGGGAATTGTGCGCAATCGTAACTGAAATTGAATTATAGTACACGATAATCATGTGAATTATAAGAGGGTTGATTCTTACTTTCACACGCTACGAACTATTGTTGTGTAAATATTTCATGAACCGTTGCTGCAACAGAAATTGCTATAACAAGATATTTCCCTAATATTAATTAAGGTAACAGTAATTACCATACATTTAATGCAGGTTGTTGATGCGGGCATCGTACTTGCAATATTCGGAGCTAATCGACAAAGTTCAGGCTCTATATAATATGTTTAAAGCTAGTGTTAGGGAACACGGGTGTCAGATATGCCGTTTTAAACTCAATATAGCGCGGAAAATGTTGCCCCTAAGCTCTCGTCCGTGAAGATTAAACGATATTATACACTGTAAAAATAAGTTCGGCGTTAGCTTCGAATATCAATAAGTGTAAACAAAAAGATAATGGTCAAAAAGAAATATTTTTTTTGTTTACATACAATATTTGATCCAGGTGTAAAGCAAAAGTATTTCTTAGTAGTAGTTATTGTGAAATCAATGAGAATAATAAGAATTTATGTATCCACATAATTGATTTGTAATCAAATCGCCTAAGTCTTTCTATAGTAGACGGAATAGGGTAAAGTCACAATCTTTGCGTGAATTGCATCATTGAAGGTATTACCTACAATGATGAATCGTTACTAATATTCAAACACAACCCCGAAACGTATTTATGCAAACATAGTAAAGACGTAGAGGTCTGAAATACGCCCGGATTTAGCTATTAATTTTAAATATGATCAAAGATTGTGATTCCAGAAGAACAGTGTGTTTCTTACACATTCTTCTTCCCTAGCTAGAATGTAAAAATTATATTACTTACTGCTCGCTACCAGAGTATACTTGCGGTAAATTGCACTTAAATTTTTAAAACTAAAATAATGGACTTTAGATTTAAATAGGTGAATCTGATATAGGCTATAAATAGAAACCTCAAAATAAAACGAAAAACTTGTGAACAAGGACGTGAAACTTTACACTCCTTACGGCTGTGTAGGTACTAATACGTCATTAATTTGCAAAGTCAAACAAAGCTAACGGGCCTCGTTGCACGATTGACTCGCCCCAAGTGTTTTGCCGCCGAACAAAAGATCTTTTTTGAACTGTACTGGAGAGCGTGCTTTGCTTGTTATAATGAGGGCTTTATTTTATTAAAGAGATTGGTTATGCAATTATTCTTAGACTTTTCGTTTGTCCAGATTTACTATTTATCCCAGGTTTCGTTATTTATGTTTTACGTGGTACACTGAAAGTTTTGCGTAACTCATTAATAAAACAATTTACATGTAAAATAATATATGTACTGCTTATCTTCATTACATTTTAAACACTTTTTCATTGGTCTAAGGGCATGTTTTTCACGTGCTGGTTGAGCCAGCCCCGTAAATGTTATACCTCTCATTAAATCTTAAATTTTTGGGAAAATTAAGAAATCGCATGGTGCCAGGTCTGGACTGTGTGCGGGATGGGTCACTAGCTCTACCTTTTCAGAAGCCAAAAATGACTTGTCTTGTTCTTGTCTTGTTCGCGGTGTGCGCCGAAGCATTATCATGGTGCAATAGAATGCGACTTCTTGGTCGTTTTTCCCTAACTTTTTGAAAGACACTGGGCAAACAAATGGCTGTGTATCACTCAGCATTAACTGTCTTTCGTTCTTCAAGTGGGATCGTGCAGGCAGGACCCGTCCGGGAGAAAGTAACGGCATCATTCTTTTACATACCTTCGAACACCCATACAGAAGTCTGTTGCTTTCTTTCCGGCATGTAACAATATATCCATGTTTCATTTCCTGTCACAATGTACGTCCGTGATCGTACTTTAACAGCATTTTTTTATACCAGTCAACACGAGTCCGTTTTTGTTCTGGGATGAATTCATGAGAAATCCAGCTGCAATAAAGTTTTCTAACTTTTAAATGTTTATGTAAGATTTTTTGAATTTGGCTCACACCATTCCCCAAATGTCCTCGAATCTCCTAATAGGTGATACGCCGGTTCTCTTCAATTAGTTATCTGACAGTAGCCACATTTTCCTCAGTGGCCGCAGTTGAGGGCCGACCTTCACGAATTTCATCATAGAGAGAAACACGGCCACGATCAAATTCTGCGTACCAATGCCTTATGGTGCTCAAATAAGGTGCTTCCCTCTCAAAAGCATTTTGAAGACGAGCAGTACAGTCTTACGGAGTTAGTGAACTTTTAAAATCATAAAAAAGTCATCGCCCTAAAATCGTTTCGAGTTAATTCCATTTTTACTACGGAAGATGAACTTCAACGTGTGATAAAAAACAATTGACACGCGATTTCCCGCCAATTTTTTTAATCAATGGTTGAGTTTCTTATGTTTATAAAAATACTAGCTGCGCCCCGCGGTTTCACCCGCGTAAGTCCCTCGTTAAGTTTTCTTTTTTGTGCAAACTTCACATAAAGCATCTACTAAATAGTCCGAACAAAGCCTAAACATTTGGTTTGGATAGGTGAGCCCGTTCTTGAGTTATAAAATTACAACGAAAAGTGGCATCGATTTTTATATAGCTATATGGATAACATTCGAAATTCAAACATTTATGTGCGGCCAGGAGCGCAGAACTTTCAGTGTGCCCTACGTTTATGAGATAAATGATATTCCTATTTTATAACTGTATCAGTTTCAAAGTATTTTGTTATAAAAATCGTTTTTTTTTTTTAATAGATTTATACATTTTAATTTTTTTTTAAATTAATAATCACTAAGTTTAAACAATTACCTAAAGCTTTTCCCAACCTAATTTTTGTAACCAAATCTGAACTAAATGTGAATACGAAGCCGCGTTCTCGGAATTTAAATGCGGATTACGTTGATATAAAAACTGAACTACCTACTAATAATGAATAAACCTTATTTGTTAAATACCTGAATAATCTATCTATAAGTAGCAAAAATATTTACAGCCACTTAATATATTATGTCACTGATTTGTTATCAGGCAAAAACACGCTTCAAGAGTTTAATTATTTATAATGAGAAATATTAGCTATAAAAACCTAGCATAAAAAAATAACGCTCTATGCGTATAGATAGAATAGTAACATGATCAATTTAACGAATTTATCAAAAAAATTTTAGGTACCGCTAAACATTTTACATGATATGTTTGGTTTACACGATGGCGATAGCGAAAAAAAGTCTCAAAATATTTGTCTGCGAATTATACTAATGTGCCTAAAAAAATAATTATCAATCATTCTATTTTAGACAAAAAATAAAGTACAGTACAGTATAATTTGTGAATGCTTTCATATGTAAGCAATACAATAAGGTGTAAGTATTATCTAGAATTTGGTAAGTATTGTCTAAACCGCAAAACATAACTTATAATTTAATAACCTATTCATATAATATATCTTTCATTGTTTTATTCTCTTCTCAAGCCATTAGCGTATACTCATTTAAAGCAAACAATCACTTATTAATATTTTAATTTTCTAATCATATAAAAAGTAAAATCTTAATGGATGTAAATCCAAATCCGATTATCTTAAGCTTTTAGGAAATACATTTTATTTCTTCCTACTTCATCTCTATTTACATTGTATGATATTGACTTCACCTTATTTTGAATCCGTAGGAACACCACAGATAAATATAAATAACTATGCTAAACATCGATTAGATTATCTATAACGTTTATAAAACAGCGCTTTATGTGACATCCTTATCTATGTAAGGGTTGCGAGTATAAAACGAGTGATAAAGTTCCTGGTATGACCGTTTTGATAAATAGTTATCACATCATGGTTAAGTATTCTGGATATCGACATGCTTATTCATTATTTAAATCGGTTCATGCTAATACTTTTACATGAAAATATTGTTTGAGTTATATAGTATTTATATAATCTATGTTTCCTACATTAGTAGGAAACATAGATTATATAAATATATTATTATATTATAAACGTAAAAGTTTGTGAGGATGTTTTCATGTGGGAGAGCCATGCTTCGGCACGTATGGGCCGGCTCGACTCCGCTCGATACCACGGCCTCACAGAAAATCGGCAAACCACTAAACCGATCGCAATGAAACTTGGTGTGTAGATAGCTGGACACCTGGATTAATACATAGGCTACTTTTTATCCCGATATTCGCACGGCATCGGGACTTACGCTGGTGAAAACGCGTTGCGCAGCTAGTAATGTGTAAAATGATATATTGATTTATATAAAATGTAAATTTAAATTCGTATTATTTACTATATTTAATCCACGTGGCCAGTCCTGACGAGAAGAGGTCCTGACTGTTGTTTTGTTTGATAGCTTTCTTTGAGTAAAAAACTGTTAGGTATTAGCGGCTCATGACATCTTAGAAATAACAACTACAAAAGAGTTCCATATAACCTTAAAGGTCTCAAAGTGCATCCAGAGTTTTAACTTTAACCTTAGTTATATAAATGTAAAATAGCTTGGTTAATTATAACGTCACTAAAACTATAATTATGTACCGTAACATAACTTTGCAATGATTAATTATGTTGGTGTAACATACAGCTTTACAATCTTAGCTCAAACTTTCAGCTCAAGAACAA
This sequence comes from Euplagia quadripunctaria, assembly GCA_963859945.1. Classification (NCBI taxonomy): domain Eukaryota; kingdom Metazoa; phylum Arthropoda; class Insecta; order Lepidoptera; family Erebidae; genus Euplagia; species Euplagia quadripunctaria. The sequence goes on from OY982567.1 coordinate 16,975,767, forward strand.
CTTACTAGCTCGTAATGCGAAACTATATCCGTTCAAATGCGTCTCAGTGAGGATATAAACGATTTCATATCTATTAAGGATAGTGGCATCGATATCCTTGCACAGGAAGCGACCAGGTGCAAGCCTTGCACCGGCAATGTACTCGGTTTTCTCACGCTAACCTATATACCAAATACCAACAGAGGGTGCAGTAACGATGCGAGTGTAACATACCGAAATATCCGATATGCCAATAGTAATACAAACACGTTTGTATTACCCGTCTGTTTTGTGCAAAACGAGAAAACTGTCTGTGAATGTTACAAATCCGAATTAATCCGACATCACGTTGAGCTGGTTTGAGAGACTGACGTACGTCGCACGTATTTCGGATTTCTGTTATGGGTAAACTGACAGAAATTTTTGTTGGATTTCTAATTATGTAACGTAATTTTATGAATTCAAAAGAATTTTTATAAAAAATAAAATAGATTATTTAATTTTTTATTTTTTTAAATTAAAATTAATAATTAGTAGTAAAACGATGCGTATAATATGTATCATAAATCGGGATTGGTGTCATATTGGTATGGTATCATAAAAAAGTGTGTGTCTTTAGGGTTTTGATGAGTATACGCTCATTGATTGAATAGCCTAACTAAAAAAACACTAAAATATTGTTTAAGTACGGATCTTTGAAACAATCGAAACATAAAATAAAAAACTGTCAGTCGTAGGACTGCACGTCAGAAGTGAAAACATAACTGACACATCTGTCATCTCTGAGCGTGACGGTCACACGAGTTCAGTGCTTTTTTCCCGTACCAAAATTGTCCAACGTACCTAAAGAAGTTTTCATTTCAACAATTTATTTATTGGAATTTAACGGATTCTTTGACAGATTTGTCAGAATATTTACCAAAATATGGAAACTATGACGTAATATTCTTCTGCACTTGCAAATAAACCATTCAATTGTCTAAAAACAGTTAATAATAATTCTTATTAAATAGATATTAAATCTTTTTTTTATAATATCTCCGACGTTTATGAACGCTATGTTTATTCCTTAAGCACGAAAGGAGCTGTCTTTCACAAAGCTATTATTCTAGGTAGTCAAAGACATCGGCCGTACCCTACTTACTTTTTGTGTTGTTCAAAATAAAGTGACAGAAAACCTAATTTTCTACAACGCGCAACAAGGGTCCTATTTGATGTATTAAAACAGTAACGACAGGGTATAAACCTTTCATTTGATGTTGCGGGATGATGCATCTTCGTTTTTAGGGTTCCGTTCCTTAAAAGAAAAAAAGGAACCCTTATAGGTAGGTGACTGTATGTCTGTCAAAGCCCTTTTTCACAGGATGCATTCCTGTAGAGGTATCGAATTGAAATTTATGTCAAAGGACCCTTGAAGCTGTAAAAAAAATCAGGCTTCTGAGCCTTATACATATTTCAACCAATTTTAAATCAAAACCTATGGGGTACTTCCCAGACTTAGAATCATGAAATTTGCTGAGAAGGAAGGTCTCACAGGACAAGTAAAGGAAAAAAATAAGAAGAAATTCCATAACATGTTGTTATATTACATAAAAACATAGTTTTTGCGGTTATAGACTTATATTTTACTTGTTGTCTTTAAATAAAAAACGGGCAAAAATGTTTAAAAATCGATTCCCGAGGTGGACGAACTGTCTACAAATAAGTTTGTACGGAACCCTGTATGCGCGAGTGAACCTCGGGTCCGGGTCCGGGGTCCGGGTTTTTATAGTTCTGGGTAATTGTTGGTAATCTGAGAAAACTCATAAATTAAGCTGTAAATGGCACAATACTGGTATTTTTATTTTTTGAAATATGTTGGACTATAATAGAGCTAATAGAGAATTTTTGGACTCAGCGGTCAACTCAACCTTCAATGCATGCGTCTAAATTAATTAATTAATGCATTTAATTCTCATAATCAAATCGACCGGATATCTTCAGTACAGTCGATTAAAAGTGCTTAGAGTACTATATGTACATAGGTATTTAAAACAGTCACAATCTCAAACCATGAGTCTATGGAAGTTTATTTAGTACGTCAAGAATTTATTTCGCGACAAAGAAGATCGTGATTTGTAACCTACATATTAACAGACTGTCCTAGTCGTATTTTTGGAATATATTACATGAGTATAAAATGATGAATGAATCTATTTTACGATAGTTTTTATTTATACGTAATTCTCGTAATAATCGATTTAAACTATCCAAAATAAATAGTAAAAATAAACTAAGCTACGTAGGCATGTTTCAGGAATTAAGTTCCACAATGTATAGCGTGACGAGTGATTAATTGTGAGGACACTTTATTTTAAGGAATACCAGCTTTTGCCCATGGTCTTGCTCACGTATTCTATCCCTCGGGAACAGTACTTTTTTTCTGGACGAAAGATTTTTCTGTACTTCCGACAACGTGCATGCAAAATTTCATGAAGATCGGTTTTTTTTATAATATTAATTAGGAGAATCTTATCCTGGGTGCCAGAGTTCACCGTAAAAAAAAAGCCAAATTTTACATAACACTTACAAAGGGCGGCCACCAGTACCACTACTCTGACCAGTTTGTTATTGTATATAAATATCGTGGCTGGCGAGTCGCAACCTTAGAGGTTGTATATATTTATGTACACTAATCAATGTGAAAATTAAATGCTATTTAATTCAGTGAAAGATGTTTCTTTAAAAAATAGGGTTACGATTCACCTAGTTTTATCATAATTGTTGTTGAACTCAACCGAGTAAACTACAATAGAAAATCTTTCCTTTGCTTTGCGCAATACGAGTGTTGCGCAAAGCAATAACAAATGGAATGACCTTTGTTCCCGTTGGATTACGAGTATATTATATGCATGCATATGTGAGTCCAATACTCCAGTTACTTGAAACTCGGCGCCCCTACGCGTACGTACCGTGTTTCGGACCGGACGAGCGACCCTCGGGAAATGCACGTGCAAAGACAATCGGCTTCAACTCTCTCAATTTGTAATACCTTCGTGCATGTATTATTCCTCCTGTTTACTCTCTTTGTATCCTGATTCTTACTGCAATAAATATGCTTGCTTTTAGTTTTATTTAAGACTTTGTTTGTTAGAGCTCTGTAGGTTGGACTGAAGTATTTTCGCATAGTAATATATAACGAACGTTCTGAAACAGAATTTGTAGTAGAAACTAATTTAATACCTGTGCCGGGCTTTAATTGATATTAAAAAGCAAGATAACATTCTAGAGTCTGTGCGGGAAGAGAACCGTCGTAGGATTTGAAGTCGCAGCAGTGCTAAATTACCTTTTTACACTGGTACGTCATAATTGTTTACTGTATTGTACAGTATTGTTTAGTGTCGAACTATAATGACGCAACAGTGTTGTCAACATAACAAAATTAATATATAGCACTGCTGCGACCTCAAATCCTACTACGGTTCTTTTTCCGCACAGACTCTAGCTATCTGATTAGTTAATTGTCTAAAAATTTCTTATCGGTTTTTATTTATTTGAGCTCAATAATTTAGGACTTTCGCTATCACTAACTAAAAAATATATATATCTTGATGAGTTTAAAAGATAGTATTAGTACGAAATATATTAAGCTTAACTCTGAATTCCTCGGAACACCTTATTAAGAGTAAGTGAGGTAGACGTCAGCTCAACAACGTCGAATATAATTATGTATATATACGGGAATTAACGCGATCACGAAATAGGTATTACATACGTCTAATACCTAATATTAACGTTTAATCTATCTTCTAATATTATAAGGGAAAGGTGTATGACCTTTTTGTGGAACACGATTATATTAGGCTAGAGTAGCGCATGTTAATAATTCAAAAGTAAGAAAGAAAGTACTTCAATAACCTACAAATTCACCAAGAATAAATTTTATCCCTACAATATAACAATGTACCTAAACCTAACATCTAATTGGTGTGTTCTTCTCATAAACTTAATATACTAACGGAATAAGTTTATGGTTCTTCTTTAACGCAGCAACGTAGCAATGGATCGACGTAATTTTTTTATGAGGGTTTTAATATAGGCTACTTTTAATGCTAGAAAATGTGAAAAGGCTCTTATTACCGATATTCTTCGTGTCTTAGAATATGTTTAATGAATTGCTGATAGTGCCACACACAGTCAAAGGGACATCAGTAGGCTAAGAATACAAAGTGGCAAAACGACCTGAATCTGAATCCGCATTAAATCCCACTAATATTATAAATGTGAAAGTGTGGATCGATGGATGGATGGATGTTTGTTACTCTTTCACGCAAAAACCACTAAACCGATTGCGATGAAACTTCGCATCTAGATAGCTGGAGACCTGGATTAACGCAAAGGCTAGGCTTTTTATCCCGATATTCCCACAGGATCGGGACTTACGCGGGTGAAACCGTGGGGCGCTGCTAGTAAGTCATAAGCCGTTTTTACAAAGGACACTATTAGTAGCCATTAGTGATCAATTATTACACGTTCACTAACACGTAATTTCAGACTACATCTAAACTAGTAATAGAATGAAATAATTATTATCTACTAATAGATGTATCAAGCTGAACAATAATCGTTAATTAATTGTACATAATACAATAATTAATTGCATTAATTTTGGAACTGATGTAAGCCTGTTTATTTCTGAGAGTTGATTACAGTTTGCTACTAAGATGTTAAAGAGCCAGGAATGAATATGCTGCTCGTAATTTTTTTATGATCGTGCTTCCTAAAATTTAGGTCCGGTATAAATGTATCATTACCCGTGGTCCGACTGTAAAGTTTTATTGGTCGATCCAAGGGTAGCTTACAGTCTTAATAATTACTTTGAACTGAACATGTAAACTAGTAGAACATGGAGTCATTTGTACTTTCATCAGACATGAGAGTTAAATCACAACAATTAATAAATCCATAGACTGTTATAGCATTTAAATGATAAAAAAAAACTATGGTCTTTGCAGCTTCTTTTTGGTGCAATTATGTGTAAAAGTTTATTTCTCTTTTCGAAAAATATGGAAATATTTATGTAATTTATAAATCACTGAATAAGGATTACAGAAGCGTATTGGGTAATGTCTAACTTTACATTCACAAGAACTTGTCCGATTCTAAAAAAAAATTAAACCATTTCTATACAACATCGGTATTGGTGGTTGTCGACAGATGCACATATTGGCTGTTACAGAAAAGTGTAATCATTTTAGGGTGAATAACATAAAGCAGTATCAATTTAAGAAAATACGTTATTTTTAATACAGAAATCTTAGGTCTAGATCTATGTATCGAATGTTATATGTACCAGATATTTCTGAAAACGTAAATTTAAAAAAAATTAGCGCTTTGAAATTAACATGAAAATTAATAATTTATTTTTAAGAAATGTGCACTTACACCAGGAAAGGAATTAAAAAAACATTTTTGGAATAGTTTCAATTTTTTTTCTGTTAAAAATGTTTTAACAGAAAAAAATTTTAACTATTCCAAAAATGTTTTTTTTTTTAATTCCTTTTATTTAGCTTAATAAACTATTTTTGAGCTACACATAATGCTCTTAAAATTTTACCACATCTTTCTATATATACATATAATAAACGATTACTTGTCATTATAAGCGGTTATCTTATTTTATATACCTGTATATATATATATTTATTTATGTATACATGTAGTATGTTTATGGTAATATAAGTAAAGTATCCTAAGTATATATTAAAATCAACATTAACCTCTCTCAGTACACAACAGACTACCCTGAAATATATTTGTTAATATCCGTACAAAGGTTGTCTGGAAGAGATCGCCGTGAGCGATAAGACCGCCTATTGTTATACCTGAATGTTTACATTGTTTTGGATTGTATCTCACTCAAAAGGTGTACAATAATATAAAGAGATAAATAAATAAATAAATAAACTGTATTTACGTACCTATGCACCAAATTTCTATTACTTGGACAATAAACAATATTTAATTACTGTAATAGCTGTCTAATTATATCCCCTCAGCGTAATGGCTGAAATTAATACAAGTGCTATCATTAAAATTAAACTGCTTCGAAACCTTCCCCAAGAATAATGAAGTGATTACACTAATAACATAATAACCTCTGCTACTTAAAAGAAATACATTTTACGGCCAGATTATACACGTCCCACGTGAAATGTACATAAAGCGACAAAGGTGTTTTGGTACACATCTACTCGTATTATTGAGAATTAAAATATTTTTATTACTAAACCTACGTACCTAACGTGCTTTAAATAAAATAAAAAAATTACTTATATGTACGTGCTTTTTGAACCTAGAAATCCTAGATTCAATTATATTCCAGAATAGCTGCCCCGTAGTTTCACTTGCGTTTATGGTCACTGCTGCGCTCCTATTGGTCGTAGCGTGATGACAGAAGCCACGACTTTTCTTTCAGATACAGAAAAATCTATCTGTAATCTAGACAATCTAACAGAAAATTTTACAAAGGCTGTTACGGTCAAATTACCGGCCCTAAAAGCCCTTAAAAAAGGTGTCATATGTTTTAAAAATTTCATCAAATTCAGCACCTTTTATAATTCAGTTATTTTAAGTGCATTCATTGTTGGAGCCTTAATTATCTTGAATCTTAATTTAAAATGTAATAATCTTGTATAAATTTTAGCTACTAAATAGACTTTCATATAAACATGTACGAAAACAACCATTAAACGTACATATGAACGTTTAATGGTTGTTTTCGTTGTCCGAGTCAGAAATATGCCTAGACGAAGTTATAGTTACGCCTAGTCTCACACAAAGTCCTCATAAATAAAACTGCACAGCCAATAAACTAAAGAGTTATGAAATACAATGCTCGTATATTTTACAGTCAACACCTAAATTTTACTGCTTTAAAATTTCGAGCTGAAAACTTTAGCTTTTCCAACAAAAAGGTTCTAAAACAAAGTGATATGAATAGTTCTGCAGCAAGTGACAAATACATCATGGTGTAATTTTATTTATTCATATTTTCATAGCAGGATGCGTTCTCAGAAATTGTTGAGACTTTTAGAGGTAGGTAAGTAAACTCTCCTCCCTCATGTGAAATTTCCTCGTTTCCGGCAGTGGTCATCAGGGTGATGGGCTGAACGTACGGAGGAAAACGTACAAAAAAAACAGCGGCCATAAACGTGAGTCCCTCCCGCCTTGGCAAACAAACAATAGAGGCGCTACTACTTCCGTTGCGAGAGATCTGGAGCGATGCTAAATAAAACTAAGTAATTATTTAACATCTTATTTACCGTTTTTCTTATTCACCAATACTTGCACTAGTACGCGTACCTTAAGGAATCGTCTTCCAAGAACCCTAATTGTCGATTGACCACGTACTTCAAAAAGCGTGTAGCAATCCTCATGTTATAAGCCTTTTTGGATCACCAAAGAGGCTACGGTCCGCCTATCAAGGTGGGCCTTAGACCTCTATGCTTCCTGCATTTCCGAATAGTATATATTTATTAACCGACATTAATAAAAAAGAAATAAATAAAAAAGGACCGCCGATTTCTTTGTTGTATTCTACCCTAAATCTTTACAGCCTGTGAACCGATTTTAATCATTATTTTTATAAAAAATATTTTTCCTGTAACCCTATCGCAACGCCATCTACCTGGTCCAATTGTAAATCTAAACCACTCTTGAATCCACTTGAAGATACACAAAAAAAATTCATTAAAATGTTTCCATCCGTTTAGGAGGAGTTCAGTAACATATACACGCACAGAAGAAATATATATATATAAAAGATATGATTGATCGTTTAGGCTCAGTTAAATCAGTTATTCTTTTAAAATCGATAATTTTTGAAATTATATTTATTTAATTAGTTCTATAACGTCGAAAGGATTAATTTTTTTGGAAAGTTATAATTCCCCATCACAAACAATCAGAACTAAATTACTTTGTAATATATCCATTTTTTTCACCAGCGACGTGAATCTATACGAAACTGTCTAACAGTTCCATATCTCAATGTGCTATGTCTAAACCAAAACCCCTGCAGACTCCTGTTGGAATTTAAGCACTTGAGAGCCTTCAAAGAACTCGCAACAAATCACACAAACGCCTGCGATTATTTTAACATCTATCCATTATCCCAAGGCTTAGTAGCAAATCCGCTTCACATATCCAATGTCATGTAATATTATATTTCACGATCGTAAATCTTAGACGTTTTGTGAAAGAGATTGGTAGGATTTATCTAAGACGGGGATTGGGGAACTTCGGGAATTCAGGCAGCCGATTATCATAACCCACTTCTACAAAATTCTTTTCACAACCAGATCCCGTTATATGGCAAGGATAACGGGAAATTTATTGATCACAAGCTATTCCGACACACGACGTTAACTGCATCAAAGAATACCAGGTATACTTAGAGCAAAAAGACCTCTAGTTTGTAAGGAATCGCATATGATCATAAGAGATCAAACTTTTAGATAAATACCTTAGAAGCAATAACCGTCTCATCAAAATGTATTTGAATCTTCTGTAACTCAGAATCCTAGTATTTTTCTTGTAATACTTATTACGTTTCTTTATCAACTCAAATGTCATAAACGAGTGACTTCAGAACACGAACACAAATAATAAACTTTAGGAAAAACCAATTGGACTAAAAATCAAGGTTTTTCCTAATCAGCAGTAATTGCTATGGCTATTATAGAGATATGAACCCTATAGAAATACGAACATTTTACTTATTGCTTTTTTAAATACTCTGCAACATCCAATACTACAACCACAAATAAAACTCTTATACGAGGAAACTTTCACACGCGAGAAATCTGGAACAATGAGAAGTTTACTTGATTTGAGATTCTATACATAACATTATGTGCTGGGGCGAACACGTGAAGTAGCGGGGCGCACTTTCCAATGAGTTTTGTTAATACTTGTTCGCACAAGGCGAGAGCGCCTCTTCTCAATTATTTACGCACACACTCGCTTTTTGGCCCCGGTTCTTTTCATACGGGACAAAAGCGGATTCAGGTCGTGCCAACAACGGAAAGATTGCAAAGGACGTACCTATGTAACGTATAGGCAAGGACGTGAGATGAGCTTGAAGCTTTTAATATTAAGCACCCAGAATAAGGCCGGCTGAAGTTTATTACGCAATGACGTCACTTGCAAACGACATGCATAAATTATATGAAGTTATTACACTATATCTCAGTGTTCATTCTTCTATTATGAAGTGGCAAGAAAGAAAAATACCAGCATCTGTTTCCTTTATACAAACATAATATATAAGTGCGTGGTAAATCAGATCTTTAAACTCTGTTGCAAATAGTAATACGACGAGTGACTTTCTCTGAGGTATGCATTTTTATAATTTTATTTTTCATTTTAAAATGTTTTATGTATTATGGTTTATGACTTTTACAGGAATTATTTAAGAGTTTTACACTAACTTTTTAACAAGCACACGACCACACGTTCTCGCGCATTACCAACCTTATCCAAATCCTCATTCAGATCTAGCGATCTTATTCACCAACATAAATCCTATTATTCCCCCTTTCTTTTTGCATCAGGAATGATAAAATATACGTAAGCATCTTCACATGACACTAATTTTGTTCCCCTATCACAAGTTTTCACACTACTAAGGCGCCCATTACACGGTAGGTTTTGCTATCAGTTTTGCCACAATCAAAAAGGTGATTGACAAATAACCTATCGTCTAATGTAGTGATTGACGGTTGCATGATGAGATTTTGATGTCGATATTATTTCATCAATCACCAACGAAAATCCGTCAGTCATGGTTTTTAGTAATGATTGACGTTTGCATGAGCGTCTAATGAACGCCTAAAGAACCGTCCTTCCATCCTTTTCGAATACGAATCTAATCTAATCTAGTGAAAATCTAGTTTTAGGTTTAATCAAGTTTTAAATTCAAATCTTTCATTAATCTACGGAATACAATTCCATAGGTCCACCTTTATGCCAGCAGTAGTACCAGCAATACACGTTCAACAGTAACATAAAAATGCCTAGCACCTAATGCATTTATGATTTTAAAAGAAATCATTATACAAAGCGATGAAGAAATATGTACTACGTCATATTTCAATGTCGCATAATATAAATAGACCACTTTTATAATATTCCTGATTTTTAATATGGCAACATCATCATCAATCAATCATAAATAATCTTTTTATTTTTTATACATAACCTATACATAATCATCATATGACCGTACCTCTCTGTAATACGTTGTATATAGCTGTTTACACAAATCACAAAACTGTAGATATACGTTGCCTTTGAAATACATCCGAGCGGAATAACACGAGGGTCCTTTTCAAATTCGCCCTTTCTTTGGGACCCGATTGAACGAAAGTTTTTATAGTGCGGCCTACTGCGGCTACAGTAATCTAGTTCAGGTGTGCTCTCGAGAATCCTCTTGGATCTGAGGTCACATACGTTTTCCGATTTTATTGCATATTGAGACGTACTATTCCTCTGATATATACTCCTCGCCCCTGTGTTATATAGAGACAGCTCGTTATTAAACTATTTGATGTAGAATAGGATATGCTACATATTTTACGAGCCGAACAAATTTACGGTTAATAGAAATATTTATGTACCACATTTTCGTATTAAACAAAAGCTCTCCAGCGAGCGGTTTAAGATTATTTCCTGTGCTTATGTTTTATGAAAACTTATTTTCAGTCTTCACAAGCTTACTTTTTTAATATAAATGTAAATTGTCCAAGATTAAGTTCTGAGTATAATGGTATAATTTATTAAATTAATTAAAAAATATTCTTCACAAGTAAAGGCGCCTAAGGTCATTCTAGAAACTCAAGTAAATTAAGGGTAATTAAACCCGTCTCAAAGGAAATTTGAAGATGGATTAGCCATTACATTGCTTAGCTCAGTAAAGAAATAAAACATCCTTCTGATATTGAACATACGAATATTGTAACTAAATTGTCTGTAAATAACCAAAAAATGTTTTTTCGTAAACCATCAAATTAGTGTACGATAGTGCACAGCGCAAAGCTATTTATTATCTTTACTGCGCAAATACAACTTTAATTTGGCTCGCATAAAGCACTAGCAATTATAATAATAAAATTTATTCTAATTTGCGTTTCATTTCGCGCGGCACAATTAAAACATAAATCTGCAGCGACAAAGCTAAGTGCAACTAAATGTTTTCATTAGTTTCACTCGTACTTTTGAATCTACTTTGCAGATGGCTCGGTCGGGCCCGGTTTCCCAACGAAGGAGTCGGTGCTGATATTGTGGGAAAGCGACTGAAGGCGCAAGGTGTAACTACTATTCGCTTTTTACACAACCCGCTGGCAACGCCTTGAACGAAATTGCACGATTTCAACCCTGCATTTTAAGCAAAAACCGTTCCGAACATTACAATGCAGTAATGCCACAAGTTTAATGTTGTTCACCTTGAATTTAAAAGCTCATTTCGTAGAGACTTTATTCAAATAGCTTCCGCCTTTTCACCTTAGCGTTTTTGTGTCGATGAAAGATCACCAAGTTCAAGCGGTACATAATTAATATCCTATTGTATTCAATACAAGTTCAGTGAATCCTGTGAACCATTTTTTTAAAGTTATTTTTAGGGACTAATTTGAAATTTTAACACAAGAATATGTTTGAATTTTAATAACGAATAAGCGTTCAGTATTTAAATGGATTTCCTCGCCATCTCGAGATCGTTATTGTAAAGGCATTATCTAGGATCAGAAGTTCGGGACCGGAATATAAATGTCGGGATCGGATCGGGCGTTTAGAGCAATATGTCAATCGGGGACGGTCGAAGAGTCTGTCATCCCGTCCTTCGCTCGGTGCAACTACTATACGGACAATTTTTGCTTGATGATTGACAATCCGTCTGATACCCACGTCATAGCAATCCCTCGACCTAAGTGTGACGAATGCTTTGGCTACTTGAATTAGATACTGATGACACCATTACTGGAAAACTGAGAGTTGAAAGGCATGATCGGAATGGGTTTATTATGGGGAAAATGATTCTGTTAAGGTTCTTGGTACTTGATAGACGGCTGTATCCTTACATAATATAAAAGATAGTATTGATGAGTGTTCGTATTACCAACAACCACTGAACATATTCAGTGTTTCAGTGTTCAGAGTGAATTAACAAAGGGAAACATTGCGCTTATGACATTCACAGTAACATACACATCAATGGATGTTGATGCAATTTAATGGCAAGATCTATTTATCAAATAATACAATTCCTATTAGAAAATATTAATCAAATGTCAATGTAAAGTGTTCTAAACGCGTGCCACCCGCATACCCACAGCTTGTCACTGCCATCAACATGCCATAAACATTCACACGGTTTTTTATTTACAATAATATTCATCAGATAATATTATAGAGTCGTGATTTTTGGGTTAGCTTCTGTTGTTAATTTGTACTATTTTGATTATATTCAGTTTAAATAAATATTCGAAGTCAATTAGCATTTAATTGAATTAACGTAAATATTAAATGTATAAAGTGTTATCAAGTAGGCTCGCAATTTAAAAAGACTGTACAAATCAAAGTTTAAATAAATGTGATGCCGGTTTATGATCAATTGTAGGCCCTTAAAGTAACTACTTAGTAATCTGTGCCCTTAGGGAAGAAATACTTTCACACTTAAGGCGACCGAGTCTTTTTTCCTGCTATTACGTACGGTCATCTAGAGTTGACAACACAAAAGTGACACCGGTGACCACTAGACGGCCATGCCGTGTGCTTATTTGAATTCTTAATTGTATAAAGAATAGGTACATTGCAATAAAATAAGTTAAAAAGCGGTAAGTGTGTGCACAACTCGCCACACTTTTAGGAAATTATTTTGTAACTGAGGATTTGAACTTGCAAAGGAGCTTGTCCAAACATGTATGGCCCCTTTATCAGGTTTCTTTTATCATTATGTTGCAAAAAGGGTTGGAATCAATGATACTAATGGAATAAATACAACATCTTTAGTATTTTTAGGATGGAATGGTCGTCTACACAATAAAGAATATGTACATATATGTGAAAAAAGAAAAAATAATATACATATTAATAAATAAGTATAATATTGGGAATTTAATTTTTTGCCTTGACTATTTATGTAGTTCGTTTAAAACATTTACCTGTATTAAGAAGCTTATTTTGAGTGTCCACGCCATCAACACTGAGACGCAGCGGATTTGGCTACTGGAAATACCGACTTCCTTGAAGTATTTATGTGAGTACAACCGTACATCTTAATAAATAGGTAAGTGGAAATTTTATAATTACTAGAGGTCGCCTAGGGGTCGTATTAATTGACTAAGCGATATTTTTGGAAATTTTATCGTATTTCCTCGGATTATTAGTTAGGATTATATTAGCTTAGTTGAAGTATTCCACTCATGTAACAGAGTTTATATCTACTTTAGCATTTCTGAGAAGGAAACGAGACCTTCAAAGTTTAAATCAAAGTGCGAGACCGCAGCCAAAGTTAATCCGTCTTTATAAAATCGAAACAAGAAGAACAATAAACGGAAATTATAAAATTAATCACCAACTCAAAGCTTGTCAAGCGTGTCAAATTCACAAGATCCGAATATTGGAAAGTTTAATAGTTCAACTTAAAGCCATAGTGTGAAGGAAATTATATTTCAATTATAAAGGGTCCTTTGTTTACCAAACTAAGTTACAAATTGTTAAATTGTAGGGAATTGTAACTTATGCCATAGGCAGGAGTAGATAATAATTGTAGAACCCATTTCATAGAAACAAGTAATTTGGTAAACAACAAGCGGCCTCCCTAATAACGAGCGGTTACAGTTAGGGGGTGGGTACCAAAAATTAGTGGGTCACTCGTGTGTTGCCAATTCGTAATGGAGCTACTGACTTGCCCTACTCACCAGCAGATAACAGCACTACTAACATTGTGTTGGACTGCCGGAGTAAGATACTGCCCCATTGGGCCACTCCATTTCAATATCACTTCTTGTTCTCACTCTTTCGGTTTGACTTTACTGCCTATTGCAATCCCTGACTTATCTTTGGTTTGCTGTCGCTGGAGTCGATAAACCTAACGTAAATGGAGGGATTTTCTCTTTCTTTATGTGTTATAAGGATCATTATTACTTTCGCAACAAGCTACATAGGTATCTCGAGAAACGCCTCACTTTATATAACCACCATCACGGTACGCAACGGTAACAAGCACAGAAAGCACTAAAAGAACCTGGTTGCAATTTTCTACTATACACTAAAAGGTATTCTATTATTACGAGTGCTCTTGTAATTAGGGGACCAATCAGAAAAACAGGTGGTTTTATCTCGGCTAAATACTAACAAAACACGGGATGTTAGTTAAAAAAAGAAAATATTTTTGAAGTGAAAACTTCTTTAGCGGCGTTGTGCACTTTTTGAGATGGGTAAAAAATGTTAAACTCGCGTCAGGACACGTGACCGAACGGCGCCGACTCAAAATAAGTTTGTATAAAATTTGATAGTTTATGTAAATAATCTCAAGACTTAAGAGGTTTATTTATTTATTGCTTTTTAGTTATTTCGTCGGTTTAATTTTTTGTTAAAAAGATTTTTATTATAATCTTAGTGATATATAAAAAGTTTTTCTGCGAAAGTAAATTTTTATTTTTGTAGTAACTACTTTAATTAGGCCCAAAAATTGTTTTATTATGTTCGCCATCATCTTATATAAATGTGCCGTACGTTCTTAACGTACAAAATAAATTTTATTCTTCTCAAAAGTACAATTTTCACTTGTCGCTACATAAAGTAAACAGGGCCTTCCCCAAAGTTGTGAAACCTATCATGTTAGGTTTCAGGCATCATGTTTCATGTAGTACACGGCTTTCATTTTAGGAAGTGAGGGTAGTCGAACTCGCGAGATAGGCGACGTTACGTCACAACACGACATGTGCCGTCGCACGTCACATGCGGGCGAGGCGCGTGCCAAACCACTTACGTTAATCGTTTTCAAACATAATTGCTCCCCTATAACTTTATAGTACACCAATATATGTGAAAGTAACACGTGTTGAACAAAACAAGTACATTTTCGTTTTAGGAATCTATACTCTAAAATCAATTACTGTAATTTTAATAGGAATAGTGGTTAAGAAATAATTGTAAGATTAAGATAAATTTTTTGAGGCGTCGATAGCCAGATCTACATTTCTTATCAGACTGTCCTCGCTTTTAGTGCAACATCCATCACTACACAACATTCTTTACTATATTAAATTTGGTTAGAGGGATGATTATAATTTATTTCAGTCAGGCACGCGTTGCCGACCCTGTAAAAACCTTTGAATGCCCTTCCGATGAACCCCTATAATGTGGCTACCTTGGCAAGGGTGTAACGTAAAACAAGCAACCTCTTTAGTGTTAAAGGGTTGTTGAACCCAACTGCTACTGGAGGGCAATGCGATGAAACTAACCAACTATAATGACCTTGGGATCGTAGACAATCCTAAAGGTCCTTACAGGAAAAACATGTAACGGGCACATGTCAGTCATGTCATAGTTAGAAACAGTACTATGTAAACGTAGATATTTTAATTTCAAGTGTAAAAAATTAAATCATATAGCATTTGCTCACTCTATAAAACGGATAAGCAGACTGTGGAGGTAGGGTACGGAGTACCGAAGACTTCTGCTCTAATTAGAATCCCGTACTAGTGATTTATTTGAAGGTCTTCCAGATTCCCAAAAGCAACTCTAAGTAGTTCCAAACCTCCTGAACTTACTACATAGTGCACAGACGAGCAGACCAAGATATATCTATTTGTTTCATTAAATTAAAATGAACAATAATTTTGAGCAATTTTGAATAACCAAACAAGCACATGATCAGTGGCAAAGTCTAACCTTATCTGAATAAAAAAATGAACTTATGTTTATAAATCACTACATATTATAAAACAAAGTCCCCCGACGCGTCTGTCTGTCTGTTCGCGATAAACTGAAAACTACTGAACGGATTTTCATGCGGCTTTCACTAATAGACAGAGTGATTCATGAGGAAGGTTTAGGAGTATAATTTGTACCCGTGCGAAGCCGGGGCGGGTTGCTAGTAATATATATTTTGATAAATTATTTACACATAATACATACATCCAGACAACTCGACATGCTAGATTAATCGTCCTAAACCGCTTAGATATATTTAAAAAACATAAACAATCTCACAATCACAAAAACTTCACCCCATAATCACCCTAACCCTTCGTCCGTTAAAATATACGGAGACTCTTTACGCCTCGATATCTGCGAGGTCATCCTTGAGATCAGAACCGTTAAATAAATCCAGCTAATCGCTGTAGCACGGGATCCTCTTCGCATTGTCCAGACGTTGAATGCCTTCATTGTCTAAAGAAGGTACCCGGACATACAATTACGTAAAGTCGTAACAGCCACAACGAGCACAACCATTTTATATTCAAAGGCAAGGGGACTTTAAGAATGGAATTTTAAAGCAACCGTATAAGAAAAGCTTGCACAAAACATGTAAAGGTAGACAAGATTGATGTAACGGTCGGTGGCACGTTTGCGCACGTGCTAAGGCCGGCTGCGTCTTACTTCTGGGTGTAACATAAAAAATATTGGACCTAACATAAAGAAAACGTTTATGGGTTCTTTGTATAATATCGGTACTGATAATATTATTTATTCTTATTCTTAGCTATAAAATAAAAAATAAGGATCGGCAATTTAGCGAAAAGCTTCGTGAATCACTTGCTATAGGTACTAGTTATATATTACTGGGGTATCTTGTGTGAAATTGTCTAGACTCAAAGTACTAAATTAAGATTCTTTTTATCTTTATACTAGCAACCCGCCCGGCTTCACACGGGTAGCAGAGACATCTTCAACAATCATCATCATGTTTCAACCAATTTACACAAAACCTTACCAAATTATATACCTAAAACCTTTCTTATGAATCACTCTATCTATTGGTGAAAACCGCATGAAAATCCGCTCAGTAGTGTTTGAGTTTATCACGAACAGATAGACAGACGCACCGGGGGATTTTGTTTTATAATATGTAGTGACTAGCAACCCGCCCCGGCTTCGCACGGGTACAAATTATATACCTAAACCTTTCTCATGAATCACTCTATCTATTAGTGAAAACCGCATGAAAATCCGTTCATTAGTTTTTCAGTTTATCGCGAACAGACAGACAGACAGACGCGGCAGGGGACTTTGTTTTATAATATGTAGTGACTAGCAACCCGCCCCGTCTTCGCACGGGTACAAATTATATACCTAAACCTTCCTCATGAATCACTCTATCTATTAGTGAAAACCGCATGAAAATCCGTTCAGTAGTTTTTCAGTTAATAGCGAACAGACAGACAGACAGACATGGTGGGGAACTTTGTTTTATAATATGTAGTGATTACCTAATTCGTGAAGAGAATTATTTGAACCCCTTTTTAAGTAAACTTCGCGGAGAAAATTGAAACTAGGGATACTAAAGTTAATATGCAGATGAAGTCTAGAAAGCTAAAATTTTTACACAATATGCCACAAAAGGCTACAGCTGTCCAGTATAATATGTTGACCGGTCATCCTAAGAAATGTCAATAGAATTTAACTTCAACTTCAACTTTTGGATTGTGGCTTTGTGGAGTTACCACAATTTTGCCAATGTCAAGTTAGAATTTAACTCCGTGGCTGGCGTGAATATGTTGACATATCTAAAATTGCTATTTTTCAGGGTTTCCATTGTTAAGTTTTGACGTTATATGTATATGTTGAGATTTCAAGTAACGAATATTTTTTTGGTGACTGAGTGTAAGTTGATATAAGAAAATATCAATTTTTATTCACAAAATCATGTGAATCGTTAATTTGACATGAGGTTTTGTCAAGTTAGACACGTTAAAATGCTAAATGTCAACATGTTTCCAAAGTAGATTTCTCCAAAATTTATTTATTTTTGAAACTGTAATTTTTTTTTCATATGAATTCCTAATGCGTAGGAGGTATATATATACCACCAATAAAAAAAAACATGCAAGTCAACATATCAATGTGTTCACGCCAGCCACGGAACTTATACTGACAAAGAATAGCTTCATTTATGTTACAAGAAGCAAAATATAGGCCAATGAAATAAAACAAAACCTTCAAAATTTTATTAATTATAGTCGATTACCGACCACCAGGCACCAGGCGATCTCTAATTATAATAAATTCGACAATCACAGTCTAGGCGAATGAATAAGAATGTTATTAAGTACCTTGATGGTAGTAATTATAGTGAAATAATGAAATTTGCAACACGCGTAGGGTTGCCAATTGTAATCTGTAATATCGCATCCCACGTTGTTTTTGGTAGAAAATAATATTCTATATACGAGTATATTGAAAAATATTTATTACAGAGAGAACCAAGATTATCAAAAATAACAAGTACTCTATTTGTCTTAGAAAAGGGTTAAAAGAAGAAAACGGTAAACACGTATCCGCAAACGCGTAAAAACGTTAAATTTCATAATTCTAAAATTACTTTATCTACACTCTTTCAACTAACAGTTTAATAAATACAACCTTTGTATTTTTTTTATTCGTTTATCGACTTTTGTCTTTGCTCGTTGTCTGTCTCACCAACATTTTGTAGGTAATTATTTTTATTTTAAAATTACTTTGTTCATCCCTACATTTTAAATTTAGGATAGTCAACCATTGCACGAAACTATAGAACTTCCTCGTCTGACGTCACTTTCTATCGTTCTTTTTAATTTTTAAGAAGAAACGAGAATGTCACATGTTACTTTTAAAGGTACAGGTCGCAGACGAGCTGCAGACTGCAGCCGCAGACGGCAATGCAGTCTGCGGTTGCAATCGACGATCGGAATCAAATCGCATTGTTGCCTGTTGCCTGTAGTCGCGGCCGTGTCTATTTCGACTGAATGCAGACTGCACATGCCGCAGCTGAAAGCCTCAGTCGTTTACATACCTTCACGAAAGACAGAATGTTGTCCAACGCTACCGATAGTTTATTAAAAGACTTTTGTTAGAAGAGGAAGATGATGCCGACGTGTTATTAATAGGTATTTGCTAAAAAGGAAAGAAAACCAACTTGCGGTCTGACGTCGCCCTGCTCAGAATCATTTTCATAGAAACTACATAGTAGTGCCGCTTGCAGTTGCAGTTTGCGGTTTGCAGTCCGTCTTGGACTTGTTCCTTAAGTAAAACATAAAAATACATCAACATAAAAATCAGAACAGGTATCGTTTTGTACCGTAAGCGAAAAACTTATGTTGGAGACTGTACCGTATCGAAAGTTATTGTATATTTTTTATAGCTCCAGTAAAGTTGGTTTGCTCAATAGATGGCTCAAAGATAAAGACAGAAAAGGACAGATTTCTTTGTCGGGAAGCTACACAGCATTGACATTATGTGGAGCGGAAGATTTTGTGATTTATGTTTTTGTTCGCTTGTAAAATAAATATGCGTTTGATATGTGAACATAATTTGGCATACGGAAACGCTCTATTATCGGAAATAAGCGTTTGACAGAGAAAAATATGGGCGTATTTCTCCCCACTTTCAAAATATCAACACTATTGTTCAAGTATTTCTGTAACCAGGTGTTAGGTTTACAAATGCAGGCAAGGCAGAAAACCTCTGAAGAAATTACAATACAGTTCTACAGACTCTCTTCCAAGTATCCGAGGCTTTCTAGATATCGTAGCCAAGGCCTAAAGTTGGCTTAGATGATGCGTTGCCTGAATAACAAGTCTCTCATCAGTAAAATTAAGCCAGTACCAGGTAGGCTATGGGTTCAAACCATCTCCCACACCCCGTTACGACCCTGACATTAAACCGACGTTTACCAGAATAGGTACGGTCACTAGTCGTTTTTTTTTTATACACAAACTTTTAATAGTCAAAAACTGTATTTTTTTTATGTGTACGATAGTAGGCGGCAGTAAGTATATTTTGAAAACTAGCAAGTCTTAATCAAATGAAGAAAAAAGAAAAGGTAATAGCAGACTTCAACAGTAATAGAAGCAATATTTTAACGGAATATTTATTTCTCTTTTCGATTTAAAAGGGAAATAAAATTGCTGTTGGTTCATTTCTTGTATTTTATACACAAATGAAATGCGTGACATGTATAAAATGAAGTGTAATTAAAAAACATGTAATTTACGATATGGTATAATATTATATGGTTGAGGAACGCCAAAATTTGTTATTTATATAAGACCACCTTTACGATTAAATTATGTATAGGTCTATACCGTGACCATTACAAAACTCATCGTTCACTTTGAAGCCACTACCACGCCAGACGCGAGTGTCTAACGTACAATCATAGTATATTATCTATGGTACAATCTTTGAGTTTGTGTGCATGACGGTTTTACTAACAGCGCATAGAGGTTACCCCAAAATTTAGGGACGTTCTTTTTTTTATTTATTTTATTTGTATGTAATATTAAATAAAGACATCATAAATAGATTTAAATGAATACTAAGGATAAAAAAATATTTTCATTATTTATTAATTCAAATCATAGAAAACCTAACCTATACCATACCTAACCATAGATACCTTTTTCATATGAATAAATAAGTAATAAAATAAAAAATATATTTGCTGTCACAAGATTAATAATAATAAAGTACTACAGTCACGTATTATATCGGTACTAACATTTTTTTTTGTCTCGTAACGATGACGGAGTACGAACTTTAAATTGTTTTAGTTCAATTCGTTAGAAGTAGTAATAATAAGTTAGAAATCCTCCTCCATCATCCTAGAATTTAAGCCTGAACCTTCGCTTTACCTCCTTCAAGAAATCGGGCATTTTTATTCATTTGTATTAATGAGCCGCTTATGTATATGCTTAGTTTAAAGTAATACGCACAGTCGCTTGATCGATACCAACTGATGCGTGTAACGAAATACAATATTCTATGCCGACAATTAAAAAAAAATATGATTTAGATGACGGTGGTTTAGCCCGCAAAGTTTTTTGACGCGTATCAAAATTTTAACTTTTTAATTTACAACATAATATTTTATATTTATTGGATTTTTATACATCTATTCTCCGTAAGTAGTTGTTATCCAATTATTCACTTAACACTAACCTATTCTAATCATGAAGAATTGTATGATAACAGAAAATTTTAATAAAGTTACAACTTGTTAATGTTATAACATTTATTAAATTCTATTTTAATAATCTTAACTTAGTAAACTCAGTTTTAATACTATCAATAAATTACAATAAGTGTTTCTCTTGTGTAAAATTACGCCAATATAGATAATTGTTCAAATGAGGGTAGACTGCAAAACTACAACCAGAACAAACATTTTGATTTCAGAAGCTGCCATTATGCCCAGGAAACATAAAAAAAAAGTTGATGAAATAACTGTTGGACTTTCAAAACAATGCAAGATATCATCCACACCGAAGCCGAAAGGTGATACAATTTTAGACGAGGTAATCGACCCTACACTACTTGCTAAGTGGCCAAAGCTTAAGATAAAAGTTCCTCCCATATTTTTACATCAGCCAGCAGACTTTGAACAACATGTTAAGAAAGTACTTAATAGAGGTATCAAATTCTACCAGCCACATCGTGGTAAAGTCTATACCAGAATTATTTGTGAAACTTTCAATGACCATAAATATATGACCCAATATTTGGACAAAACACAATTGCCTTACCATACGTTTGGAAACCCTACTAAAAGGAAAATGAAAGTGGTCATCAAAGGGCTTCCGAATGACTTAGATATAGACGTAATCAAAGAAACTTTAAAGTCTGTTTCCATACCTATAGTTAGAGTGCATAAAATGAACACTGGGGAAGGAAGAAGAGACAATACTATGTTAGTTCTTGCAGTTGTGCCCTATGATGGAAAAGGCAAAAACATTTTACGAATTAAGCAACTATTAGGACACGAAGTGGTACTGGAACCTCCAAAAGATAAACCGAAACAGTGTTATCGTTGCCAGAAGTGGGGTCACTCCCAGCGTTACTGTCATGGCCAAGTAACATGCGTCAAGTGTGCTGAAAATCATTTAACCAAAAGATGTAAGAAAACACCTGATGAAGAACCAAAATGTGCCAATTGTAAAGAAGAACACACTGCTAGTTACAGGAAATGCCTCTATACTCGTGGATCGATGGATTATTCACTGATGCAATTTCTGGGATTAATAACACCATGCTTTAAACCACGAGTGCTAGTTACAGATGATAATTATACCACGTTATACAGGAATGTTGATTATACTAAGAAGAGCACCAAGTCCATTTGAATGATTTTCTTCGTTTCATTGGTTTTTTAGTTTTATTACTGTTTTAAGACTATCATTAGATTACGTAAGTATATGAGCATTTTGCACACGTGGGTTACGTTATGTCATGTGTTGCGTAAACGACATTCCGTGCATCCTTTTCACTTTTCATCAAAGTACCTATTTTAAAACATTTTTGGAAACATGTTTAAATTTTCATTGCCAAAATAATGTGCTAAAATTTATAAAAAAAAAACATTATTAGGGGTCCCTTCTTATATGTTAAATTACAGTCTCGTTTCTGAGTTTCGGTCATCGTCGGTCTTAGTCATCCAAAGTAACACCTCTAGTTTTGTTTGAATTTATTTAATTACTAGCAGCGCCCCGCGGTTTCTCTAGCTTTGGTTGAATTTATTTAATTATTAGAATATATTCCTAAGGTATTTTAATAGCTGCTTTTGGTAAATTTAGCAAAAATAACTGCGTTTTACAAGCGCAAACACGCAGATAACTGAGCTCATTCACGTGAATATGTACACTTTTACACTTTTTCACATTGTTTAAGTGCAGTGAGGGCCTAATATCTTACCATTTTAATCTTTAAATTTAAGTACATAGTGTGGTGGATTATTTTAATTGTTTTATTATTTAATCTGAAATGGTAACAATTAAAGTAGATAAACATGCTGATATGTGTCGTAACCAAAAAAAAATCGTTTTTAAGGTTTATTTGTCGATTTATTCAGCAGATATTTGTTTTCTTAAGTACTTACCAACTTTAACATTGAACTTAGTAACTATATTTTAAGACAATCCGTTTTAGCGTGAATATTGTCTTAAATTTGAAGGGTTTTAACTTTTTCGTATGTTTTACATATATGTAAAGAGACAATAAAATTGTCTTTATCATGGCACTATCTAAATTGTTGTCTGATTTAGTATAAGCTGTATCTAGTGGTTCATGAATCATCATTAACAAAAGGTAAATTACGACAAAAAGTTTTAAACTTTGGATAAACATAAAATACTTGTATCAATATTCATTTTTAAAGGTCTAAGTGGACAGTGATACTTCTCTGTAAGTGGATTAAATAAAATAAAATAAATTAAATAAAATATTTGTTTTAATACTCAAACTTATTTTTCCTTAAAATTATTGCATTGCTTTTCTGTTACATTTGCTTTCAGATTAATCAAAAGTATAATTATCTTACAACTAATTAGATCATATTTTTCTATATTTACAAACTTAACACATTATTTAAACTTAATTCTTCTAATGAATACTTAATACTGTAATCATGGGTTTTTTATCAATTGGTTCATGTTGGTTTTTAAAACGGCCTCTGCTTTCGCATCTTCAATTGGGGTTACACGGACCTGTAAGATAGATATAGGTACATTCAAATTTGAACTGAAAAACAAAAATTAAAAATAAGAGACTTAAATGTTTTTTGTTACCAAGAAGCTCACAAACTTGGTTAATGATAATTATTATATATTGTTAAATAACTCGAACTTGGGGAAATAAAACTTATTCAGGCTACAAGCTAAGCCTTTCGACCACAATAAACAGTGCTCGGTTTTGAAAGCCAGAATACTTATATACAATGGCGGGTTCAATGAAATTATTGCTTTCCTGAAGGGTTTTGAAGAGACTTCAAGGTTCGAGGATAGTGATTGGCCCTGCAAGGGTATACATATACTCCATCAAAACTAGTCTAACTCATCACGAGTGAAGTTAGGGGGACACTTGTTTTTGATGTCCATCTTGTTACGTTGACTTTTGTTACTCCCCAGTATTGTTACTGCCTTTCCTTTTAAATTTTATGCAATGCAACCAATATCCATGAAAGCTAAATCTTTCACACTGTATATTGCCTTTCCTCAGGGGAATATAGCGTATGGCGTTAAATGGTCAGTTTTAGCTCCACTGAACTACTTCGCTATACAATTTATTACTCAGAAAATAGTAAAAACAGATAAGAGCAAAGTACCTGGGAGACCGAGCTTTGCTCGGTAGCTTTTTGTAAAGTTGTCATTTATTTTTTTAAGTATGTTTGTAAATGTGCGTTTTTACAGCAAATACAACTATGCAGTTGAACTTAAAATGCAAAACTGTATCTGTCTACAAAATTTCATCAAAATCGTTAGAACCGTTTCCGAGATACCTGAAATATAAATACATACATACAAGAATTTCTCGTTTAAAGTAATAAGATAGATTACCTCGAGCTTAAGATTAGTGACAGTTCTTGTGTTGCCTTGCAGCTCATCTAAAACTCTGTCCAAGGTATCAACAAGCCGGTCAGCGTCTTGCGATGAAAACACCATCGGCGGTTTGAACTTCAATACGTTGCTGTCAGAACCATCCCGACTAATCAAGATCTTCTCTTCCCTCATTCTTTAAATAAAAGAAATTCAAGTAAGTAATATTGTTTCAATTAAGAATTTTGTACTAACGGCCAAATTACTCCGTATCTCCTTCCAGCCCAACGTCACACCGCACAGTATTATGCACAACCTCATAAGACAAATGAAAGATAAGATGTACCTTTTCTCTGTAGCCCCAAGTCTCTCAGGCAAAGATTAGGGAGCAGTTAACATAGTCAATATCTATGGTACATAGTATGTAGGTCATTGTAGGTGACCGAAGCTTAGGAGATACCAAACAAAGTCGTTCTAACTATAATCTCCTATATCTCCTATCAACTGATATACTTTTACTATCGGTCGCAACACTGTGGGTGTCTCACGTCAAATATTGTTGATTTGACCTTCATATTTGACAGCTATTTGCATACCTCACACATATATAATTATCCTGGGTACTTTGTGTCCATTGTGTCCCCGTGAGCCTGGGACTCCTTTGAACAAAACAACAAATCTCTTCTTACCTGTTGACAATATGCTTCGCTTCTGCTGTTGCTGGTGTTCTAGTCTTCCTGTCAGTCACAAGCTCAACTCCTACGAAAAGTCCTCTTCCCCGAACCTCTCCTATTAAACTGTGTTTGTGCTTGAGATCTTCACAACGGTTGATCAAGTGGTTGCCGACGCGGTTCGCGCGCTCCATCAATTTTTCTTCTTCGATGACGTCGAGAACTGCATTCGCGATCGCACAGGAAACTGGATTACCGCCATACTGTAAGAATAGTTTATCACTTATAGACTGTAAGTCTGCTCCATAAAGTAGATTTTAAAATTTTTCTAGTTTTTTTAAAGTACCTTCATCAAAAAGTAATCTGAAGCTTACTTTCTAGATAATTTTCAGTTTAGAGATCTCGCAGAAATTAAAATATGTAGGTACATACATAGAAGAACGAAGGAAGAAAGAGAACAAATCGTTTTAAATTATGAATTTCTTTTTCTCTTACTCGTAACGTTAGGACGAAAACATGTTGATGTTAAGTATCTGTAACATTTATTTTAATTGACGTGTTACGTTTTTCCAGCGAATTTAGCGTATTAAAAATAGCTTGCCAGCTCAGTTATCACTTGTGTACGTCCTACGTTTGCAGTTTTGTTTATTTATAATGTAATTATAAAAGTTTTGTTTAAATAACATTTTGTTATAACAAGATATGCTTATTTCTTTTACTGACGTGAAAGTCATAGACATAGTTAATTATTTGATACGAGTGCATAAACGATAAGTATGACTAAGTCAAATATAAACTGTTCCATTGAATAAACTGAATGGTTTTATTACACCATCATCAAATTACTTACCGTATTAAAATACTCGACTCCGGTATCACAGAAGCTCTTTGCGATCTCAGGGGTGGTAACAACAGCTGCCACTGGGTGTCCATTGCCCATCGGCTTGCCCATTGTAACGATATCGGGAATAACATCCTGAGTTTCGAAAGCCCACATGTGTGTGCCCACACGTCCGAATCCTACCTGGACTTCATCGGCTA
This sequence comes from Euplagia quadripunctaria, assembly GCA_963859945.1. Taxonomy (NCBI): domain Eukaryota; kingdom Metazoa; phylum Arthropoda; class Insecta; order Lepidoptera; family Erebidae; genus Euplagia; species Euplagia quadripunctaria. The sequence continues at coordinate 17,002,015 of OY982567.1, forward strand.
TGCAGACACCGTCAGCTTCGCGAACATATCTGAGGGAAAGGAAAATGTATTGTTTATACCTGTATTAAAAACTACCTAAATAACTATCGAATGAAGTTAGATCACTAACAACTAAACAATTAGGTAAGGGTCCTGGCTGGCAAGACACAAATAGACACTCATTTCAATATAGGAGAACAAGTCTGTTGTAAGCAGAACTATAAATACCTAGATAAAAAAAGGTATTTGTAAATCAGACAAATAATTAGTATAATCCGAGAACCAAATAGAAGAAGGCAAGATAACCATTTAAACCGCTAGGTCATCCGTGTAATCGCACTATACATAATACATACACATCTATTTTCGTTCAATAAATGATATAATTCCGAATATTATCTATCAGAAAGTAATTGTGTAATTTTCCTAAGTAGTTAGATTATTTAGCAACGGTGATTCTACTAATTATTTATTTACAGTATGTCTTTAAATAGCATAAACTATCTACAAGTTATCATTAGGTTAATGTCCATAAGCATAAAGTAAATAATATTATTTTTACATTTTAAGTCATTTTGTCTTGTCTCATTGCAGCCACTGAGAAAAATAGCCAAAAAACGATGAGAAATGTTGCCATACAGTGGATTTCCAGTAAAAAACTTATTATCTACTTGTTTTACAGCGTTCCTCTAAACTATATGTAAAGTGATCTCTATAACACCTAATACGTGATATCAAATTAAATGCTGACAAAAACCGTGTCAACAAAAGGCCTCATGAACGCTCCGACAAAACGTGGACAAAATTAATGAATATGTTTGTCTTTTAATGGATACTTTCCGAAGCTTCCCTAACAACATCCGTCCTGATGATTGTATAAACAGGTGAAGATTGATTATGAGGTGGAGGGGATTGTTGATATACCTAGTACTGAGAAAGTGAACTATGGCTAAGTAAGAAACATATTTTGGGACTTATCTCACTTCAGAAACTACCGTGAGAAAGAATAAGGGGTGATAACAAAATCATTAAACAACACTCAGCAATGAAACGAAAAGTTACACTCTCTTATATGTATAATAATGATAATGAAAACACAATGATTTTATTGAAGTAAATGTAATTGGTTCTATTATGATTGCTATCTTAATTTCAATTAAAAATATGTATAATTAAGGAATAAATTCAAATCCGTCGCCTGTTATTTTAGTAGGTTTTATTTTTTCGTTCATGAAAGGCTTATTGATTCACAGATTAGGTACAATTCATACTCTAGATAGCCTAAAAGATGTAGTTCATTTAATATCTTATCTGTGTTTTCATGTGATTTACTCTCCTCTATCTGATTTAATTTAATTCTTATTAATGAGGTAAGAAATCGATAAAATTTACTAGTGTTACGTCATTATTCATAATGATAATACTCAGGGAAACACATCTGCTACTTACTGGTACACTTTTTTGAGGTATCCATCAGGCGGGATGATTTGACCACCGCAACTTTGGAGGCTTTCAGCAATGAAAGCGCATACACCACCATTTTTCTGTTTACTCTCGCGGCAGATCATGCCGACCTCATCGGCATATAGTGGTCCTAACAATTCTACACTCTGAGAATCGTCTGGGTATGTGTATTTTCCTCTGTACACATCCGGAACAGGTGCCTGTTTGACGAGATTATCGATTAGAAATAATTCAAGCGGCTACATAGGTAAAGTGTTTTACTACCTAAAATGGGGGGAATAGGGACAAATCCGAAGTTCATGAACAATTTTAGGACACTTTTATAAAGAAATATGGCTATTGTTTTAAAACTTAAAACTATTATAATTATAAATTCGATTAAAGAAAAAACTGAAAATATAAAGCTATCCCCATTCACCCGAGAATTGGAGTTATTAGGGACGACAATAGTGTCGATAAGGAAATTCGCTAGGGTTGGCACTCCTTAGTCCACTCCTTACAAAATGTTTTTATATTTAGTGACCGCCCTAGAAAAGTCGTTCATATTCTACTTATGCTCATCCCAATTCATCACTCTTTCGTTGTTATTCATACCTGAAACGTCCCCATTCACCCCAAAAACAACTATTTTACATGTTTATCCAATTTTTCATAAAACATTGATATTAATCACGAATTATTGAGACTTACTTTTGTTGATATGATAGCACAATCACTAAACAACGTTTGCAACATCCCACCGTCTTCCGTTATTGTCAAATAAAATTTCGAGAGTAAAGTTTCGAGCACTGAAATATTTGGCGCTAGGAGAAGTTAAGCTCAAATGTATTTCTTCTATTTTGCTGCCAATGACAAACCGATTCAGTTTTGTTATAAATAAAATCAATATTCTAGTATTATACAAACAATAGAAGATATTGAAACGAACTAAGAATTAATAATAGTGAGTGTCGAAATCTTTTTCTGGTTTTATCCCTATTCACCTCTTGATCCCTAATCACCCCATTCTACTGGTACCTTTCCAAAATATATTTCTGAATCGAATTGTGTTTTAATAATCATAATGACTATTATAACCTTAGATTATATATAGGTCCACATGCCTAATCCGTGCCTCAAAACTGAAGCCAAAAAATATAAGCGTCTAATATAAATATAAGCGTCTCACTCGTCACACGCGAGCGAACGTTCGCCGATGAAGAACGTCTCGAGTCGCTACTTATAATATTTAAAAATGCCTGCTTGTGCTGTCACATTCTGTAAAAATTATACAAAAAAAAATCTTAAGTGTCCGAACATCACATTTCATATGTAAGTATTCTATTTCCTAATGTATTAATAAACAATAGAACAAAATTTCAAATTAATAAAATTACGACGCCATTACTAGAGATGTTGCCAGGAAGTGAATTTCATTTACCCATAACGCATTCTAGCAGTATTTATATTTTTCTTTGCCAAACTTGTTATTTATAGAAAGACGAGAAATATGCTTGACGTTAATGTTCGCGAAACTGGAATCCTTCAAATATTCTTAATTTCTAAACTCTAGCACCCGGAGTTCAATGTGTCCGTCAAACGATACTTTAGCTGTGGGATTGTACTCGTATTATAACTTATTATTACTACTCCTAACGAACACAGCTATAGAGCACTTAGGACTTGTAAAATTTTGCTAGTTTCTTGATACTTTATAATATATATATATATATATATATATATATATATATATATATATATATATATATATATCCAAGTCCTACAAAACAAGGCAAAACATTTACTTTATTTTATCAAAATACCTTTTGTTACTCTGTTCCTGTGAATAAAGTTGCATTTAATTTTATTACTCAAAAGAGCTTTTATGTTACATTTACCATAAAAAAAATTACTCTTATTCTCATATTTTTTTCATACGGCCTTATATGAAAATCGATTCTTAAGGAGGAAACTCAAAAAAAAATGTCTTGAAAACAAACCAAAAAATATTGTGATAAATAAATAGTTCCTACTAAGTAGTTTTATTTTACATTTGTCTTTTTAACTAAACGGATTAAATGAAAAAAAAACGAATAAATGAAATAAACGAATATTTGTAACTGATTTAAATACATTCAAAATGTATTTATTTAATATTACTAACATCAAAAAAAAAATATGTTTAGTAAAAAAGTCCCTGAATTTTGGGATAACCTCTATGCACTGGTAGTAAAACCGTCAATGCACACAAGCACAAACATTGTACGTAGACACTCGCGTTGGGCGGGGTTCACTCACACAGCACCAAAAAGTGGCTTCAAAGTAAACGGTGACTTTTGTACTAGTCACGGTATCTGGACCTTTATATAATCTAAGATTATAACTATCATTTTTACTAACGTTTGAAATAGTTTTATCAAAATAGATGTAATGAAAATTTTGATTCCATTAAGATTTACAATAAAAAAGGTATCTTTTAAGTTAGATTTTGTGTCTAATGGTCCTTGCACTAATGAGATGTAATTAATAACTCAACTGGTTATAACATATTTTTTATCGCTCCACAATCAATATTATTACACGCTCCCAAATTCATCGCGATAAGAAAGAAGATAAAAAAATGGTGTACCTACACATAATAACTAATAGTTCTACGAAACATGTGCAACCCAGTCAATATGTTCTAACTTACCACATGAACCCACTCTGGCTTCTCTGGGCCTCCGGGTAGGTTAAATTTGTAGGGAGACACATCAATCATAGACGTAAGATGGCCATGATAAGCGCTGGAACAAACAGGTTGCTGATGTGGCTAAAAATACTTAATTGCTAAATTTACTTATTCTTACGACCTAATTAACGCTTTTAAAATTAAATTAATTATTGCAATCAATTGGATTTTAACTATTCTTAATCAGGTTACCATCCCTAAACACGCCTTAAATTCATTCAAGACATTTTAAGGATCACTTTACACTATTAATTCGTGATGTACCTTTTAAGGTTTTATCATAAAACAGAAGGAGGATTGCATCAGTACTGGAAACAAACTGATTCAATGTTTATTACCAATATAGTTTTAAAGAATATACAGATAAAACTCATCACGGTTTGCCTGTACATTATTCCAGTCGTGTATCTTTTTTCCTTTTTTTACAGCTTGCTTATTGATACGTCATCGCTGTTTACATTTAAGCAATTCGTTTATATATGGTATAATGCCAGTCATTCCGTAAACTTGAAATGAATAGATACAAAATTATAAATAGCATCAATAATATTGTAGAGTGACCCTTATCTGACTCGATGAACAATAAATTTAATAATTAGGACCCTAATAAGAAAATGCCAACAAATTCAATCTCATATTTTGTTCCAAATTTATAAGACCCTAATAATGAGCCGAACAGGTAAAGCTTTACGCGCCAATGTGAAATACTTACTGGTCTAAGGTAATAACATCCTTGTTCTTAGTGTGAATCCTGGCGAGTCTCAGAGCTAGATCGTTAGCTTCTGAACCGGAGTTGACAAGGAAACACACTGAAAGTGGTTCCGGTAAGGTCTTCACTAGCCTTTCGGCTAGAATCACTAGTTCGTCGTGAAGATAACGGTTGTTAGTCGATATTAACGACATTTGGTTGCGGCCGGCTTCCACGACATGCGGGTGACAGTGACCAACTGCAAAACAAAAAAACATGAATTAATTTAAAACTATTTCATAAATGAAAAGTAAACTGCAAAAAAAGGAAACAAAGAAAGCTGTGAGCAAAATAAACAAGCTTATAACGGTACAACATAAACTTATCAACATCATAATATACTAACCATGTGCAACATTGTTGATGCAGTCGAGATATCTCTCACCCATCTCGTCAAACATGAACTGCGCGATTCCACGAACGATTTTTAAGGGAGACGACCGGAAGAACAATTGGCAAGCACCGCTACAAGATTTACAAGTAAATTATCCGTGGTGTACATCAATAGTTCTTCAGAGTGATTATATGTATATACAGAGTGGGCATAATTCCAAGTGAACCGGAATTATAGATATATTATTTGTGTTTTTACAGACTAACTTCCATTCATCAGCATTAACTGCAGTGAGTCATGACATTGAAGGTCATGACTTTCTCTTTATCACGGAAAAAATAATACTTTAAATTTTTACACTTCGGAGTTGCATGAAAATGAAGAAGTAAATTGAAGCAAAAAATTAATTTACTTTTTCTGCTTTAAGAAAAGAAAAAGAAATAAACGGACGGCCTACGAAAAAAAAGATTCATTTTCTCTTGTTAGGTCGTTCGTATACTTTTTATTCTTATATTCTGCGATGTACCTATAGAGTTTAAATAAAATAAAGAAAAGGTATTAGTTCAAAGAACTTACCCAATATGTTTTTCACGGAGTTTGATAGTTTCAGATTTGGGCAGGGATTGTGGGTAAGCCATTTCTAATTCAATTTGTTGTGCCTAAAACGATACACATTATTTTACAAAAAGCACTCAACAGTTTAGTTGAAGTACTTGTCAGTTCAAATAAAGAAAAAATCAATGCAAATTACTTAGGTATATAAATTCTAATAGCTATTTCAATCGATTCAGATCGTTATTAGCGCTTATGTTCCTTTATATCCATGTCTAATTCCTTCACAGTATTCTACAAACATCACAAGAATTGACCCCTGATCTTAGAACTCATATCTTTAACTTTCTTAAAATATATTGATTGATCAGAACGCAACTAACTTTGTAATTATAGCAATAGTAATCTTATAAGTGGCTACCAACTATCAGTTTGTTTGGAGTTGCATTTTGTTTTTTGCAACTTTTTACGGTACTTAATGTTCAACAAATAAATTCTGTATATTTTCAACATTTAGGACCATAAAAAGTTTATATTTAAAATAGTTTTTGGGTTTCCTCGGATTTGTCGGATTATACTCATAAAAAAGCAATTTAAATTTAAGGAGCGCCATGACATTGTTAGTTTATCGGTTGAACGAACTGCAGAAATAGCCTGTATAGAACTCAAGTGTTTTATTGTAATTAATGGATACAGACCAATGGATTCAGTGTTAGATAAAGTAACAAAATCTAAAAAAAAGGTAATTATTTGTGGTGATTTTAATATTAACTTATTAGAATATTCTGGTTTGGTGACTAAGTTCAGGACACTATTCCAGTCATATAATCTGAAAAACTTGTTTTTGGAGCCTACACGAATCACAGCCACATGTATAGACAATATATTTACAGATATTGAAATTAAAGATAAGAAAATAATAAATCAGTTAGATTCTGATCATTGCGGTCAACAAATTTATTTCTACAATAGGAACGAAAATGTGGCAAAGAGAGATATTGTGGCAATACCTAAAACTACCAAACGTTTTGAAAATTTTAAAAATAAACTAGAGATTGCTTACAACATACCATTTTTAGGTATAGATCCCAACCCTAATACTTCCTTCAATTTTTGTTTGATATATTTTGTTCAGAATTTAATAAAGTTTTTACACCCGATTGTGGTTAAATTCCCCATTTGCCCATTCGCTAAATGCCACATTTAGTGAATGGGCTACTATAGGCTTACACAAGAGCAGAAAGAGACTTTATGAGTTATATGATGAAGGAAATTACAATAACAGTGAACAATTTCACATATATGTCAAAGAATACTCTAAATTGTTTAGGAAGCTTTATAAATTATCAAAGTCTCGTTTTCTGAATTCAAAGATGAGACAAGAATGATGCCGGTGTAGAGCTTGTAAAACATATATTTGATGCCTGGGAGGATGCCCACGATTCTCTAGGCGTTTTTTTGCGATTTATCCAAAGCTTTTGATTGTGCTGTTCATGAAACTCTGATCAGGAAATTATATCACTACGGTATCAAAGACACGGCGCTGGATCTTCTTACTTTTTATCCAAGTAATAGGATTCAGAAAGTCGATATTAATGGCAAGCTATCTCCAGGGTATATGGTAAAAATGGAAGTTCCGCAGGGATCTATACTTGGGCCATTTTTGTTCTTAATCTACATCGCTTCAATCTGAGGAATCGTAGATCCTATGAGGAACGACTCCGCCACTCATCACGCCGAACTATCTCGGATCTGATATTTCTACATAAATTGCTTAATAATACCATAGATTGTCCGGATTTACTTAGTAAAATAAGTATTAACGTTCCTCTCACCACAACCACCGCGATGCCGAACTTTGGGAAAACACTCGCCGCTTGCTAGGATTGTTCATCAATACAACACTGTTTCATGTCCCTCGGAAGATATAGACGTCTTCTCAAACAAACAGGGAAAATTTAAATACCTAATCCGCGTGCAGCTCACTGGTATGTAAGAGTAGGTGTTTTATTTCTCTGCATTCAACTTGTAATTTATTTTTAATTTTAACTTTAAATTCTCAATTTTAGTCGGCTGTATACTACCGACTAATGTTTGTTACTTTATTTATTAATTATTTAATTATTTTAAGCATTTACTGTAAAAAAAAAAACCTTCAGGATGTTGTATAATTTTTGGCATGATGTGATCTCCTGTAATTACGGAAGCACATTAACTCATTGTTTTTGTAAATTTAATATAGCATGTAAGGTGTATTCCTTGTTGGAGATCCCAATAAATAAAAATAAAAAAATAAAAATTAATGGCTTACCTTATATATTATTATTAAGAACAACCACGAGATAGTGTTTTTGCGGATGATACTTCACTCTTATTTAGGCTAAAACGTATGTGTACAAATTTTGACAACGTAAACGATGCTATTTCGAAAGTGGTTCGCTTATTTAACGTCAACAACTTACTTCTTAATGGAGAAAAAACTAAATGTATCCGGTTTACTACTCCAAATGTTAAACAGGTGAAAACGACGATACTACTTAATGAAGACGAGTTGGAACTAGTGGATACCACAAAATTCTTAGGCATTACTATTGATTCTAAGCTTCAATGGGGCCCTCATATAGATAAATTGTTGAATAGACTCAGCTCAACAGCATAAGCAGTTAGAAAAACGTGAACTGACTGATGTTGAAACAGCCACATTAGTTTATTTAATTTATTTTCTTAGTATAATGTCGTATAGTATTCTACTGTGGGGGAATGCCGCCGATATTCAATCTATCTTCATGCTGCAGAAGAGGGCTATTCGAGCAATTTATAACTTAGGCAATCGTTGATTCACTGAAGCAGAAATTTAAAGGAATTAACATAATGACGGTAGCGTGCCAACATATTTATGAAAATCTAATTTACCTTCATAAAAATAAAGATCACTTCTGTAAAAGTTATCACTTTTAACACGCGTAATAAACATAAACTTGTTGTGCCTGCCTCTAGGCTCCAAAAAATGAACAAGTTGTTTCAAGATCAATGTGTGCGATATTATAATAAAATCCCAGATAATATTCCAATGTTGAGTCTAAGCAAGTTAAAGTCCACAGTAAAACGACAGCTATGCTTTAAGGACAATTACTCAGTAGTGGATTATATGCAGGATAAAAACGCTTGCGATGGAATTGTATTGGATTCACAGGCTATTTCATGTACTTAATAGAAATGTAATGTGAGCTACGATGTTTCTTATTTTCCATCTCTTATGTTTTTCTTTTCTTCTTTTTAATTTTTTCCTTAATTTTCAGTTTCCCTATTGTCATATTATTTTTTTAGTTTATTTACTTTTAATTTTAAAAACATAATAGCACACAACAAAATGATGTGATATTTACTAAATATTGCGGGGGCCACCACCACTGCGGGGGCTGCAGCGAGGATACTGCACTTCACACTCTGGTGGAGTGCACTGCGTGGACGCAACAGCGCGTCGACCTTGCTGCGGCCGTTGGTGTGGGTAGCCTCTCGCTGGAAACCGTGGTTATGGCCATGGTCCGGTGCGAGAGAGCATGGGATTCCGCTGCCTCGTTCTGTGAGGAAGTGATGTATGCCAAAGAGGCGGCGGAAAGGGAAAGGGAGAGAACTACTTCTCTTTCGTACCGCAGAAGACGCACCAGGCGCCGGAGAGTGCAAAATGATCTCCGGCCTCCATGAGCGCTGGCCTGAGGTTGAGGGGCTGGGTTACCCGTCGCCGAGACGGCGGCGCGACGTGTTCCACAGTTGGAGAGGGCAAGACCCCCGCACCAAATTGTGGGGTCGCCTGTTGTCGAGCAGACGGCCAAATCTGCCGGGGTTCACAGGGATTTCCTTTCTAGGGTACACCTCAGTCCCCGGCATTAAGACCCCGTGACGGAACACCGTGTGGTTTTAGTCGGTTCGAGTGCGACATACCACCTTGCCGTAACAACACACACACCACACGAAAAAAAAAGGCCTATTACTAACTCATATTGTTTACTTTCTAATTACTTAAAACTTTAAATTAAATATTCAACTTACCAGTAAAACTAAACAATAACATTAATAGAATGAATCTTTACCTTTATCAGGTAAGATCTACAGCGTTAGGCGTCACGATCAACGCTCAAGTTGGAGTGTAACAACAATTTTTGGTCTTGACGATTATATAGCGGCAGGCGGGAGCGCGGATGCGCGCACGCCCTCCGCGCCCTCCTCCTTCAAAACAAGACTTATTTTCATAGTGTAAAAGTCACCGACCACGCGGCTGGCGTCACACTACCATAGGACGGCCGCATGGGCGTTTAAGGCGAAGTTACATTTTACCGGATATTATTTTCATTGTAAAATCATCATCATTGTTCTTTTAAAAGGTGTTGATTTTCATCGTCTACGTCAGTCATTGTAAATACGAGCTAATATAAACCTACTTGTGATTGTTAATCGTATTTATATTTGTATTTATTTGTAGAGGGGTGATAAAAGTTTGACATGTCTGTGTGTCTGTCTGTGGCATCGTAGCTCCAAAACGAATGGACCGATTTAAAGCCGTTTTTTATGTTGAAAGGTGACATGATCGAGAGTGTTCTTAGATATAATTAAGAAAATCTGTTCAGCCGTTCGAAGATCATCAGCTCTTATCTAATCGTGGAAGGGATTTTCGGGTCGGGAGTATTTTCAAATTTTAAAATTAGCAATTTTGGAATTCGCTTAATTTCTACAATATATGTAATGGTAGTATCACCACTTACTAATTCTAAGCTAATATCCCTATACCCATTTTAAGCCCTCAAGGTTAAGCAACTATTATTTTATCTGTGCTCGAGCAACTATTATTTTATCTGTGCTCGAGGCGGCGGCGCGGCGGAAGTGTAGCGGCTAAGGTTAAACTTCGGACTTGCGATAAAGTGGTAACCCCTGTATAGTACTTACACTACCGCCGTGACTCAACTTCTAACACAAAAGGGCCTTACTCACTTTAGGGTCCTAATAAGACAGCTGGCATAAATTGACTGCCTTAATAACTAAAAATAACCTCTCAATGGTTTTAAAATAGATTTCTACATTTTAGAAATAGGCCTATAGCAGATTGAGAATTGCGTGTGCCTTTACACTATAATGTTACGCAGACATAATAAAGATAAAGAATGAAAAATAGTTTTTTATAGCTATTACTTGTAAACCCTTAAGCATATTTGTAATTATACCAGCATTCATGGTGAGATAATATAAATCTATTTTATTATCTATACATATAAAATTCTTTGTCCTGAATGACTGGCTGACTGATGGATCAACGCACAGCCTAAACCGCTGGTCGTAGAGACGTGAAATATAGAACTATTCCTTATACGTCGTAGACATCCGATAAGAAAAGATTGTTGAAAATTCCACCCACACCAAAAGAGGTGGCAAAGTTAGTATCGGAACACGTTTGCTATGCAAATTGACACAAGACGTCAATCATGCGACAAGTGAGGTACATGGCGTTTTTAACGTCATGTACCTCACTTGTCGCATGATCCCACACCTGTGTGCATAGACGACGACACGGTAGAGAAATACCTGGGATCTGTATTTCACGCGTCTGGTGACATCGATTACGATGTCAAGGCACGCATTGCTGCCGCGTGGGCCAAACGGCCTGAGGTGACTGGTGTCATTTGTAACCCCAAGGTACCAGTTAAGTTAAAGGGACAGGTCTATAAAACCATCATTAGACCTGTCCTTATATACGGCTGTGAAGCGTGGCCGTTGCTGAAGCGACACAAGCAGGAACTGCGTGTCACGGAGATGAATATGCTGCGGTGGATGTTTGGAGTAACGCGGAAGGACCGCGTTAGGAATTCCTGCATTCGCGGTAGCCTTCATGTCCGTGACATTGCGGATAAATTGCAGGAGTGTCGTCTTCGCTGGTATGGCCACGTTTTGCGGCAACCGGCTACTTACGTAGGGAACAAATGTCTGGCCATGCCGCCTCCGCCGGGCCCCGGCAGGAGGGGTAGACCAAAAAAGTGCTGGCTTGACGTCGTAAGCGGTGACATGCGTGCCAATGGACTCACTATTAGGGATGCCGAAGATCGTGCGAAGTGGAGGTGAAAAAGTCGGAAGGTGGACCCCGGGCACCGAAGCGGAAGTTTCGGTTGTAACCGGGAAGCAACGCTATGATGATGATGATGACACATGTATAATTTCATGACTGTACATTTCACAATTTTTTGAAAAAAATGTTGCAAGATAGTAAACAATAATGACTTAGACAAAAGAATAACTTAGAATAATGACTTAAAAAATAATAATGAAATAGTAAAAAATATATAATTGTTTTTTATGCTGTAAAACAATAGGTATCTATTGTTTTACAGCATAAAAAACAATTATATATTTAAAACACAATAAAGGAAATTTAAAAAAAAAACCTGTGCGCCTCGGGACGCCCTACAGAAGTGATAATAAGAAGTTATCACTTCAAAAAATACTCAAAACTGCAAAGGTAATAAATTATAAATAGAGGTAAGAGACAATGCCATAATAGACGGCGGTATAATAAATGAAAAAAAATGTTAGAGATTTTTATATTATTTTATTATCTTAAGTTTTTCGTTAAAATAAATAATTATTATCGTAATAATATACAGGTAATAAAACTTGGAGGACGTATTTCTTACATGATTTAGGCGTTCTATAAGAAGGGAATTTGAAAATTGAACCCTTACAGGGTCAACATAGGCCATGAAAGTTTGCATGAAACTTTGCCAGTTTTGAAGTTAGAAATATAAAAAAATGAGCTAATGGTTAAAAACAAGAGTTCGTATCCCTTAAAGGGTTAAAATAGGGGTGAAAGTTTGTAAGAAACTTACACTTTGATTGCATCACGCATCGATTTTTACCCAACTTAAAAAAAGGAATTTTCTCAATTTGACGCTCATGTAGGTATTTTTTTGTGTATGTATGTTACCTCGGGTCTCCGTCAAATATGAACCGATTTTGTTACTATGCGAAGATGGTGAAGATGTGATGAAGATCTCGGGATCCGGAGAAAGAAACACCTTCACGGACATTAGCCTCAACGGAATACCATAGACAGGGAATATAAACCGAACACCCTCCACACTGAGATATACTTACCAGGCGTTGCAAGTTCCTCCAAAGCCTTAAGCCTTAAATTGCAATCTTAAGGTTGCGTGTAATAATAGTTCAACCAGTGTTTCGCCTCTAAACGGGGCCGCGGGGCATCCTCGAGAATATTCGGCAGCAATGTAAGATATATCTATGGCGATTCGTTGAGGTTTATTCCCGGCTGTGGTCATCGTTTTGGTCTACAAACCGAAGGTGACTGGTGGGTTTTCCCTCCTCAATTACTATTTAACCCCCACGGGTCATCACCTCAGCGGGGCCAAACAATAAGTTCCGTCACCGGGTCTTATGACCGGAGCCTCTGGTGTACCCTATATTAGATTACCTACACCCTACGATGTCTGATGTCCGCCACATCGCGGACGAAGTTGCGGGCAAAAGTTAGTCTTAGAGTAAATTTACATACGACCATAAAATTAAACCTACGTAGTAAACAATGTGTGCCTAAATTTATGTAACTATGTCTGTACTATTTAATACTGTAATGATGTACGATAAAGAGCTATAAATAAATAAAATAAAAAATGGGTCTTCACAGGGTCAATAAATGGCTTGCCACAAACTTACTTACTCTAAATCTTACGAAAACCACATTTCTAAAACCAAAACAGTTAAGGTTGATATAAGGGCACATACATGTAACAATTCATCGAATATAGGCTGCTCATGTCAATCCATAACTAAATCTACGTGTGTAAAATATCTTGGTGTCTCGGTGGATGAAAGATTGAGTTGGCGTCCGCACATAGACTTGTTAACAGCTCGTACCAGGAAGCTTATAATGGAGATTCAAGCAATTGAGACATGCTTGTGAATTTTCTTTACTACGCACTGTGTAGGTACTACGCTCTGGTTCAATCAGTTCTTGGTTACTGTTCTGTAGTCTGGGGGGGCGCTTGTAATACATTTATGATACGGTTTGAAAGAGCACAAAGATCAATATTAAAAGTCATGACATTCAGTCGTTTCAGATTTCCAACAAAACCTCTGTATACAACTTGTGAAGTATTAACAGTAAGACAATTGTATACTCTGCAATTACTGGCAAAACAACACAGGAACACCCCTTAAAATGCTGAGGATTACAATAAAACGCGTACGCCGTACTGTCGTACTGCCTCTGCTAGGCGACAACATGTCTTCATGTCTACTTTCTTAAATAATAGAATAAATAAATTAAGAAACATTCATCCCTTATCTAATCGCGTAGCTAAAATTAAATAAAATAATTGGTTGCTTGGGATAGACTATGACCTATCTGAAAAAATATTATTGTAAAAGACTAAGGAACTCACTCTCCATACAAACCTCACATACTTTACACACATACCACAAACTTACATTCCAAACACACCACAAACTCACAGCACACACCATTACACTTTCATCACACACTAACATTCATCTCACTGTACTTATTTGCATAAGATTTCTGCGTTTCTCATAATGGGAGAAGACATTGACTTCGGTAACACAGGTCTATGAGCCTAGCTCAGGAGTCAGGGACTTCACATATTATGTAAAAACAAAAAAAAATGAAATAAGTCTCTTTCTAAGCGGTGAAAGTGTAATGGCTCAATTGTCAGACCTGTGTTCGAGAGTGTGTGGGTTCGAAGTGCACCCAGTGCCGTAGCTATTGGAGGGCTAGACGGGGCAAGTTCAGGGGGCCCCTCGGATTCTGACTCACAAACTATAAATTGAACTAGTGAAAATTTCGCCCGCATTCGGAATAGGATTCTTTTCTAAAGGATAGACTGATGTTTTCAAGAGTTTACTATAGTTTTTATTACAAAAAAAATCAGGCATTTCAGTGAATATGAGGGTAGCAGACATAGCGTGCATTTTATCAACTCTCGATAAATGAGTTCGACTCGTTGTCAATTCACTAAATGCACATATGACTCATTCTCAAAACTTTAGCTGCAGTCTGGAAGCCTTAAAATCCTTTATATAATTAGAGATATTAAATAAAAGTATAGCAGAAGTAGACAAAATAAATGTTTACTGCATATAATTAGTTTTCGTATGCAAGATGTCATCCACACCGAAGCCAAAGGTGATACAATTTTAGACGAGGTAATCGACCCTAAACTACGTGCTAAGTATATCTTAAGATAAAAGTTCCTCCTATATTTTTACATCAGCCAGCAGACTTTGAACAACATGTTAAGAAAGTACTTAATAGAGGTATCAAATTCTACCAGCCACATCGTAGTAAAGTCTATACCAGAATTATTTGTGAAACTTTCAATGACCATAAATACATGACCCAATATTTGGACAAAACATACGTTTGGGAACCCTACTAAAAGGAAAATGAAAGTGGTCATCAAAGGGCTTCCGAATGACTTAGATATAGACGTAATCAAAGAAACTTTAAAGTCTGTTTCCATACCTATAGTTAGAGTGCATAAAATGAACACTGGGGAAGGAAGAAGAGACAATACTATGTTAGTTCTTGCAGTTGTGCCCTATGATGAAAAATGCAAAAACATTTTACGAATTAAGCAATTATTAGGACACGAAGTGGTACTGGAACCTCCAAAAGATAAACCGAAACCGTTTGCCAGAAGTGGGGGTCACTCCCAGCGTTACTGTCATGGCCAAGTAACAAGCGTCAGGTGTGCTAAAAATCATTTAACCAAAAGATGTAAGAAAACACCTGATAAAGAACCAAAATGTGCCAATTGTACAGAAGAACACACTGCTAGTTACAGGAAATGCCTCTATACTCGTGGATCGATGGATTATTCACTGATGCAATTTCTGGGATTAATAACACCATGCTTTAAACCACGAGTGCTAGTTACAGATGATAATTATACCACGTTGTACAGGAATGTTGATTATACTAAGAAGAGAACTAAGTCCATTTTTTTTATATTATAGGGGGCAAACGAGCAGACGGGTCACCTGATGTTAAGTGACTACCGTCGCCCATGGACACTCCAGAGTCACAAGTGCGTTGCCGGCCTTTGAGATTAGAGTACGCTCTTTTCTTGAAGGTTTGAAGGTCGTATCGGTCCGGAAATACCACAGGCGACAATTTGTTCCAGAGATTGGTTGTGCGAGGCAAAAAGGAGAACCGCACAGTGGTGGATTGCCAATTATCCAGGTGGTGGGGATGAAAGTTTTGTCGCGTTGAGCGATGGCGAAACGTTGGTATAAGTCCGAACAATTCCTCGGAGCACTCCCCACGATACATGCGATAGAGAATGCAGAGTGAATGATTTTCCTCGTTTTATTGGTTTTTTTATTTATTTCTGTTTTAAGACTATCACTAAATTACGTAAGTATATGAGCATTTTGCAAACGTGGGATACGTTATGTCGTGTGTTGCGGAACCGACATTCCGTGCATCCTTTTTACTTTTCATCAAAGTATTTTAAAACTCTTTTGGAAACATGTTTAAATTTTTATTGCCAAAATAATGTGCTAATATTTATAAAAAAATATTATTAGGTGTCCCCTTTTATGTTAAATTACACTTTCGTTTCTGAGTTTCGGTCATCATCGGTCTTAGTCGTCCAAAATAACACCTCTAGTTTTGTTTGAATTTATTTAATTACTAGCAGCGCCCCGCGGTTTCAGTTCGCATAAGTCCCGAGCCCGTCAGAATATCGGGATAAAAAGTAGCCTATGCTAACGCATAGGCTACTTTTTATCCAGGTTTCCAGCTATCTACATACTAAGTTTCATCGCAATCGATTCAGTGGTTTTTGCGTGAAAGAGTAACAAACATCCATCCATCCATCCAAACTTTCACATTTATAATATTAGTGGGATTAGTATATATTCAAAAGGTATTTTAATAGATACTTGTGGTCAATTTAGCGAAAACAACAACAGATAACTGAGCTCATTCACGTGAAGTCAGTGAGGGCCTAATATCTTACCATTTAAATCTTTAAATTTAAATTACAGTCTCGTTTCTGAGTTTCGGTCATCGTCGGTCTTAGTCATCCAAAGTAACACCTCTAGCTTTGGTTGAATTTATTTAATTATTAGAATATATTCCTATGGTATTTTAATAGCTGCTTTTGGTAAATTTAGCAAAAACAACTGCGTTTTACAAGCGCAAACACGCAGATAACTGAGCTCATTCACGTGAATATGTACACTTTTTCACATTGTTTAAGTACAGTGAGGGCCTAATATCTTACCATTTAAATCTTTAAATTTAAGTACATAGACTGATGGATTATTTAATTTTTGTTAATAAATAATATAAGTCGGTAACAATTAAAGTACCTACATAAACATGCTGATCAAATATGCCGTAAGAAAAAAAATCGTTTTAAGATTTATTTCTCGATTTATTCAGCAGATATTGTTTTCTTAAGTACTTACCAACTTTTTAATTGAACTTAGTGACTGTATTTTAAGACAATCCGTTTTAGCGTGAATATTGTTTTAAGTTTGAAGGGTTTTTACTTTTTCGTATGTTTTACATATATGTGAAGAGACAATAAAATTACCTTTACCATGGTCCTTACTAAATTGTTGTCTGTTTAGTAAAACCTGTATCTAGTGTTTCATGAATCATCATTAACAAAAGGTAAATTACGACAAAAAGTTATAAACTTTGGATAAACATAAAATAATCATTTATTCATTTTTAAAGGTCTCAGTAGACAGTAATACTTCTCTGTAAGTGGATTAAATAAAATAAAATAAATTATATAAAATATTTGTTTTAATACTCAAACTTTTTTTCCTTAAAATTATTATTGCATTGCTTTTCTGTTACATTTGCTTTCAGATTAATCAAACATATAATTATCTTACAACTAATTAGATCATATTTTTCTATATTTACAAACTTAACACATTATTTAAACTTAATTCTTCTAATGAATACTTAATACTGTAATCATGAGCTTTTTAGCAATTGGTTCATGTTGGTTTTTAAAACGGCCTCTGCTTTCGCATCTTCAATTGGGGTTACACGGACCTGTAAGATAGATATAGGTACATTCAAATTTGAACTGAAAAACAAAAATTAAAAATACGAGACTTAAATATTTTTTGTTCCCAAGTAGCCCGCAAACTTGGTATAAGTATAATAATTATTAGATAATTGTTGGATAACTCGAACTTGGGGAAATAAAACTTATTCAGGCTACAGGCTAAGCCTTTCGACCACAATAAAAAGTGCTCGGTTTTGAAAGCCAGAATACTTGTATACAATGGCGGGTTCAATGAAATTATTGCTTTCCTGAAGGGTTTTGAAGAGACTTCAAGGTTCGAGGATAGTGATTGGCCCTGCAAGGGTATACATACACTCTATCACAACTAGTCTAACTCATCACGCGTGAAGTTAGGGGGATACTTGTCTTTGAGGTCCATCTTGATCTTACGTCGACTTTTGTCACTCCCCAGTAACAAGCCCCTACTTTCCTTTTAAATTTTATGAAATGCAACCAATATCCATGACAACTAATTCATTCACACTTTATGTTGCCTTTCCTCAGGGGAATATAGCGTAGGGTATTAAATGGTCGGTTTTAGCTCCACTGACCTACTTCGCTATACAATTTATTACTTAGAAAATAGTGATAACGATTAAGAGCTAAGTACCTGGGAGACCGAGCCTTGCTCGGTAGGTTTTTGTAAAGTTGACATTTATTTTTTGTAAATGTGCGTTTTTACGGGAAATACAACTATGCAGTTGAACTTAAATGCAAAACTGTATCTGTATACAAAATTTCATCAAAATCTTTAGAACCGTTTCCGAGATACCCAAAATATAAATACATACATAAATAAATACATACAAGAATTGCTCGTTTAAAGTAATAAGATCGATTACCTCGAGCTTAAGATTAGTGACAGTTCTTGTGTTGCCTTGCAGCTCATCTAAAACTCTGTCCAAGGTATCAACAAGCCGGTCAGCGTCTTGCGATGAAAACACCATCGGCGGTTTGAACTTCAATACGTTGCTGTCAGGACCATCCCGACTAATCAAGATCTTCTCTTCCCTCATTCTGTAAATAAAAGAAATTCAAGTAAGTATTATTATTTCAATTAAGAATTTTGTACTAACGGCCAAATTACTCCGTATCTCCTTCCAGCCCAACGTCACACCGCACATTATTATGCATAACCTCATAAGACAAATGAAAGATAAGATGTACCTTTTCTCTGTAGCCCCAAGTCTCTGAGGCAAAGATTAGGGAGCAGTTAACATAGTCAATATCTATGGTACATAATATGTAGGTCATTGTAGGTGACCGAAGCTTAGGAGATACCAAACAAGGTCGTTCTAACTATAATCTCCTATATCTCCTATCAACTGATATACTTTTACTATCGGTCGCAACACTGTGGGTGTCTCACGTCAAATATTGTTGATTCATATTTGACAGCTATTTGCATACCTCACACATATATAATTATCCTGGGTACTTTGTGTCCATTGTGTCCCCGTGAGCACGTGACTCCTTTGAACAAAACAACAAATCTCTTCTTACCTGTTGACAATATGCTTCGCTTCTGCTGTTGCTGGTGTTCTAGTCTTCCTGTCAGTCACAAGCTCAACTCCTACGAAAAGTCCTCTTCCCCGAACCTCTCCTATTAAACTGTGTTTATGCTTGAGATCTTCACAACGGTTGATCAAGTGGTTGCCGACGCGGTTCGCGCGCTCCATCAATTTTTCTTCTTCGATGACGTCGAGAACTGCGTTCGCGATCGCACATGAAACTGGATTACCGCCATACTGTAAGAATAGTTTATCACTTATAGACTATAAGTCTGCTCCATAAAGTAGATATTTTTAATTTTTATAGTTTTTTTAAAGTACCTTCATCAAAAAGTAATCTGAAGCTTACTTTCTAAATAATTTTCAGTTTAGAGATCTCGCAGAAATTAAAATATGTAGGTACATACATAGAAGAACGAAGGAAGAAAGAGAACAAATCGTTTTAAATTATGAATTTCTTTTTCTCTTACTAGTAACGTTAGTACGAAAACATGTTGATGTTAAGTATCTGTAACATTTATTTTAATTGACGTGTTACGTTTTTCCAGCGAATTTAGCGTATTAAAAATAGCTTGCCAGCTCAGTTATCACTTGTGTACGTCCTACGTTTGCAGTTTTGTTTATTTATAATGTAATTATAAAAGTTTTGTTTAAATAACATTTTGTCATAACAAGATATGCTTATTTCTTTTACTGACGTGAAAGTCATAGATATAGTTAATTATTTGATACGAGTGCATAAACGATAAGTATGACTAAGTCAAATATAAACTGTTCCATTGAATAAACTGAATGGTTTTATTACACCATCATCAAATTACTTACCGTATTAAAATACTCGACTCCGGTATCACAGAAGCTCTTTGCGATCTCAGGGGTGGTAACAACAGCTGCCACTGGGTGTCCATTGCCCATCGGCTTGCCCATTGTAACGATATCGGGAATAACATCCTGAGTTTCGAAAGCCCACATGTGTGTGCCCACACGTCCGAATCCTACTTGGACTTCATCGGCTATGCAAACACCGTCAGCTTCGCGAACATATCTGGGGGAAAGGAACATAAATTGTTTATGCCTGTATTAAACATCACCTAAATAATTATCGAATGAAGTTAGATCACTTGGTAATAATATGTACCCGTATTTGTGTTGATATGCCGTTTTTATTTTTATATTTTTAGTTTTTTTTGCCAGAAACAACCTAAAACAGTTAGGTAAGGGTCCTGGCTGGTAACTCATAAATAGACACTCATTTTAATATAGGAGAACAAGTCTGTTGTAAGCAGAACTATAAATACCTAGATATAAAAAAGGTATTTGTAAATCGTGTAAATTGTTAGTATAATTCGAGAACCAAATAGAAGAAGGCAAGATAACCATTTAAACCGCTAGGTCATCCGTGTAATCGCAGTATACATAATACATTCATATCTATTTTCGTTCAATAAATGATATAATTCCGAATATTATCTATCAGAAAGTAAGTGTGTAATTTTCCTAAGTAGTTAGATTATTTAGCAACGGTGATTCTACTAATTATTTATTTACAGTATGTCTTTAAATAGCATAAACTATCTACAAGTTATCATTAGGTTAATGCCTGTAAGCTTAAGTAAATAACATTATTTTGCTTTACATTTTAAATCATTTTGTTTTGTCTCATTGCAGGCAATAAGAGAAATAGTCAAAAAACGATGAGAAATGTTGCCATACAGTGGATTTAGAGTAAAAAACTTATTACTTGTATTACAGCGTCCCTCTAAACTACATGTCAAAGTGATCTTTATAACACTTATTACATGATTTCAAATTAAATGCAGCTACTGAAAAAATCGTGTCAACAAAAGGCCTTATTAACGCTCCGACAAAACATGGACAAAATTAATGAATATGTTTGTCTTCTTTAATGAATACTTTCCGTAGCTTCCCTAACAACATCCGTCCCGACGATTGTATAAACAGGCGAAGATTGATCATGTGGTGAAGTGGATTGTTGATATGCCTATGTCATACAACAGGTACAAGTACCAGGTACAGTGGGGTCCTTTAAAGTAACTAGTTTGAAGTTAGTACTAAGAAAGTGAACTATGGCTAGGTAAAAAACATATTTTAGGACTTATCTCACTTCAGAAACTACCGTGAGAAAGAATAAGGGGGATGACAACATCATTAACACACTCGGCAGTGAATGGAAAAGTTACACTCTCTTATATGTATAATAATGATAATGAAAACAATGATTTTTTTGAAGTAAATGTAATTGGTTCTATTACGGTTGCTATCTTAATTTCAATTAAATATATGTATTATCAAACAATAAATTTAAATCCGTCGCCTGTTATTTTAGTAGGTTTTATTTTTTCGTTCATGAAAGGTTTATTGGTTCACATATTAGGTACAAATGTACAATTCATACTCTAGATAACCTAAAAGATGTAGTTGAAAATAATAACATCAAATCATTTCCTTTAATATCTTATCTGTGTTTTGATGTGTTTTACTCTCCTCCATCTGATTTATTTTAATTCTTATTAATGAGGTAATAAGTTAAGAAATCGATAAAATTTACGAGTGTTACGTCATTATTCATAATGATAAACGTCATTATTCATAATGATAACACTCGGACACATTTCTGCTACTTACTGGTACACTTTTTTGAGGTATCCATCAGGCGGGATGATTTGACCACCACAACTTTGGAGGCTTTCAGCAATGAAAGCGCATACACCACCATTTTTCTGTTTACTCTCTCTGCAGATCATGCCAACCTCATCGGCATATAGTTGTCCTAACAATTCTACACTCTGAGAATCGTCTGGGTATGTGTATTTTCCTCTGTACACATCCGGAACAGGTGCCTGTTTGACGACAATATCGATTAGAAATAACTCAAGCGGCTACATAAGTAAAGTGTTTTACTACCTTTCCAAAATATATTTCTGAATCGAATTGTGTTTTAATAATCATAATGACTAATGTAATTATCATTTTTACTAACGTTTGAAATAGTTTTATCAAAATAGATGTAATGAAAATTTTGATTCCATTAAGATTTACAATAAAAAACGTAACTTTTAAGTTAGATTTTGTGTCTAATGGTCTTGCACTAATGAGATGTAATTAATAACTCAACTGGTTATAACATATTTTTTATCGCTCCACAATCAATATTATTATACGCTCCCAAATTCATCGCGATAAGAAAGAAGATAAAAAATGGTGTACCTACACATAATAACTAATAGTTCTACGAAACATGTGCAACCCAGTCAATATGTTCTAACTTACCACATGAACCCACTCTGGCTTCTCTGGGCCTCCGGGTAGGTTAAATTTGTAGGGAGACACATCAATCATAGACGTAAGATGGCCATGATAAGCGCTGGAACAAACAGGCGCTAAGCACCCTAGTAACACTTCGACGAGCGAAGTAACGACAACGAACGACAGATACGCCACTTTTGTTGGCCACGAGAAGGAAGGAATAAACATCTATCAAGTGATAGCTGTGATGAGAATTACCTCTTGGAAAAGTTACTGTAAGGCGTGTTTATAAATGGTTGCTGATGTGGCTAGAAATAGTTAAAATTATTTTATTGTTGTCCGAATAGTTTTATGAATGTTATTTTTATTGCATGATTGCAGACATTCGTAGTTATTTTAAAATTTACTGAAAACATTTTGATATTTCCAACAAACACAGTTTGCTAAATTTACTTACTCTTACGACCTAATTAACGCTTTTAAAATTTAATTAATTATTGCAATCAATTGGATTTTATATATTTCTAATCAGATTACCATCCCTAAACACGCCTTTAATTCATTCAAGACATTTTAAGGATCACTTTACACTACTAATTTGTGATGTACCTTTTAAGGTTTTATCGTAAAACAAAACGAGGATTGCATCAGTACTGGAAACAAACTGATTCAATGTTTATTACCAATATAGTTTTAAAGAATATACAGATAAAACTCATCACGGTTTGCCTGTACATTATTCCAGTCGTGTATCTTTTTTCTCTTTTTTACAGTTTGCTTATTGATACGTCATCGCTGTTTACATTTTAGTAATTCGTTTGTATATGGTATAATGCAATTAGTGAACTAGTTTACTGTAATTTATTGATAGTCATTCCGTAAACGTCAAATGGATAGATACAAAGTTATAAATAGCATCAATGATAACGTATAGTGACCCTTATCTGACCCGATGAACAATAAATTTAATAATTAGGACCCTAACAAGAAAATGCCAACAAATTCAATCTCATATTTTGTTCCAAAATTTATAAGACCCTAATAATGGCCCGAACAGGTAAAGCTTTACGCGCCAATGTGAAATACTTACTGGTCTAAGGTAATAACATCCTTGTTCTTGGTGTGAATCCTGGCGAGTCTCAGAGCTAGATCGTTAGCTTCTGAACCGGAGTTGACAAGGAAACACACTGAAAGTGGTTCCGGTAAGGTCTTCACTAGCCTTTCGGCTAGGATCACTAGTTCGTCGTGAAGATAACGGTTGTTAGTCGATATTAACGACATTTGGTTGCGGCCGGCTTCCACGACATGCGGGTGACAGTGACCAACTGCAAAACAAAAAAACATGAATTAATTTAAAACTATTTCATAAATGAAAAGTAAATTGCAAAAAAAGGAAACAAAGAAAGCTGTGAGCAAAATAAACAAGCTTATAACAGTACAACATAAACTTATCAACATCATAATATACTAACCATGTGCAACATTGTTGATGCAGTCGAGATATCTCTCACCCATCTCGTCAAACATGAACTGCGCGATTCCACGAACGATTTTTAAGGGAGACGACCGGAAGAACAATTGGCAAGCACCGCTACAAGATTTACAAGTAAATTATCCGTGGTGTACATCAATAGTTCTTCAGAGTGATTATATGTATATACAGAGTGGGCATAATTCCAAGTGAACCGGAATTATAGATATATTATTTGTGTTTCTACAGACTAACTTCCATTCATCAGCATTAACTGCAGTGAGTCATGACATTGAAGGTCATGACTTTCTCTTTATCACGGAAAAAATAATAACAATTTTTACACTTCGGAGTTGCATGAAAATGAAGAAGTATGTTGAAGCAAAAAATTAATTTACTTTTTCTACTTTAAGAAAAGAAAAAGAAATAAACGGACGGCCTATGAAAAAAAGATTAATTATCTCTTTTTAGGTCGTTCGTATATTTTTTATTCTTATATTCTGCGATGTGCCTATAGAGTTTAAATAAAATAAAGAAAAGGTATTAGTTCAAAGAACTTACCCAATATGTTTTTCACGGAGTTTGATAGTTTCAGATTTGGGCAGGGACTGTGGGTAAGCCATTTCTAATTCAATTTGTTGTGCCTAAAACGATACACATTATATTAAAATAAGCAATCAACAGTTTAGGTTGAAGTATTCAATTCACTTGTCAGTTGAAATAAAGAAAAAATCAGTACGAATTACTTAGGTTTGTGAATTCTAACAGCTATTGCAATCGATTCAGATCGTTATTAGCGCTTATGTTCCTTTATATACATGTCTGATTCCTTCACAGTATTCTACAACATCACAAGAACTAACCCCTGATCTTAAAACTCATATCTATAACTTTCTTAATACATATTGATTAATCAGAACGCAACTAACTTTGTAGTTATCGCAATAGTAATCCTATAAGTGGTTACCAACTATCACTTTAGTTAGAGTTGCATTTTGTTTACAACAAATAAATTCTGTATATTTTCAACATTTGAAACCATAAAAAGTTTATATTTAAAACAATTTTTTGGGTTTCCCCGGATTAATCCTAGTTTACAGGGCGTCCGGAGAGTGTGACGGGGTTTCCAAAACCCCTCGTTCGGACACTCTGTGTCAGGAGTAAATTATAATTGTTAGCTGAATCATTAACAAGCTATTTAAACGAAACAAAAAACTAAATGGAAACTGCGTTTTTATAAAAAAAAAAATTAGGGTGTCCGGGTAAAAATCGCGGTTTCACACATGTCCGGGGTTTTTGAAGTTTTTGTCCGGCGTCAGTAATTTGTTAAGTGATGGCAGGCCTATTACTAACTCATATTGTTTACTTTCCAATTACATTTAAAAATAAAAACATTTCAAACTTTAAATTAAATATTCAACTTACCAGTAAAACTAAACAATAATATTAATAGAATGATTCTATACCTTTATCAGGTAAGATCTAGAGCGTAAAGCGTCACGTCAACGCTCAAGTTGGAGTGTAACAACAATTTTTGGTCTTGACGATTATATAGCGGCAGGCGGGTGCGCGCACGCCCTCCGCGCAGCCAATCAAAACAAGACCATTCATTATTATCTGTGTTGTTCAGTGTAAAAGTCACCGACCACGCGGCTGGCGTCACACTACCATAGGACGACCGCATGGGCATTTAAGGCGAAGTCACACTTTACCGGATATTATTTTCATTGTGAAATCATCATCATTGTTCTTTTAAAAGGTGTTGATTTTCATCGTATACGTCAGTCATTGCAAACACGAGCTAATATAAACCTACTTGTGGTTATTAATCGTAATTTTATTTGTATTTATTTGTAGAGAGGTGTTATAAGTTTGACGTGTCTGCGTGTATCTGTGTCTGTCTGTGGCCTCGTAGCTACCAAACGAATGAACCTATTTATGCGTTTTTTTTTTGTTGTAAGGTGACTTGATCGAGAGTGTTCTTAGATATAATTAAGAAAATCTGTTTAGCCGTTCGAAGATCAACAGCTCTTTTCTAATCATAGAAGGGATTTTCGGATCTGAGGTATTTCAAATTTTATAATTAGCAATTTAGGAATTAGCTTAATTTCTACAATAGTAGTATCACCACTTACTAATTCTAAACTGATATTCCTATACCAATTTTAAGCCCTCAAGGTTACGTAGCAACTATTATCTTATTTGTGCTCAAGGCGGCGGCGCGGCGGAAGTGAAGCGGCTGAGGCGTCGGACTTGCGATGAAGTGGTTGCGGATGCGAACCCCTGTACAGTACTTACACTACCGCCGTGACCCAACTTCTAACACAAGCTAAGTTGCTCCTATTATAATTTTTATAAAAAAGGGCCTTACTCACTTTAGGGTCCTAATAAGACAGCTGGCATAAATTGACTGCCTTATTAACTAAAAATAACCTCTCAATTGTTTTAAAACAGATTTCTATATTTTCGAAATAGGCCTATAACAGATTGAGAATTGCGTGTGCCTTTACACTATAATGTTACGCAGACATAATAAAGATAAAGAATGAAAAATAGTTTTTATAACTATTACTTGTAATAAAACCTTAAGCATATTTGTAATTATACCAGCATTCATGGTGCGAGGTATTAGCAAATAAATAAGATAATATAAATCTATTTTATTATCTTAGACCAAATTTACATACGACCGTAAAATTAAACCTGCGTAGTAAACAATGTGTGCCTAAATTTATGTAACCATGTCAGTACTATTTAATACTGTAATGATGTACGATAAAGAGCTAAAAATAATTAAAATAATCAGATAAGTCTCTCCCTAAGCGATGAAAGTGTATTGGTTCAAGAGGCAGACCTGCGTTCGAGTGTGTGGGTTCGAAGTGCACCCTGTACACTACCGACGTAAGTCAACGCCTAACAAAGTCGTTTGACTTAGTCGGTTGTGAATTTGTGAATAGGAATGTAAATGAATGTATTTCATTTTGAAAAATATTTACTTTGTAAAATAATGAACAAAATCTTCATTCTATCAAGATAGTTCATTTTATTAATATTGAAGTTTTGAGAATATCTAGAGTTATTGTGTAATTAAGAACGTATGAATGTGCACACTGAGAGGGCTTTCGGCGGTTACCAGAACCTAAAATTACATAATAAACCTCTCTGACCTACCTTTAAGTATAGTGGGTAATTGTAACGTATCTAAACATGTTTTTTATTTTTTTATTATATTTTACTTGCCAAGAATCGCAACTTTTAGAAAAAATAATTCAAATCAGTTTTGACCCATAAAATCCCTTTTGTTTCGAATTTTGTCTAGTATAATAGATAAAAGAGCGATTCAAAAGATTTAAGCTTCGTAAACAACAAAAATTAAACGCAATTTAAAAAATAAAAATAAAATGGATGTGGCAAAGACCCACAAAAATAAGAACATATTTAATTATATTATTCAAAAGTATGTATAAATAATTTTATTTTAAACTAGCAACCCGGGGGGCTTCGCACGAGTAGCAGAGATATCTTCAACAATCCTCATCATATTTCAACCAATTTACACAAAACCTTAACAAACTATATACCAAAACCTTCCTCATGAATCACTCTGTCCATTAGTGAAAACCGCATGAAAATCCGTTCAGTAGTTTTTCAGTTTATCGCGAACAGACAGACAGACGCGGCGGGGGACTTTGTTTTATAATAATAATATGTAGTGATAGATTTTTGATAAGAACTCACTAAACTACAGTACGGAACTAAACAAAGACTGACGTATGATTTATATAGACCTACACTTCTTTTCAAAAGCATATGTGTCTTCAAGAGTTTACTATTATTTTTATCACAAAAAAAATCAGGCATTTCATTGAATATGAGGGTAGCAGAGATAGCGTGCATTTTATCAACTCTCGATAAATGGGTTCGACTCGGTGTCAAGCGCACTAAATGCACACATGACTGATTCTCAAAACATTTGCAGCAGTCTAGAAGCCTTAAAATCCTTTATATAATTAGAGATATTAAATAAAAGTATAGCAGAAGTAGACAAATAAATGTTTACTGCATATAATTAGCTTTCGTATGCATGACTCCGTATATTTTTTAAAACATAATCATTGTATATGACATCATTGGGTTTACAATGGAATTGTGACGATAAATATATAATTTTATTTATTTTTTTCGATATACATAAAAACGTGGGCTAGATTCATATAATGTAGCTTGGATTGTAAAACGTAGACCAACGATCATCTCGGTCCATTTAACTAAGTTGATTACTTACTGGTTTAATAAGGTATGGGAAGCAATATTCCGCTGTGCTATGCTCGAATAGGTATTCTAGCATAGCATATCGGAACGATCTTGGACAAGGGAAATTATGGCCTTTCTTCCTTTAATTTGGGAGAGATGATGCTACTTCTGTCTCATATATTTAGAGGAGACAAGATTTGGCTCAGGTTTTAGGTTCCATCTAAGTAGTGTACTTTCTCCGTTCGATCTAACCAGTACATAACACTAGGGTGCCGATAAAAGAAAATTAGTAAACCTCTTAGTTACAACCATTCCCTAGTTTCTGTTATTTTAAACAATTTAATAATTATGTGATAACGGCTACAAAAAACTATACAGATCCAGTATAGGTATATGTATGTTGACCTGTCATGGTACGAAATTTACGGCAAGTCCAGACAATGATTCGACTTACACTGGAAATTAATAGCTTGATTTATGTTACAAATAATAAAATGATCGGTTGTCTGCCTAAAGAGGCTTAGGAGCCTCGTCAAATATTTCCACGAGGACATGATGAGTAGTAGTTTTAATGGGGAAACATCAGAACCCTTTAACTTTTCCAGAGGAGTGCGACAGGGCTGTGTCTTGGCGCCTTTTGGCGACCACCAACAGGGTATCCATCTGCACACGAGGGTAGACGGAAAGATGTTTAACATCTCTCTCCTCAAGCCCAAAAGAAACCGCTAGGATCTTTTCATCGACAGCCTTCTTTTTGCCGATGACGCTGCTTTCGTTGCTGACTCCGAAATCGAGCTCCAGAGAAAGGTGGATCAATTTTCTTGGACCTGCTCTCTGTTTGCCATATTCATAAATACCGAAAAGACAGTTGTGTGTGGCACAAGGTACTTCTGTGGTCCCAGCGGTTAAGATAAATGCCCTAAACTGGCACCTATTCACCATCAATGCAACAGACAATCCTCTATGCAGAGGACACGGAGGAGACCGCCGCGCACGTTATCCTGGAGTGCGAGGGAGTGGCCACAAAACGAAAAAATATTCTCGCGGGTGCGAGGTCGCTCTTAGAAGCCTATGAACACCCCAGGAGGATTCTGTACTTCTAGAAGACACTAGTCAGCCTTATCTGAACGCATAATGGACCGCCTATGAATCTAAATGCGGAAATATAGCCCTATACTAATATCAATAGCTGTCAAACTACTACATAGTTAATTCGTGGCTAAACCTTCAAATTATGCTTATCATCATATCTGTTCGTCCTCAGACTGTCTGTCCTCTACGACTAACGACCTCTCTGGTTTGTCTGTTTATCAACCTCTACAGCTATTTATTTATTTCGGATATCGTACGTCCTCTAAAAACTGTTAAAACGCACAGTTTTGAGACAATAAATCATTAAATGGTACAAAAAAACCCGACGGCGTTTAAAACATTAACTTAGAAACATATATCTTGTTTATTTTATCATCGTTTAAAATCCTTCATAATATTGATACCCCAGTCGATAGGTTTCGGAGATTTTTAAAACATAGGTACATTATGGCGCCAAAAATCTTGCATTTTGATTTTTTATAAGACGAATATTATATGTGATAAAGGGGAATCTAACAACATATCGTTCCTAAAAAACGGTTTAGCTGTTTAGTATTTAGTTACGAGGAAACATACGGACGGACATATTATGTACATACAGTTCAAACACATAACCCTTCTTTTATGGCTTCGCCGCAAACGCGCCTTTGACGAACGAACGAACACCTTTGACGTTTGTATGGACTTGTTTACCAACTTAATTGTAACAAAACAAGTGTGTTTGTCATATTTTTATCTATTACAAGTCGTTCAGGGTTATACCCTAGGATTTTAGGTTAGCAGAGGTGATTGAACCACTGACAAATATATCCATACTTTTCCTCTACAAAACAACTCTTATACGTAGGCCTGCCATCACTTAAAATGCCGACGCCGGACAAAAACTTAACGTTAACGATTCATCTAACAATTATAATTGTCCCTTGGCACAGAGAGTCCGGGTTTTACCCGGATACTTTTTAAAAACCCCGGCGCTCCCCGGACGTCCTCTAAACTACGACAAATCCGGGGAAACCCGGACGGATGGCAACCCTATTTATACGGAATATACTCTTTTGTAGTCTTAACAGCCTGTTCTGAAAATACTCCTTAGTCTCACCGGTATCAAAACCTATTAGCGAGAGAGACGTTATACATGCAACGCAGCGACTAGTTCACAGGCCCCTCTTTTCCAATGGGCACTCTGGAGATTTTATTATCAGCCTCAGGGATAAATTTGATTACTTTGAATCGTCCGCCAAAGAGAAAAAACCGGCATCTGACCTTAAGGAAAAGACGTAGAAACTCACGCCAAACATTTTTTGATGGCTCTGCACCGGCAGTCCAACTAAATGGCAAAGAAAAATTTAAAGCAGAAACCTTTCTTTCTATAATTGATACCCTGAGCGTGGGTTAAAACAGCAATTGCGTTTGTGTATGGACATCAATCGTCGGTTTTGTTGGTTTGAAAAGTTGAGACATAGTTGTAAAGAATTTGCTGCAATTTATTATGAAGATGTTAACGACAGAGTTTTAATAGAATATCTGCATTTCGCAAAACATTTGAAAATTGTTCATAATAAAAATGAAGATACTAATACTTAGTATTTCAGAAATTTACATCTTATCAATTAACAAAAAGAATAAAAAAAACTGAAAAGAATCAAAAAAAAATTAAGAAGTACTATGCTTCAAGAAAGGTATCTATCTACCAATCAAAGCTTGGTTATAATGGTTATAGTAAGTTTATGCCAAACCGTCTTTATTGCCTGCGAACGAATCCAGAGACTGTGAACTCGCCCATTCCTCAATCCACTTAACAATATTTTAGTAGTATTTTCTTCGCAGCCCCGTTATCCAAGTATTGCGCTCAATTAAGGCCTGTGCTCGACCATGTGCACCGCTCCAAAATCTAGGTACGGTGAACTCGTCCATCTCGTCACCGTTTCTCCATTATACCCTCTGTTAATCAAAGGAAGATACGGAGAAACAGAACTGCCGAAATTGCTAGTACCGTAGCACCTAGGTAAAATTTTAGATGGATGTAGCAACGTCTCGATCAAAGAGATCGAGCGTAACCCTTCCATCACCCGAGGTACGCGATGAGGTTTTGTAATCAAGCGTCAGTTTATCTTTATAGCCTGCTAGCTTTCGTCTGCGGTTTCGCTGGCATTAATATTGATTTTGTCAATAAATTCGCTATCCCTCACGATCAGTACTTTTTTCGGGATGAAAAATACTCAATGCTCCGTACATCGACAAATGGTTAACTATGATCGGGGCATATTAGCGTAACAAACCAACCTTCGCATTCATAAAATTTGTTAGGATAATCTGAGATGCATATATCCCTAACATAAACGATGTATTTTATCTATATAACTATTAAATAATATATAAAGTCACAAACATCTAATATTTCTACACATATTTGTGGCCTTACTGTATCAATTTCAAAATAGACCTACGTTTGTAGATAGTGCACTACCAACGATAGCGTTACGTAATATCGTTAAACATTTATTGAACAAACAGATATGTTTGTATATTAGCATCATTTATTTACGGAATATTCCAACTTTGTATTGAACATACTTATACAGGATGTTTCTGCTAAAAATGTACCTGCCATATTTGGATTACATCCTCTTTGGTGGTTATGCCGGAAATGAAAAAAATGAAATGGATTTTTAACGCGCCAGCACATTTTGTTTTCATATTTATTTATGCTCTATCTAAAAAAATTTACATGATTTATGTTTTTAATTAAGAAAAGAACCGCGAATGAATTTATTCCACGGACAATCATTTCCGAATACAACCAATTTTTAAAAGTATATCACACGATTTGCGTGTTATTGATCTCAAATTTCCATCGCTGAATTATGAAGTTTCCCATACATATAAAGTTCACTAAACGATCATATTAACCAATTTTAAAAAGTCATAAGTGCAGTGTTCTTAAATCCTTATATCTATACTAATTTAATAAAGCTGTAGAGTTTGCTTTTTGATTTAACGCGAATATCACTGGAACTACGAGTCTAACTACTACGAATTAGTCGGATTTCAAATATTCTTTTATGTATTTGAAAGCCTAAGAGCCAATGCGCACTGGTTATTTTCAATTTAGTTAGATCGTACTGGCAATAAGTATGAAGCTGCATCTATGGCAGTGCACGCATTTGACTGCCAAAATAACGAAAATGACGGCCAGAACAGGCAAATAACCTATCGGATGCGAGGTCGCTCCTGCTGCTGAGCCTGTGACTGCCCCAGGAGGTTTCTGTGCTTCTGGAAGGAGCTAGGCTAAACTATCCAGCCATCTGCATGCGTAATGGACCGTATTTGAGTCAAAATGCGGAAACAGAGCCCTTAACCAATACCAATACCAACGTGTTTGCAGTACGATGCAAGTGTGTGCACTGCATTCAACTAAACTGTCGCCTGACACAGCACTGCAACCAGTTTTACAAACTATTTTCTCCTGGCCTGCACGTGCGATTCTTTATTTACAAATCGGTGCAGTGCGCGCACCACCACAAGACTGAACTGTTGACCGATAGTTTCATCACCAAGGTCTGACGATAGCGATTAAACTATCATCCTATTAAAAATCTCCAGTGCGCAGTGGCTCTAATTCTTTAGGAAGATTATAGGCTATTTAACATCGCCATAAGACCCTAAGGAGCAGAGCACTGACTATAAACGCGGGTATAAGACCATCATTAAATTAGATTCAGTCTTTAATTTTAACCTTTCAATATTTAGGGAAGTGAGAGGCGTTAGAGTACATTCGATTGCTCGTTCACACTTCACTGGTCAGGAACCTAGTGTCATACAATTTTTTTACCGTTTGATGTCAATTGTTTATCTACAGGTGTCTATAAATACTAAGGACACCTTGTGAACGGCGCTATGTATTCAGTCCAGTCCAGCCGTAAGTTTTTTTGACCAACTTCCACATTTGGTGACTGCAACTTTGAACAAGATAGAGCGTTCGACCTACCTAATTGGTATAGAAAAAAAATCTTGTCTCGAAAGCTGAACCTCAAGACCACTGGGATAAAAGTAATAGGTGGAAAATTTTATGACAGACAAACGTGACATACACTTAACATATTACTAATATGCTTTATTGGTGACATGTGATGAACAATAACAGAGACAGTACGCCATTAAGTATCGTGAATAAGTAATTTACACTAGCTAAATTGCAATTACTAGCTGATAATATCTGTTCAGAAAATGTTTTTAGAACTGTGTTTTATGACCTTTACCGTAATTGTACGTTTTCATTACCATTTGTTTAATAACGCAGTAAACAATTATTTTTATTATGTCTTTTCACGTTAGATGTCTTAGATACTAGTATAGAATTATGTTATCTGTGTCTTAGATCTGGTAGGTACGTTAAAGGAAATTTCTTTTAGTAGGATTAGCAAATAGGAATTAATGCGCTTTTACGTTACTACAAACAACGAAATACATATAGCGAATATGCCATTGCTATTTTCTAATATCAAAGCTGACTAGAGCCGCCCTTTGTGCGCAGTGGGACCAAATAGGTAAATGATAAAGGTATATTTTTTTGTAAGACGCCATTTTGCCATAAGCATAACCTACAATGGGAGCAAATATGATATTCCTATATTCTAAAATGAAAGCTTCCTACAACCGCCCTGTATACGTAGTGGGACTAAACATATTACATAGCTATCTCTATCTCTATTTTTTGTAAGAAGAAGCCGATTTCCTATAAGCATAATCCAAAACGGTAGCTAATATGTGTAGCTTCATTGTCAGTGTTGTTAGTGGAAATAAACAAATGACAATGGTATTACTTTTTGTTTTGGGAATATGTTCATAAACCAGATTTTTTTGGCATTTCTACCATTATGAGTACGAACGTCTTTTAAGACATAGTGGAATAAAGTAGGGTAGATACATATGAAGGTACTAAACAATGTTTCAATCATTCCACGGAGGTGTGAATCAATAGCCTTAAATAAGTAAGTATATTACAAATTATACCTAATAAAACAATAGACGAGTTGGTTGTTTTACAGCATGACAAACAACATGCAACAGCAAACATGACATGTTCAATAAAATCAGTAAATATAACGTCAAAGAATGGTACATAAACTAATTTAGTAGTACGACGTTTATTTGTACATGCGTTTATAAATAAATGTTATAATAAACAGTAACTGTTTATGTCAATCACTTTTGCGCATGATGTGAGAGTGATACTCTAAATCTATCATATTTTAAGTGGGGAAACCACGAACTTCAGTAAGGTAAGTTATTTTAATCGTACTTCGGAGCTGAGTCGATATGTCAATGGAGACACCAAAAGACTTTGGTACCTGCCGAACATCAGTTGACTTCGCCATATACACGAAACCTCAAAGGTAACAAGCTTTTGCAGCGTAGAGAGGTAGGTGTGGAATACTTAGCGTCACCGTTAGACCTGCTTCTGCTGATGCCAAGGGTTTCTTTACTAAATCAATGTCTATCTCTCTTACTCATTCTATTTTGGTTATTTACTATTAATTGTTATCAAGTCAGTAAGTACAGAACAAGCAAGTACGTACTATGAGACTTGCATTAATCAATATGTACATCAGGTTTATTAAAAATGGTGTTCTGAACAGGCGGGTTGAGGTCATTCTGACGTGCGATAAAAACTGATTACATCGACTGATGTCTGATAGTATTTTAAACAAAGGTTACAGGAAAAAGTTAAGACATTAATTTATTTTTAAAGGGCAACGTAGGCTAATTTACACAAATATTTGCACAAATAAATCTAGGAAACAGGTTTCATCACGAATTTACCAGCTGTCGGTATTGAAATTGGTTTTTTTTCAATTTCAATGATATCAGGCGGAAAACTGCACAATGGGCACGTAGCCTAAAAACATATAGCAGGTATTAACGCAAGCATGCATATCGAAGGATCTAAGAAAACCTATTCATTATATAGAATGCTACCGGTGGTTTTAATTAAGCCTTAATTTATAGTTTTAGTTTTAATGTTGTGTTTCGTTGTACAGTAGCAGTCAATTAAGCCCAAATGGTCTGGAATTACCATACGTGTATACGTAGGGGTGGGTCCACTTTATCACTTTCCATCGACACATTTCGTGTTACTCATGTGTCAACAAAATCGGTTCACAGGTGTAGTCATTCGTCCCCTATTTTTCTACCCTTAGGGTTGAAATATTCATTTGAAATTTAAATGGGACCAACTTTGAAGTATGCCCTGTCCAATAAAGCCGAATTATCGAAATCAGACTACCCTGTAAAAAGTTATGCGTGGTCATACACAAAAGAATAAAAATAGACGGAGACTTGGGAACCTTCTCCGTTTTTTCGTCGGATAAAAATCCGTTCTTATGTCGATACTTATGCATCGTAAAAGATAACTGTTTCTAAAATTTCAAGTTTTTTTAATTTTGCCGTGGCTTATGACAAACTTTGACAATGTAACAATAGAGTAGGTGATTGTCAAGTCAAATCGGTATCTTTATAGTAAACGTCAAAATAGTAGGTTCGGTACATTTTTGTATCATTTACTTTTAATGTTAATTTGACGATTAATGAACTAAAACGTCAAAGTAAAACTAGACGACAATTTTCACACTATTTTAAGTTATTTTATTGCCCGAATTGGTGAAATAATTTATTTTGAGCTTAGGTTGTTTTTGTTCCATGAATTTTCCTTTAGCCCAAAAAACTTTGCCGTTATTACGGCAAAGTTTTTTTTAAAAGACTAAATAAATGTCCACATGATTGAGGAAAGTTCTTTGGTATGAACCTGTTAGTCGGAAATTTGAGCTAGCCTAATCTTTAAAAAAAAAGCTATTCTCCTCCTAAAATCAAAGATTGTATGGCTATTTTGCTTTTAGAGCAATACATCCTTTTAAGTACCAACGCTGCTCTTATAATGATAATTAAAACACGGCGAAACAAATATCCTTTGTCTAACTGCCCTTCTTTGGAATTTCATCCTATTTTCTGCTATTCAGAAACCTAGAGATAATAAAAAAAGAACTGTCAGTCGTAGGACTGCACGTCAGAAGTGAAAACATAACTGACACATCTGTCATCTGAGCGTGACGGTCACACGAGTTCACTGCTTTTTCCATACTAAAAATGCCCAACGTGCCTAAAGAAGTTTTCACATCAAAAGTTTTCATTTCAAAAAAAAAATTTGACATCCATCAAACTGACGTGCGTTCGGACGAAATTTTGAATAAAGGTTTTTGCTATGGAGCACTATAGCCGTTATAAATTTTCACCCTAATTACAATTACGTTTTTGTTTATTTTACCATATGAATTGCGCACACAATAAGTAGGTACTTTATTGAACTAATTACAATGATAGAACTCAATGTTAAGATTAGCGCCCTCTTATGGATCTATATATGTATTATATTATTAGCGTGACGGTGCGAGTTCAATGCTTTTTCCCCATAGCAAAAGTGCACAACTTGCCTAAAGAAGCTTTCACATCAAAATAGGCTACTCTCATTTGTAATGTAAATAAATGTCTAAATTTATAACTACTAAGAAAAACGAGGTCAAGCAAGGCAGAGCCTGTACTATGGCAACCAGACTGCTTATAAACATACTTAAATATTACTAAATACAAATTTACAAGATAAATTACAATATACAAATTAAATTTCAAATACAATATTATAGATAAATTACACCCAGACACTGCACTATAAACAGTATCAGCGCTAACCTTCTTATCGTATCTAAAGGTGAGAGATGAATCGTCCATTAGATAACAAAAATTAAATTTAATTATTTACAAAAGGTACAGTTGCAGAATACAGACCTTTATGAGAGAGAGAGTGCTTAATATTACTTTTATATGATAACATTTTTAAATCTGCACTCCAGTTACTACCGTACATAGCTTGAAACATGTAAGTGAAAATTACAAAAACAAAAAAAAAACAGATACAAATAATCTAGGTATGTAGCTAAAACAAGTACATACATATATTAAAAAATATGTTAAGGTGTATTCAATTTGCGCAAGGATTCCATGGATCTGCTGTGACTATCCACAAATATATAGAACAAATATCATTATATTGTCTACACATTTGAAACAGTGGATTATTTTGGTTAGTTATCATAAATGTTTGTTATCTATAACAATATTTCATCGTAGTATAAACTATTTTAAGACTAAATTACTCAATGCAGATACCATAATTTTCATTTTGACTACCTACTCAATGCAACCTTAATTTTCCTTTCTATTTGGTCTACATTTTCGCATTAAAATTAGTCTGAATTTGAGAGTTATTGCCGGTTTTATGAGAATTTTAATGACTACCTACTTTTACAAAAACATCAAATTTTATTTTATTTTGTGATTCAGATTGTTATTTACAAAAGAAAAGCAATAAAACTGGAACATGAAAAAATAAAATATTTTTGCGTACCAGTTAACATTTTGAATTACCATATATTTGTATTAAAAAACAGAAGTGGTGGAAAAAGAAGGGTTAAAGAAAATATTGCTGTTAATAAGAAAATTAAGCTAATTAGAAAAAATTGCCTGATTTGATGAATTGAATTAATTTTTTTTTCTCAATCAATAAATTTTATCAAATTGAATGAGCATGATGAGCAAAGATTCACAAAAGGCTCTTGTCAACGAAACAGTGTATTAATTATTAGTGTTAAAGGACTATTCATATCCTGAGAGAATATTTATGAACTTTGTGTCTGTAAATTACAATGCTTAACCATTGTAATTACTTAATAAAATACCCAGAAAAAACCACGGTTAAATAATATTTTATAACGCATAGCTTTGCCAATGTATATTGTAGTATATTGTAGTGTATTTGTTCTACAGTGGAATTACTTGTTGTAAACTTATAAGTCTACAATATTTGTTAGCAGAGAGTAAGATATTATTTTTATCAGTTCGCTAGGCGCCTCGACTATCACCTCACCTCGACTACCTTTTAAAAATATTTATTTTTAACTAGCAGCACCCAGCGGTTTCATCCGCGAAGTCCCGATCCCGTGGGAATATCGGGATAAAAAGCCTATGCGTTAATCCAGGTCCTCCAGCTATCTACATATCAAGTTTCATCGCAATCGGTTCAGTGGTTTTTGCGTGAAAGAGTAACAAACAAAAATCCATCCATCCAAACTTTCACATTTATAATATTCGTGGGATTTGTTGTCTTATTATGAAAATGATACGCAGCCACCCGAAGTCCAACGCCATAGCCACCTACAATATGTACATATACATTTATTAGTTACAATTACTAGCTTTTTATTGAGTGGTGAGTGGATTTTGGACAAAAATATTATTTTAGTATAAATCTTAGATAACGTAGGAGACGTCGAGAGTCAGTCGAAAGTTTCTACATGTTAATCAAGAAATTAAAATTATCTAAAATTATTTGAAGAATAAAAAAATAAAGGAGCTAGTATTTGATGCAATCACCCTAGTTTGCCGTTGGTTTGAATCACGTCTCATATTTCTCATGTATGTATCACGCCCATTTTCTTTACGTAGCTCGCGCCCCACTATCTCATGCGACAACGTTATCGGTGTTCTACCTTAAGCCTTATTTGTAATACTTGAATTTTAGTGTTCCGTAAAAGAAAATAAAAACTGCATTTTTTTTTCAAACAATAATATTAAAATCTAATTAATTATATTCGCTTACGTCCTTTTCTTAGACCGTATTTCAGCACATGCACAGTATGAAATTTACGGACGGACACACCTAGGACACACGGATCACTTCAACATAATCATAAATTTAAAATAAAAAAATCTAAAATCTTCCAACGATTACAAAAGAGCTGATGATCTTCGAACGGCTGAACAGAGTTTTATTGAGCAATAGTTTTT
This sequence comes from Euplagia quadripunctaria, assembly GCA_963859945.1. Taxonomy (NCBI): domain Eukaryota; kingdom Metazoa; phylum Arthropoda; class Insecta; order Lepidoptera; family Erebidae; genus Euplagia; species Euplagia quadripunctaria. The sequence goes on from OY982567.1 coordinate 17,041,410, forward strand.
GTTTTGTACCGAATCAATGGACAAGTGCTTAGGATTGTTTTGATATCCCCTCATACTCTATATATTTATGGCGCATAGGTTTGTTATAAATTTAGAAGTCAACGATACTTGTATCAAGAGAACACGAGATTATTTTTATCACTAGGTACGTGTGGCACGAATATAAGGTGGATGCGTCAAATACCAGTCATCAAGTATTTTTTACTTTATTTTTAGTATAAAATATTGGTGCTTAATATTTCATTTTCACTACTCCTGGTAACTGTATTTTATATAACTGATTACAACATCTTTAATTATGACTGATCTAAACTGAAAGACTCGACAATGTCCATAAAACCGCGTATTGAGTTGTTTAGAGTAATACCTATAACCTCCACTTGTTACATCTACTAGCTACTTATCAAGCGGGAAGTGGATTTTATACTAAATATACGTAAGTCACTTCTGTAGGTCCTTTAATTACCTAGGTATAATTCTGCAAAAGTCGATGTTTTTTTCACACTATTTCAACCAATTTAGAACCAAATTTGTAATGAGTATTTAAAATTTAAAACCCGTCAATAATGATTAAAAACTAAAAAGACGAATCAGTAGAATCACGAGTGAAGCTAGTATTTGGGGCATTTACCTTATTATGCCGTTTGTTTGTGTCATGTACCACGTGGGTATCACGCCCAGTTTCTTTACGTAGCACGCGACCCAGTGCCCGAGGCGACAACGTTATCGGTGTTCTACCTTATTTGTAACACTTGAATTTTAGTATTCCGTAAAATAAAATAAAAACGTTTTTTCGAACCCAATAAGGGTAGGTAATTCCTAAAAAGACAAGTCTCAAAGACCTTGGTTAGATTTAGTTTGAAAATGGGACTTAAGGGGGTTTAGTTCATGTAAACTAAGCAAATAAACAGTTTGAATTTGAATTTGAACCTAAGCCTCAGAATTCCATTACATCACTTTCCCGTTCCACTAGTACAGCACATGACGTAGTGGATGTGACGTATTTGGTTTATTTAATTTTAAAATGTAACAGTAAATAAATTTATTTAAATATATATGCCAAGTATTAAAAGGTAATCTAAATTTAGATAGGTTAATGTATTTAACTTTATAAACAATAAGTTAAAACAGTAATATCCGTGGCTGGCGTGAATATGTTCACATGTCTAAAATTGCTATTTTTCAGGGTGGTCATTTTAAAGTTTTGAGATTATATGTATATTTTGAGATTTCAAGTAACGAATATTATTTTGGTGACCGAGTGTAAGTTGATATAAGAAAATATCAATGTTCATTCACTTCAACTTCAACTTTTGGATTGTGGCTTTGTGGAGTTACCACAATTTTGCCAATGTCAAGTAGGTATACGGAGGACAAACTGTCAAAGGATTTTATGTAGAGCTGTGGTAGAGCCAAAAAAGAAAAAAAAATATTGTAGAGATGTAGAGACTATAAATAATCGTGAATTCTAAACTTCTACAGGCATAATTAAAGCATGAATAAAAGCCAGATCATGTGAATACATAGAAATTAATACATAGTATTAAATAAACAAAAATAAATATTGAATTATGTTATGATCACAAAATTACAACTTAATCTTATTTACATTAATATACTTGCCTAATATATATACAAAAGGGGTGAAGACAAGTGATAGGATCAATTTAAGGGACGTGGGGCGGGGAATATGAGGAGGGATAACATCATAATGTTCATTCACAAAATCATGTGAATCGTTAATTTGACATGAGGTTTTGTCAAGTTAGACACGTTAAAATGCGAAATGTCAAATGTTTCCAAAGTCGATTTCTCCAAAATTTATGTATATTTGAAACAGTAAATTTTTTTCATATGAATTCCTAATGCTTAGGAGGTATTGCGCCAATAAAAAAAAAACATGCAAGTCGACATGTCAATGTGTTCACGCCAGCCACGGATATTTACCTTGAATAATACCGGCGTGTATTTGTGGAATAAAAATTTGAACACGGCGTGACGAGACAACTTTTTACATCAATATCTTTCAAACTTAAAATAAAATAGCGATTGTCAATGCCAAAGAAAATGTTATGAAAATTCAAATACACTATTTGCTTCAAAAGGATTATTACTACAGGTCCTAAAAACTACCGTAGTGTAGTCGGAATTTCTACCATACGTGATTTTGTAGGACAACACTAAATTTATATTTTATTGATGTTTTCAACCGTTGCTTGCTTATTTTAGAGCGGAAAAAAAGATTTTATGTACGAATCTTTAAGGGTAATATTCGAACATCGCCCAAAAAACCGAGATATCTATATTTTTACCACCGTACTTAGCAAGGAGGTCGTGGGACACAACAAAATCGCATAGCATTTTGCCTTATTTTAGCAATATTTAATATATTAAGCTATTTCCATAAGTTTTAAATATTACAGTTATTAAGATAATAGCTAATTTAAAAGAAAAAAGAAATGTACAGCTCGGGAAAAAAATATTCTCTAAATAAATAGCTATGAAAGTCACAGGACACGTCAAATCTACAAAGGTGCTTCTTTTCTGAAAAATGCCCGCCTAATGTCCTGCGGGAATTTACTTCTAATTTTACAAAATACATACATCCTACTTTTATTATAAACGTGAAAGTTTGTGAGGAGGTATGGATGTATGGATGTTTGTTGCTCTTTTACGCAAAAACTACTGAACGATAAAACTTGGTATGTAGATAGCTGGACACCTGAATGAACACATAGGCTACTTTTTATCCCGATATTCCCACGGCATCGGGACTTAAGAGGGTGAAACCTCGGGGCGCAGCTTGTAGGTACATAATATATCAGCAGTTAAAAATTAAATGACAGTATTCTAGCTGCTTACCTATTTAATAAAATCAAATGTCATTATATTGCATACACACTTGACCGATTCGTTTTATCACTTGAACACAATTTGCGTCATTCTGTTATCTACTACTACACTGATTGTAATTATAAATATAAGTAAAGTACTTATCTCAAGTGATATGACAATTTAACTATAAAAAGACCAAGAAGCGTTGCCTGACTTGCATAATAAACTGAGACACCTACTTATCCCAACTAATGACGTGATATTGAGAGTGATGTAATAAAGGGGCAGGTCTAAAAGGACTTTTTTTTTTCTGATGAGGAAGATGTGGAAGGTGTTCCTTATGTGGGTGAGTGTGTATGTATGAGCGTGATGAGTGTGTGTAAAGCGGATCCTAGACGATCATGCGGCATGACATGCGTTACTTGCTGTCATGCATGCATGACCGTTTAATTGTATTGATTGATTGAATGACATGCAAACTACGTGCTGGCAGTTGATTGACAATTTCTTGTGTTTTATATTCTTACATTTATTTATTTATAAATCTGTCTGTGACAAAGACATTTCCATACCAGCGTAGAAGACCTTTTCACCGCACTATCTATATCGATTGAATAAAATAATTATACCAAGCAAATTTAGTGAATTATCATGCTGCACCACAGATAAGATAATAGTTACTTCGTAAGCTGCACTCTCAATAGGTCCTTCATGCAACATGATGATTCAGCATGTCATGCCGCATGATCGTCTAGGATCCGCTTTAGAGTATGCTTAATTGTATGTTTGAATGTAGTAGTTAAACTAATGCGTTTATTAAACTTCGAATTTATAAAATGCCAGCGTACACCTACGCCACCAATAGAGTGCTATACTATTCTTAAACTGATATATTCTAATCTACATATCTTAATAATATTATAAAGACGAAAGATTTTGAGGATGGATGGATGTTTGCTCTTTCACGCAAAAACGTCTGAACGGATCTGGATGAAATTTGGCACAGATAGATTAGAGTCTGGAATAGTTATTTTATTTAATCCTGGAAAAATTTACGGTTCCCATGGGACAGAGTCCACCAAAATTTCGAGCGAACGAAGTCGCGAGCAACAGCTAGTAAAACATATATTGCCATTTTTGACTAAATTAAAGTAAGTATCAGAAAATGGAACTGGTGCTGATGAATAGAGATAAACGCGGATGCTTAAGTGGATGCAGCAACACTCTGACCAATACGTAGGTATTGGTCAGAGCGCCATCGCGAAAAAGTGTGCCATCAACGTGGAGGATAAAGAATTCTCACCAATGCTGTCTCTCACCGCCCACTAATTTATTACTTACTAGCAACCCGCCCCGGCTTCGCACGGGTACAAATTATATACCAAAACCTTCCTCATGAATCACTCTGTCTATTAGTGAAAACCGCATGAAAATCCGTTCAGTAGTTTTTCAGTATATCGCGAACAGACAGACAGACAGACGCGGCGGGGGACTTTGTTTTATAATATGTAGTGATACACTGAACCGGCCCAATATACCTACCGAATAGCCGGTTAGCTATTCGGTATTAGCATTATTTCATCGTTTTCCAACTAAACCTTGAATTATATGTTAACTAAGATAAGCAGTTACTAATTTTATTTTATCATATCCAGTTTGAATAAGATTAAACATTGGTGCCAGCGTTAATTTCCTCGATACATATGATATATGATAACATAAAATGTAGTTATCTTAATGCAAAACGATTGACCTGGAAATGTCGATAGCCTAAGACGATGTCCATTATATATTCCTTAATTTAAATCTGGTGTCGCCCTCTAATGCCCCTTCCTTGTCTATACATCTTCTATACATCTACTTATACAAATAAATAAAACTGAAGTCATAATTTTTGTCTGTCTGTCGGTTTGTCGGTCTGTCTGTTTGTTCTGGGTAATCTCCGGAACGGGTGGATCGATTTCTCGTGTTATAAGGAGTAACTTAGGCTACTATTATTTTGGAAAAAGTATTACGGTTCCGCGGAAAAAATATAAATGTGTACACGTGAGCGAAGTCACGCGGGGGGCACAGCTAGAAGATAATAAATAAAATACTATCTCGCAAATGATACTGTATGAGAACGCTATTGCAAAGGTCGCTGAATGAATACATTCTTTATGTGACTTAGTTAATGACAACTGAATTGGCACCCCAGATATCGGGTCTTTAAAAATGTTTTAAAATCGTTTGTTACTTTGTTTAAACTGACCTAAACTAAAGAAACAGAACTCTTACGGGAAATGTAAATGTGTAAATACACATTATTTTACTAGGTAAATAAGCAGCACGCTCGCTAGGAGTAATGATACCTTAAGTAACTATATAATATCTTAAAGTTTAGGTAGGTCGATCTTTCTTTATTTTATTTTGGACCACCTAATTACAAAATATGTAGATGCAAGTAGCAACCGGTTAACGTGGCTGTTAAACGCCTGCATTTCAAATATTTCCAACCGAGAATGGTTCTCGACCACGACGCTACCACGAACTGGATAGCCGAAGCATAAAATGATGCATATATTTGAAATTATTAGTCATCTTCATGATTATATTTCTTCTTCGTTTGCAAAAAATCATGAGAACAGCACTTTTAAGTTTGAATTCAAGCCAAATAAACGAGGACGGCCGGTTAACCAGGGCTTCAATTAATAATTTTAACTAGAGATCGCGTGGTGGTCGAATTTCGACCATGGTTTATTTCATTGGCCAATATTACTTGACCTGTCATTGTATAGACTTTTGTACAATGACAGGTCAAAATATATACTGGACACGCATAGCTGTATGTACCCGTTTATGCATTTTTTTAAACTTTGTAGCAAATATTGTTCAAAATTTTAGCATTCGTCACTTCTTCTCTGTATAAACTATAAGTGTGCGAAATTTCATATTCCTCCGTCCGCCCAATTTTCGTAAAAAGGGATCCAAAGTTTTCGCTTCACGTATTAATATATAGAGATAACGCGCTATTGACACAACATGTGTTACGAGTGTTTATAGGTTTGTATTGCTGATCATCAGACATTCAGACATAGCTTGTTTAAATATAGCCTATATAAGAAACAAATAAACTGAAATTCATCACGTTCGATCACCAAGTGGAGCAATTTATTTGTGAGCAAACTGTGATAATCTATGTTTGCAAAAATCTCGCTACGCTGCCGCGTTGCAGGAGCTGTTTTTATTACTAATTTTATAAATCAACATACGTGAAGTTTGCAGTGTATGTACATTTTTCTTTTCACAATGTAGTAGGCGCCAGTAATGATCGTAGACGTACTAACTTTTAGATGAGATTTTATCGAATCCGGTCGTAACAGATACGGAATTCACAAAACCAGAATTGCTTTATTGGGAAACCAATTTAACTTTTTATATCACCATGATAGGAATTTTAATGTGTTTCTATTCCTCAGTACTCGCACAAAGAATGTACGTTATCAATAAAACATTCTTGTTTATTTTAAATATCTAACATTACGACAGCCTATTAGAATAGAAAAGTAAAAAAATATTTTAAGCTTTTGCGATTTGTGCACATTAAATGTTAATATAACGGGTTTTAAGTGCGTTTGGTACTTGAGGTATATAAATAAATACATTTATTTTCCGAAGTTCCGACGGACTTACATCAATCGTTTTCACTATCTGTGATTTTAAGTGCGTTTGGTATATGAGGTATATAAATAAATACATTTATTTTCCGAAGTTCCGACGGACTTACATCAATCGTTTTCACTATCTGTGGTTTTAAGTGCGTTTGGTACTTGAGGTATATGAATAAATACATTTATTTCCCGAAGTTCCGACGGACTTACATCAATCGTTTTCACTATCTGTGAATTGACTCTGTTTCTCTTAGTAGAACATCGTTAGGTACAGGGGAATGGTATAGGTAGGTACATCTTAGTGCGCATGGTGGTATGGTGTGACAAATTTTCTGACTGAGAGATTTCAGGTCCTACGAGTGTAGCCTCCTAGACAGAGAAAGCGTTTCCCTCCACAGAGAAAACAGTCTTTGTTAATTTTTAAATTAATTATTGCTAATGAGGAAAGAAAGATAATATACTTTCATAATGAATAAAATTTTATTTTAGTTTGTTTTTAACCGACTTCAAAAAACAAGGAGGTTCTCACTTTTTTTTTTATGTTTGTTACCTCAGAACTTTCGACTGGGTTAACCGATTTTGATGATTCTTTTTTTATTTGAAAGCTGGTGCTTCCCGTGTGGTTCCATTTCTGACAATGGCATCCATGAGAAAACCATATATAAGTCTTTTATGGGATAGTTTTTTTTTGTTGAAGGCGGTTTTTTTTTGAAAGAATTATTCATGTTATCGAGTAGCTCATTTACTTAGTATTCTATGCCAAAACCGGATGAATATCGAAAACGATACTTGTGTATGACGCTCAGTGTTTCGATTGTCGGTGATCGACTTCTTATGTATAAGAATTATATATTTTTAGTTCAGATATTTTTGGTTAGGTAGTAGTTTGTATAGAAATTATTGACAAGCATCTGCTCAGATATTAACGAGGTAATGAATGTTGAGATATTAATGGTAACTTGTAGTGAATGGAACTTATTGACATTTTAAATTGTTCAGAAGTATTTGGTCACCTTGTCTGCTACAATATATCTGATGGCGACTGTACCTACATATTACCTAACATGTAATCTTTGTCATTATCAAATAACAGATGAGGGTATATATTTACTTATACTGTATCTGTACTTTCACCTGTTTTATATACTAACTCAAGGTAAGTATATTTTGAAATTTGAAATTATAAATCTTCGCAACTTAAATGGTGGCACTTGAACATTGTCAACCAACTTACCCTAGTAATCCACGGTCTTCGGTGTGCTGTCCTCACCCGTCGGGCATCTGCAATTTGCAGGGCAGCAGGAATATAGCCCTAACTTCTTCAAAACATAATCCTGGACAGTAAAATATTGGAAGTCAGATACTTAGTTAGTATTGACAATAAACAATTACAATGATTCCGTAATCACTCGGTACTTATTTATCTATCAGCTATAATATTATCAAGACTTGCATTATACCATAATGACTTATCATTAAAGCATAGTCCTTATACAAATAGGAAATTTTTAGTAGTAAGGTCAAACAACTTCACATGACTTCCTAGGGCGCTAATGGCTTGTTTTAATATAGGTACTTAAATGCAGTTGCAGTTATCGAAATGATTTTAATATTCAACGATTTCAATAATTACAAGTATAGTAAGATGGCATTATAATTTAAAATTATTAATGAAAGATAGCATGAAACATAATAGGTAAATGCAAAAGTTATAAAATTTATTGTGAATGAACTGTTTAAAACTAAGAAATGTTAACGGTTGCATAATAAACATAATCAGTAACATTGAATTGAAAGAAAAAAAAATAATTGAACATAATGACTGGTTAACACCTGACCTGTTTACACCGCTAAAAATAACTGCTAGTCGTCGGTATAATTTCGAGAAAGAGGTAAGATAAAGAATCAAACAGGAACCTACACAATGCATTCTCATCATCCCACTTGCTTTAGTGCTTTAAAACTAAAAATTTTAATAAGTGCCAGTCCACTGATGATCTACAGTACGATGACATTGCTACTGACTCTAGGCCTTATAAAAAGACTAGACTTAGAGTAAGTAGGTACGTAACGTAACATAGGTAAGTGTGTATACCTTTGTCCTGTCATAGCCGAAGCACAGTATAATATACATTATACTGTGGCCGAAGTACGATCTGTAGCAGCCGATAAAATAGGTTACTTCAATTTCTAAATTGGAAAAATGGCGCTTAATTATTTAGTTGATACTAACCTTTTTTAAGTGTTATCGATTAATACAATTTAATATCAGTCAATCAAATTTTCATTTATTACTTCACACCTCGTGCATTTGACATAATACAAATCCGTCAGTCTTAAAAACATTCGGTTTGGTAAGAACACAACATTCAGCACCTACCTTTATTTACTTTAAAAAGTGAAATTGATAAAGTTATTAGTAGGTATTAGATAGGTAGTTAAAAATTTCAAAAGTTTTTAAAGCTTTTCTTTAATCTCCCCAACTTCTTCTTTACTCCTTTTCCACGCCTTGAAAATAAGTTACATAGGCGTTTCTCTTTTCATTTGAATCCTTGCTAGCGTAATAGAGCCATCATCATAACCCTGTACGCAGATTGCTTGCGGTCGCTCTTCGCTCGCTAACCAAGATTTATTTAAAAGCGGCCGCTGAATGTGAAATAAACTAGTTATGAATAAACCATACATTATTACACTATAAGAGCCCCTTGTCACTCTGCAAGGGGCACTAACTCTAGAATTACTGGCAACTCTTGTTCAGGAGGTTATCCGGCAAAAATTAAGTGAAAACCCGGCCATTTTCGGTTCCTCAATCCAAAATGAACATGTTATCGAGTGGTACATTGTTAATATAATTTATTTTAAAAATCAAACACACACGTCTTACTATAGATAAGTATATTGAATAATTAAATAATGTTACTTCAAATATGTTGCCAAAAAAGACTTATAGTGTAATCGTTAAAAGTAATAATAAAACGTTCTAGAGGTCATAATATTTCGAGTTTGAGTAGAAACATACATTTTTTATAGTGGGATGATGCAAGTTGAATAATGTACCAAACAGGGAAAATGCTCGCGTCGTATATGGACATGCAACGGCGAACTTTTAACTTGAAACTTGTCATAACAAAGTGTTCAATCTTTGTTGTATAAGAAATGACGTGGGGAAGAGTTGACACTGTCAATCCAGAAATCGTGCAAAACAGTCTATCATTTTACTAATTAATATTAACTATACTTTTATAATTACAACCATTTCCGCAACGGAGCAAAATGTCTAGTGCTATATATTTAATAAATACTATATAATATATGGGCACTTTCTATGATTATAATGCAGGATGTCAGAAAACATTTGCACACAAAAAGGAAAACGAAAGCATAAATTTGACCGGGTAAGACTTACGATAACAGTACAGTAAGTAACAATTTGTTTTCAGACACCCTGTTTTTTTTTTAAATATTAAGACTCCACGTTCGACTATTTCAAGGTTGTTGTCAGTCTTTAGTCCTGCAAGAGAACATGGCGGACAGTTTTGGGATCGAATCGATCGTGGCACAAATTTTATACAGTTCGTTTGAAGATATCGCAAAGAATGCTAAACATATGAATACACGAGCAAAAATAATATTTTAGAGCGATATTTATGCAGGCGTTTATACTCTTCACTGTTCCTCCGTGTTGCAATTGAAGATTACATACAAAACAAGGAATGTCAATGGTAAATGTGACTGTGAATTTATATTTAATGGATTGATCATAGAATAAAACTCACGTTATGTATGTGTCTATCAATGTGACGTAAAAAGTATCAATGACATTCATTGGTTTGCATTCGTATACCTCAAAATATGTAAATCTGCGATATGAACAATAAAAATATTATTATATAAATTTATTACGTACACTAATAAGTAGCCATTCGAACTCTGTAAATGGTTACATACTTTAATAGGCGGAGACACCACACTTACAAAGTGCATTAATAAAACTACAAATCCAGATGTATAAAACAATTATGCATCTTCGATTTAGAACTAAACAAACTTGCTAGACTGTTATCCTCAATACCTATCTGACTGTGATGTGACGTAGTTCGACATGCATACATCGCCATTAATGAGTATTACAGAACAAACTCAGTATCCACTGCCCACGATCTTGATCTTCGACATGCTACAATAATCGTGCCCTAACAATCTAAACATGAAGACTAACTGTGGAATAGACATACAAACAAACACTACATCTACGTCATCACGGTTACAATGTTTATTTGATATAGGCACTCGTGGCTCGTACGCCTTTTCATGCAGCTAATGACGGGGGTAATGATACCTACGTTCCTTTAATGTCCAACAGATGTATGTCCAATCCACATTACGCCTATGACTTATGTTAAATGTTCGATGCTACATTACAATCATTTAATTGTGATACTATTAAATTATGCTCGTTTATAAAGTATCGAAACCTGGATGATATCAATGCGTTGTACTAACGTCCGCCTAGAACATCCGGAAGTAAAGTACTACTCAACTGTACCCTTAGTAAGAGAGTGCAGAATACTATCGACGGCCGAATTTCAACTACATCTCGATCGTATTTGATCAGTTCGTGTCTTGAAAACTCGTACTAGGTTTACTGGTATACGATACAGATACTTGCAAATCAATTGGGATACTGCAAACCTACACCTTTCGAACTTGCTCGACACTGGGCGAATTAAAACTATGAACATGCATTAAATGACTAATTAAAATATGCTCCGTACTAACATTCTATATTTACGAAACTAACGATATACTTTATATTTTTTTTTTGTTATTTAAATACGCTTTAAAGTGTAAAAATAGTTCTTTGAGACAAAAATGTCAAAGCACTCCTTAATGACATGCGCAGAAGAAAGTTGTCCTTCGACAGAACTTTACCAGAAAATGTTAATAATGCCCGAAGAGCAATATTAGATTAAGTATTAGTAATATTGAATATAAATAGGCGTGTAATATTTTTTACAATCTAAATAGGAAGATGTTGCAAATAAATAATTGTTTAACCGATTTGCAAATTAATTTATGGACGGCAAAGTCTCCATGACAGTGACTAAAATGTCTTTCTTTTTTGATAAGATTTTGATCAGTGAGTTTAAAGAATAGTATTTCGATATTAACTGAAATAGCAATGTTCTATTACTTCTACGTACGATGATAATAAGTACAACATTCCTTGACAAACTTATCGTAAAAACATTTAAATAATTTATTAAAAACAAACAATTATATTCGCGATCTACAGTTTAATCTCAAGATGATAAATCAATCTTTAACCTTTGATAGATTTTTAAATATGGACGAGGTAGTCAAAATAAATTAAAATCAGTCAAAACATGATGAGTTAAACTTGTGGACGTTAAATCGGAAAATACTGTGAAGGTACAGTTTCAGTCTTTAAACATGATACAATGTAACATGTAGGTACGTAGGTACGTACGTTACGGTTAGGTGTCTTCACAGCATTTTCCTTCAACCTTCTAATGACTGAACAAGGTAAGGAGCGACAACACTATACTTAGAAAGTGTTCCCGAACTTAAGAGAGAATCGAATCTGTCAAGAGACGTGTTTCTTAATTCGAAAAGAGTTGACTGCAAAGCAGTTATTTATTAAACCCTAATTATGTTTGAGGTATTTTTCCCTTTAAAACAAGTACGTGTTGTCGTTCTTTACAGGCTCCACATCGTAAATAAAACGAAATCCTATTCCCTAAAAATCACTACACGGAAAACTCAAAGTGCATTATTAACGAGTTGGTAACAGCAAGAACTTTTGTGCTGAACTTCAAACGAGAACACCTCACGATATTCATTAACTGTTTAATAATTTAACTGACAAATTGTGTTTAGTTTTGTAAGAAGACAATTAAAAGAAATCATAAAACTTAGCTTTGATCCGACTGTTACAAACTTCAATTTATACTAACTAGCATTCTAAAAATTTACTATCTACGAATGCTGAAAACATCCACACTTGAATGAATGCACATAAACATCTAATTTTTTAAAGACATTGAACTAATACTACTCGAAGCTAAAGCTGGCAACAATTAATCATTCCAACGTCAGATTTTAAATTTACCCACCATTTGAATCCATATCATTGAACCTCGCACATGCTTTCATTGCCTCTTTATTGTTACATTACATTATGACTGACGTTTTAAAACAATTCTCTCGATATTCCAGACAAATATCATATCCATTATACCAGATGCTAAGTGTCATTCAATATCACTTATATGATTGAGCAATTTAATTTAGCGTTATATTTTTGTCGATAGAGCTGAACACGCGGAACTGATTGTAAATCAGTTCGTATTTGAACATTACACTCAAGTTAATACATATTTAATGTTACGATATCAATAACAACAATTTCTGAATTACAAACAACGAATAGTACACGATATAATACACGTCATTTAATTCCTAAATTTCATATAAAATGATATTTCAGTATTGCTTTAGTGTTGGAAGATATTATAGTTCATTATATTTAATATAAAATATATAATTTATCGTGTGTCTTATTTATAATACGCATCTGGCGCATATGTAGACGTACCGACAATTAGGTTAACTTTAAACTCGATCTGGCCGTGGAATATGAACCCAACGTCTTAAATATACGCGACTTGGACGAATATAGTATAACTAGCTAGACATTTAAATATGAAATGAAAACGCCGATTACGCACATTCTACACTAGCGCAGCTGAAATCAGTAAAACCAGTTGACTTTGCAATATTAAGTCACTTACAATAAGAGTGAACGACCAAGTGGCATCTATTTATGTCGCAACATTCGATTGTTGCCAGCGCACGCTTCATACACATTATACAGTTATAATATTTCGAAGGCTCTCAAGACGCTAATTTGCATTACAATATAATTACATAATAATATAAACGTGTAAATAAAGTACTATAGTTAATCGCACGACTACATTTTATCTTCGCGAGACATTATTACTTACATGAAACTGCAAATTTCGACAAGAGAATATCAAAAATAGTGTATCGACGGCCATCGCTTACATTCTGTCTAATATTCTGTAGTCTAATGACGCTATTTTAGGTCACTTGAAACATCTTAAGCCAATTCTCTTTACAATATGGACTATGGTTTGTCAATTTTGAAATTTCCCACATTTTTATTTGAGGAACAATTTTGAGTCTTATCCAAAAGCCGCTACGATTTATGAATCGCAATGCGACCGTCTCAAGATTATTACTTGATAACACACTTACTAATATGTTGAAAGGGATGTAGTCGCTTTATAATTAGCAGCAAAAGGTAATGATACACTTCGAATAATAAACCAAAAGAAGTATAAAACATAGCGCAATTAATACCTAAAACATTCACGTCAAATACGCAGTATTCCACTATGAAACGCGTGGGTATGAAAAATGAGTGACGTATTATTTCCTAAAAGCTTACAAAATGACAGAGATCTTCATGACAAACTGCTAAGTGGACACCACCTCGAATATAGTAACTAAAGAAATTACTAGTATTTCCAGCAATACATAAAATTGGGACTGGCATGAAACGGTGAAAATGAACTTTAACAAACCTTTCACTAGTAAACAGAAAATTTCTTGTCTAATGAGGTGCCCACTCTAACATGTAGAATTAACTAAAAGAAAAAAAAAATGCTAACCATCACTGAAACATTGTCCGAAAAATAGATTAAACGCAACTAAATAAAATATCGGTACTGTTTCTGTAAGTGATTAACACTCTTTATTTCGTTGTCATTTAATATCAACTGCACACATAATACAGTCAGGGCCAAGCGCCTGTGCAACAGCTAATATTAAAATCGGACAAGTATCTAACATTACGCTATTCAAAGAAAAGAAAACTAAAATGAGCTACAGTAATGAAGTCCACTGGTTCACCAAACATGGAACCTCAATACCACTGACTAGTTTAAGTGTGTCAAGAATATTCAAAGTACACGAAAGCGACAAAACGAGTGGTTCAAAATTATTTGTGCAATGTATTAATTTGTTAGAAGATAAAATACCATTGGGTTCTTCACATTGCACTGTAGGCACTGAAGAAAAGGGACTAAAATGTTGCTAAACTCCTTCTATTCATAGAAACGGTTCAATGTTTAAAAGTCTGTTATCAACCGAATCTTCAGACTATCATAAAGCACAACCTTCAAATGAGCTTGAACTCATCTCTTACGTTAGCAACATGAATTCAAACGATTAGGATAAGAATGACTTGCAATTGTTAAATTTATTAAAATGTTAACCCAACATTATAATAAGAAAAGTGAGATCTACCAGGAGTCAGCAACATTTTCTGATCATCGATACATTCCAACGTGTTTTAAATTGAGATCGATTATCCTCATAATCGAGAATGTTATTACTAACAATAGTATCCTTCTCAAGTTGGTTTTATTTGTAATTTAAGTTTAGATATGCTGTTATACTTAACGCGTATGGTATCAAATCCGTGGAACGTTCTACTACGAGTACGTTCATATTTTCTGTGTGATATCAAAATACTATAAAACATCAACTCCGAGTATTAGCTTAAGCTTACAATATTCTCTAAGTCCAAGGAAGTGATACACTGTGACCCCTTAAAAATTATTCTCAAAACATCATATTTGTTATTTGTTTACTGCTCTTTAATGCAAGTAGGTAAAATTGTGACATGCACACATGTTAATTGAAGTATATTCGCAGATAACAAAATTACGTTTTTGAGAAGATTATTTGATAGGTACATAAGGGGCCCCGTGCAGGGTAGTCTTTAGGTTAGTTCGCGTACATCTGGGGTGTGGGGATACTTAAATTACAAATAACACAAGGAATACAGTTAGAGATGGTGAAGATGATATATAAGCCGGAATTTTGGCCATCGCCTGTGTTGTGACAGTTTGCGTGCGGAACAACGCGCTCTACAAACTATCGCTTGCCGACGTCATTTGCCGTTTGTCTGCAGCGCCGCGTTCAGCTGGGTCCAGAGATCCTTCTTGCACGACTTTGATCTGAAAATTATTTGCAGATCTAAAAACGACTAACTGAAGGTACGGACAACTGTTTTCTACGCCTCTAACGTCTGTTCAAAAGGATCTGTTAAAAAGCACCTTAAAAAATATTAATTGTGCCTAATGCAAATTAGAATAATACATTATTTGTATTTGTGCGAGACCTGCTCTTATACCTAGTTTTATTATTAAGCATGTGCAAGCATTATTAGAAACAGACTAATTCTCAGGTGCCATATTTTGCAGAACAACTCGGTCTTATCGAATGATAGCTTGATGCAATCGTTTTACAGATGTCACAGAGACATGTAATGCCGTTTTACGTGAGAAAAAAGTGCAAGCAAAATAATTTAGTTAACATTTTCGGAACAAAATTTCTGGCCATGAAAAGCATATCGCCGGGTCTCGAATTTCGCAAGTTTTCACAAGAGTAAAAATAAAATTAACAAACGTTTTTGACAATATGTTATTAAATAAAAGTATTGTTACGGATCCTTTTAACTTACG
The DNA here is from genome assembly GCA_963859945.1 of Euplagia quadripunctaria. Taxonomy (NCBI): domain Eukaryota; kingdom Metazoa; phylum Arthropoda; class Insecta; order Lepidoptera; family Erebidae; genus Euplagia; species Euplagia quadripunctaria. The sequence continues at coordinate 17,057,476 of OY982567.1, forward strand.
TGGGGTGTTCCAAAAATTGTTAGTGAAATGAAAAATAGCTGAATGTGAAAAAAGTTTGTTTATAGCTTTTCAAAATATTCTCCTCCAACCCCAATGCACTTATGCATTCGGGTGAACCAGCTTTCGAAACATTTAAAAAATTTATCTTGTGGTCGAAAACTAACCGCCGAAATTCTTCGATGGCCACTTCTGCAGTGTTTTATTTAGCGAGGAAAATTAAAAAAAAAATCGCATGGAGCTAAATCTGGGCTGTACCGAGGGTGGGGTAATGTACAAATATTTAATTTGTACCCCCGAAGTATTCAAATACTCCATGGTTCTAGCAGCTGTGTGAGCGGGCGCGTTATCTTGGTGAAGAAGAATCCTTGGTCGCTCGCTATTCAACTCCCCGAAAGCTTGAGGCAGACAAACTTCGCAATGCCATTCACTAGTAACTGCTAGTCTTCTAGCGGAATAACTGCTATTGGTCCACCGCGTCGAAAAAAAACCGCTATCATTTTTTTACTCACGCTCCCACCGCGAACAACTTTTGTGGGAACTCGTCTTCTTCAAACACCCATTACGTGGATCGTTGCTTCGTGAGAGGATCGTAGCTGTAGACCCAAGTTTCGTCAATTGTAAGGATATAGGATACATTTTGAGAGGTTCCTCCTTCGAACTTTTCTAGCATAAATTTGCATCAATCAACACGACGGGATTTGTGCTTTTCGGTGAACGAAGCAGGGTGGTGGAAACTGACTGTGATCCAATCTTCAGTTCAGCCTGAATTTGTCGATGTGTAATATGTCTATTCTCCCGCAATAGCCACTCTACCCTGATGACATTTTCATGAGTTACTGTAGTTGTAGGTCGGCCGGGTTTAGGGTCATCATTTAGGTTCTCTCGACCACGTTTAAATTCACGAAACCAATATAAATCTATGACTATGTCTAAAGACTTCCCAAATGCAGCTTGTAAATTTTCGTGAGATTCCTTGATTCCTCGTAAGGTTAACCCTAGTTTATAATCATAAAAAAAATCATAGCACGAAAAGGTTCCCGTGAGAGGTCCATCGTTGCAAACAAAAGAGTGACAGATTTACTTTTTTGAAAATATTTAAAAAGCTTTCAGCAAAGAGATTTGAATTGAAATTAGCCGTCAATTCAAAACAGTTTCTAGAAAAAAGAAATTGTATTTATTCTGTAGCTAACAATTTTCGGAACAACCTAGTTATCTACGATAAACTACTTGCATCTTTTACTTCTTTCAATCAATAGACTAACTAAATGTTAAATGCTATGGTTAATTATCGCTTAAATCTGACTTTGACATGCCTGAATTAATTAGTTTATGACAAACTCTGAGTATGTTATGTAGTCTAGTCGAGAAGTGTAACATCTGCGAAAAATCGTTAGAAAAGTCGGAAAACTATGGGCGACGGCTCATTCGACGCGGAATAACATTCTGAGAAAGACGTATTTTTCTTTTTTCTGCAAATAAAAATTGCAATTTTTATAAACAAAAAACTGAAAAAAAAAAGTACGACATACCTGCGCAACGAGGCGAGCCATTCCTTGAACTGCGTGTTTCCCTCTGGTGTGAGCTGAAATGCAGTACGCGCTGATAACACGATGCTCACGAACTCCTCGTATTCTACGATGTCAGGTGGTACAACTTCTGATGGATGCATTGGATGTACCTATGGAACATAGCAATATTTAATGAGTTTATTATATACCTACCTTGATGATGATGATAATTTTATAATACATCTATCTTTACGGAGTATGTCTGTGTAATATAATTTTATTATTTCCTACTTGTTTTCATACAAATAAGCACTATGATTGCATTAGTAGTGTAATATTTTGTAATTTCACTTACATACACATGCGCACACAATAGTAGGCAAGAAAAACACTTTATATGTGGTTCGAAATTTTAATGACATTGTCATTAAAAATAAGTAAGGGCGCTAGCCAACACAGCTCGTCGAGGCTGTGGAGCAGTAACAGCAGGCCAAGCCCTTTCTGCATTTTAGGTATGAAGCTACAAGTACGTGGCGGGCTCGACTCGTCGTTCTTATAAAGTGGGCTATCGCGAGCCGGCCGGGTCACGCCCGTATCACCGATAGTTAATCATATTCGGCTGCTTAAATAATAAAACAAGGATCCGAAACTCACATTTTTCATACTTCCAAAAGACATCGAAAGGTAAAGAAATACAATACCTAACGTAGTCAGAAGAGATAAGAGTTACGCGATAGAAGAGAGGTAACTACTCGGTGAATATAACTGAAAGTATTTAGCGCTGTGGGACCTGAATTGCATATTGTGTCGGAGCAACAGTCTTAATTTATTTAAATGATTTTGCGGAGTGGGAATTCTGTACTGGTACTTTTTTGTTACTACTGTTAGAGTACTGGTGTACATACATCTGCTGGCACTTCTGCACGAGCGGCGCCAGCGTGCCGCGCAGGTGCTGCATGACGAGGTGGTGCGGGCCGCCGCGCGCCAGCCAGTGCGCCGACTCCACGCACAGCTCGTACAGCACGAACGGCGACACCACCGAGTTCACTGCGCACACGCAGAACTGGTGCAGGTACTGCGCGCCCAGACGCTTCGATATTTGCAGAAGCCATTTCACGTGCTCACCGTATGGTGGGTTTCTAAACACAACGTTTTACCAGTAAGTATAAGAATCATGTTTTTATTTTTTACAACACAATCAAATATATTTTTCATTTAAAGTATCAAATAAATCCAAATCAATATGACAATATCAAAAGTTTACTGACCTGCCGAATTTGTTCTGTGGGCGATCATCGTGTACCCGTCTCGCTTGAGTTTCAAGGGCTAACATCCCAAC